>JAWMRA010000113.1:107185405-107302441 GCA_035584735.1 Pseudotriccus pelzelni
GGCACAGCAGAAAGACTCCCCAGGTGATATCGACAAGATGCGATTCTTTCTGCGCTGTCTCTTCTCCTCGAGAGTGAAGTATAGTATTCAAATACTGCAAACAAAAAATACCTTTGACAATTTTGCAATTTCCTCATAATTAATGGAAAGAGGGAGGAAGGAAGTGATATAAAGATTATCCAACTCAATCCTATTTGCCATTTTCTGGTGAGAAAAAAATAATTGATTGGCAGTAAGCACCGCTGAATGCATGTCATATTCTTCTTATTTTGGCGTAATTTGTGGTATCTAGAGCCAGGAGAGATCAACAGGCCATCTAGTCTAATATCCAGCCTACCACATGCCATCTAAGTTTTCCCAGTTACCCTTGTACTGAATTCACAAACTTACTTTCAGCAAATCATAACTTCAGGAAAGTATACTGTCTTAATTTGAAGACTTCAGGGAACATAGGGTTCATCAATTCCCTTGGTGATTTTTCACATTAGTTAATCAAGAAAGGTTTACCACTCAATATCTAAACTGAAATTGTCAATTCTTTGCTTCTACCTGTTCATTAACCTTCAATTTTTTTCAGTTATTTTGAAGTATGTGGTTCTTTCTATCTACTGAAAATATTTCTACTCTGTAATCACATCTCTCTTTGGTCATCATTCAGATAAACTAAATAGATTAAAAAAAAAAACAAAACATTTTCTTTTGCATTTTCTCCAATTTAAAAATACATAGTTAGCTACTTCTGCAACCTCTGTAATTTTTCAATATCCCTTTTAAAATAGAAGAGACTTAGGGCAGGATTCATCTCCAGCTCAATATACGTGACTTGACTCATTTTTGCAAATAGCTAGCACTATTTTTGATATGCACAGACATCTAAGACATAACACAGTGCGAACAGAGGACTTTCAAAAGATGTGTGGCCCTTCTGACAGGAAATTACAGTCCAGGTAGGTTATCCTAGAGCATCACAAATGGCCTAAAGTTTAGGCAAAGGAATCTTGCCATAAGTTCCAGACTCAGTCAACTTAATTCCATAATCTTGAATGCATGTGTAAAATACACCTTAAATGTTCACATATATTTCACATGAATATGTAAAATACACCTCACATGTGCACATGTATTTCACATGCACATTTAAACTCTCTTTTTGTATCAATAACAATCTGGTCAAGATAGGCAATAGTACTTAGAGAAAAAGTCAGCTAATTAAAAATAGGTGAAATTAATTACTGTTTAAATTAATGACTATTGAATAGGGTCTCAAATGAGTAGCTCAATACACACACTGACATCTATTGCCACTTAAGATATTCTAGGATATCTTCCTTGGCCTCTAGCTGCCATACCAGGCAGCCAAGAGACTACAACCATCCCGTGTCAGCTGTGTGTGGATGTCTTGGATATCCTAAGACATCTCAAGTAGTACGAGGCAAATATATTCCATCAACTAATTGAGTCCTTTCCTTCAAAGTACAAAACCAGAACTACACTCCAGTCCTGGTAACATTTGTACTGCATACATCTCTGAGCGCTTCCCTTCTTGAATTGTTCCTACTCATACTCTAGAAATTACACAATTAAACAGACTTGTCTGTGAAACTTTTAAGTTACCTTTATCCTTCTCCACAACTCTAATTGATGTGTTTCTTTAATTTCTTTCAGGGTTTTTTTGTCATCATTTAACAATGAACAATGTATTGGATAAGAATTACCCAAATGCTGCACTAGAGAGGAATTCAGGTTGCCAGTTTTCCCAGAAGGAAGGAAAGGGAAGTCTGTTTGTACCATACAAAAGCAGCTGATTTTCATCCATGCTGTAAGCATATACGGCTGACCCTGAGGAGTGAATGTTCCAAAGTCTGGCAATCATATCTGAAGTCCTTGAAAAATCCCAAGGAATATCTATCATGGGAATCACCTGGAATTTTCCCTTTACTTGACAACACTTTACTGTGTACTGCAGAGGTTAAAGGCAGTGCTGAACAGCAGCAGGATGCTCTCTGACACTTGAAAGGCTCTTCTACCTTTAGCGTACATCTGTAACACTCATTAACGTCAGTGGAAGTCAAGGGTGCTAAACTGGACTCCTCAGAAGGCACCACTGGGACCAGCCTTCAAAGGGATGAGTATGAGAAGACAAGAGTCACTCATAGAGGCAGGAGGAACTTCAGGAGACAAATAGTTGTTGCCTATTATACACCTATTTTCATGTTGATCTGCATTTCCTGAGTATAACCGTAAAATACAAGGCCGTCTAATACCAAATACAGCTGAGAGCACTCAGCAGCTTGCAGAATTGAACTATCTGAGTTTTCTGTGTGTTTGTTGCATAGCATATGAATGAAAGCATGGGTTTGTTTGATTTTCAGAAACCATGTGTGTAAAAAAAATTGTAAAGTCCTTTTGCTATCTACTAGGACTAACTTGTTGTCTAAATCTGGCACATATTATTATTCCGTAGTCCAACATGCAAGGCATATACATAACATTTATAAAAACAGTGCTAGAAAATATCCAAGGAAAACATAACACACTCACTAAAGTTTTGCCCCCAAACATTTTCAGCACATTCCAAAATGTAAATAGTCTGGCATCTATGGACTGTATCAGTTATAAACCAATCAGGCAAACATTTCACCTCATACTGGTAGGTTTGGAAAACAGCTTTTCTTCCTCTTCTGCTTTCAGTGCAGCTATTCCTGCTGCCACCCCAGCAGCTGCTGCCACTGCTATTTCTGTTTCTGCTGTTACTGCTTTCATTATGCCCCATGTTACTGTCCCTGTGCTGCACACACGGCAGTGACAGATACAGCAGTGTGATTGTAGCAGTACAGAGAGAGCATCACAAGGAACTGTGATGGGGGAGAAGGCAGGAGCATGAAAAGAGCTCTTGTCTGGAGCAGGCTTGAGGAGGGGAATACAGATCTTATGGGCACATCTGATGCTGTGGGTAATTAAACAAAAATCAAAATTTTAAGAAGCCACTGTGGGTTGGTCCAGTCTTTGAAGTGAGACTTCTTTTTGAGGAAGGGGAAAATAAAAGTTTATAAGTCAAGAAATGCACGTCATCTTTTCATTACATAATCTAATATGCATTTTCCAACTTCTGAGAGGTTAATTTTCACTCAGTATTTCAAAATACCTAACACTTTATGATCAGATTAACACAATCCCTAGGCAGATGAATACAAAAATTGCATTGTGTTTGTGAGGGCAGAGTACCCAGCTTACAGTTATTGTAACTGTACTTATGTGGTCACATCTGTGTACCTACATTTTTTCCTTAGCAAGAAAGTTGAAGTAGAACAGAGAGTAACCTCATGTATATGAGAAATCAGGTTATGAAAAATCTAGTTTTTGGATTCAAGGTAGTATTAGCAGATACTTGATCTTTCCTTTGTCTCTAAATTTTGTGTGAGTGTAATTTGAGGAATTTGGATCAAATTCCCTCCAGGATTTCCTGACATCTGTCAGCTTGGTTGTAGCACCAACTCTAGGAATGTGCAGAACTCACACCCTGTCTTGTGCACACTGCAAATTCAGAGAACTTATACAGCTAGGGAGCCTTTGGCCTCTGATATAAGATATTCTGTCCACAGGATGGTCAGTTCAGTGAGTGTGTAGTTGGCTCAGTGAATACCCCAAGCCCTCTTCTAATTCCAAATGTGCACACGTTTCTGATTAGTAAATTCCATATGAAAAATTGATACCCTTTGATTAGGGAATTGACTGTCAAATAATTTTGTGGTCATATCTGGAATCCTCCCATTTATATTGGTCTCTTTTGCACTGCCACCTCAGCAAAGACAATAAGGAATCAGATAGAATACTATATTGCCATGCTTGTCTGTAAAGGACAACTCAGATTCAGCACTGCATGAGGGTGGCTCAATCCTACTGTAGACAGAAGTCCAAAGGTTTAAAAAAGTGTGGTCACAGAATCACAGAATAGGATGAGTTGGAAGGGACCCACAAGGATCATTGAGCCCAATACGCAGCCCTTGCCCAGGACATCCCCAGGAGTCACCCCATGTGCCTGAGAGTACTGTCCAAACGCTTCTTGAACTCTGTCAAATTTGGTGCTGTGAGCACTTCCCTCAGGAGGCTGTTCCAGCACCCAACCACCTCTGAGTGAAGAACTTTTTCCTAATATCCAATCTAAATGTCCCCTGACACAACTTCAGGCTGTTCTCTTGGATCTTGTCATTGGTCACCACAGAGAAGAGATCAGTGTCTGTCCATTTTCTTCCCCTCATGAGGAAGTTGTAACTGCAGTGAAGTCTCCCCTCAATCTCCTCTTTCTCAGGCTGAACAGACCAAGTGACTTCAGTTTCTCTTCATACGTCTTCCCCTCAAGGCCTCATAATCTTTGCTGCCCTCCTTTGGACACTTTTCAATGGCTTAATATCTTTCTTATATTATGATTCCCAAAACTGCCACAATATTCAAGATGATGCCACCCTAGTGCAGAGCAGAGCAGGACAATCCTCTGCCCTGACTGGCTGGGAAGCTTTGCCTGATGCCCCCCAGAACAGGTTGGCCCTCCTGGCTCCCAGGGCACTGCTGACTTATATTCAGCTTGCCATCGACCAGTTTTGTGTCATCTGCAAACTTGCTCAGTGTCCCTTCCAGTTCTATGTTCAAGTCATTTATGGAGATGTTGAAGAGAACAAGACGGAACCCTGTGGAACCCCACTAGTGACAGTTCACCAGCCTGATATCACCCCATTCACTCTTACCTTCTGTGCTTGGCCCATGAGCCAACTACTCACCCACTACATGATGTCCAGCTGTGTGTTGGACATTTTTTCCAAAAGGATTCTGTGACAGTATCGAAAGCTTGGTCACTTCAGTTCTAGTCATAGATTTTGGAGACGCATACACAAAGCTCAGCTTTCACCTCTTTCTCCTGGCTTTCAGCTCTGAAAGGAAACCTTTTTACCTTTACCTGTGCATTTACAAACAAGGACAGCCTTCACACTATCAGCCTGAGTTACCTTGGCTGCTGTTGCTCCAGGTGGTCACTCCTGCTGCCTACAGCTGGGTTTTAGTGTTCAAAGAGGCTGTATAGCAGTTGTGTTTTGTTTAAAACAGAATGTTAGATGCATTGACAGCCTTTAGCAATGTCTGCAACTGCCTATGGATCTAAGTTCCACTAGCTATTAGCACCCTTCAACAGAACAGTATTTCCATTTGTACAAAGAGAGGTCACATCAATTTATAGTGTTTCTACCACAATAAGAGGGTTCTCCCATAATAACAGGGCCACAAAATGAACAGAGGGATGGAGCACTTCTCCTATGAAGACAGGGTGAGAGAGCTGGGGCTGTTCAGCTTGGAAAAAAGGGGGCTTTGAGGAGACCTCACTGTGGCCTTTCAGAACCTTAAAGGGGCTTATAAAAAGGAGAGAGAGGGACTTTTTGTATGGGCAGACAAGGTGACAGGACAAGGGATAAGGGTTTTAAATTGAAAGAGGTCAGGTTTAGATTAGATTTTGGGAAGAAATTGTTTACTGTGAGGGTGGTGAAGCAGTGGAAGAGATTGCCTAGAGAAGTGGATGCCTATTCCTGGAAGTGTTCAAGGCCATATTGGGTGGAACGTTGACCAACCTGGTCTAGTGAATGGTGACCCTGCCCATGGCAGAGGGCTTGGAACTAGATGATCTTTAAAGATCCCTTCCAACCAAAACCATTCTGTGTATGATTCTATGATTCCAAGAGCCTCAGTTGTTTGCAGATGCTATTCTTGAGTGGGAATAATAGCACTGGGATAGATGAAGAACATTAGAAACCTATTTAATTGCTAGAAGGTTAATTCAGTAGCCCACAGACTGGTGTCCAGAGCTGTATGAGATGCTGTAATGCTATGCACAGCTTCACACCAGGAGGGCACAAGGTTTCCTATAACTCATATATGATATCTGACAGCCCTGTACGAATATCTGACACAGTCCTGTTCATCGCAAATGATACTGCACTCCTAAGTGTGTACAGAAGAGGCAAAAAAATATCTTCAAAACTTCATGCTGACTTTAAAATGTACTTGCAAAATGTGTCTATTTATTGCTGATCTAAACACACGAACCACATGGGTTTAGCTATAGCCATCAAATGAATATAGCTGTGAATGTGGCCAGTGGTAACCGTAAGATAATTTTTCTCAGGCCCTTCTGTCCTGCTTCCTTCTCTTTTCAAGAATTTAGTGTTTAGTATTTGCTACCACTATCTCAAATGCAACAATCCCCATGTTAAAACACCCCTATGAACTGTCTCAAAGCTCTTTGTTGATAGGACTTAGTTTTCCCAGACTCAATGGAGCAGCATCCAAATTCTCCACAAGGAACTCCAGTTTCTTGCAGCAGAGAAAATAAAAGAGTAGCTGAACAATCTCCCTTTAATCTGCAGTTAGCTGAATCCACTTGTCCTCTTGTTCTCTTCCAATTGGACAGGGGCACCTGCTGTCAAAATCCCATAAATCAGCCAAGCCCCTAGAAAACAATCTTTACAATAGGTCTCTGTGCTCATAAGAACTTTCAGTATGGCTACACAGCCTATTTATATGCTCTGAGTGATCTCCCACTGGTTCTCAAATAGACTCTAAAATGTCCTGACATGTCATTTTATGACCACAGAAATCACCTCTGCTGCTAATGATAATTAATGAAACCACACAGAGTAAGATTCATCTCAGCTATTTTTGGTCATCTAAAGATCGGAATTCTCTGCTGTGAACAGAAGCCTGTACCTGTAAGTCCACATACTCATGCACCGCTAAAGAAAATTCATGTCAACTAAAATCAATATAGACTGACATACCCTCTGGACAAACTTCTCTTTCTCCTCCTACTGAATATGAGACAAACTTAGATGTTAGACTTTCAGAAAATATAAGACAAAAGAGATGAATCACACATACTTTGAAAATTTGTGAGATTTTGGCCCACTTGATCAAGTTTGTCAGCCAATTAAACTCCCAAACAGAAAGATAAATTATAATGTGATTTATTTCATCTCACGTTAAATATCTAACAGTCAAAGGAGTTCAGAGACAAATAAATGCCTGAATCACCCTGATGGCTGATTTTTTTGTGTGCATCAACTAAGGAAAGTATTGGGAAAAATAGCTACGTTTCTTCCTTTAGTCTTCCCTCTTGTGACTTCCCTGCAGCACCTTTTCTCATGTACACTATAAATTTCTACACCTCATGGATAAACTAATACCTTGTTAACCCTGTTACAATTTTTTTCTCCGTTCACTTTCTCATGATAGGAACAAGTTCACTATTTGTCACTAAAAAGTCCACTGTTGATCTGCTGTACTTTATTTGTTTACACCAATAATCACCTTGCTCTTAGCACAAAATGCACTTAATACTAGAAGGAATATTTTTATTCCTGGAAAATGATGACCAAATAACGCAAACAGTGAGTAGTTGTGGAATTTTTTTGTGTTGAATTTCTAATTTAACTTATCCCTCACAACTGCATCATATGGGTCAATGCTGGGATTATTCTAGGACTTGATATGACTAAAGACTGACAAATATCCAGTTTCTAAATCTCTTTATATGTTAGAAAGTACATATCCCAACAGAAGAAAGCAATATCTTCCAAACAAATGAGCAAAATGGAAAGTACAATCATGTCATTTCTAAGTGATACATTGCTCACTGTCACCATTCCAGGAACAACAAGCCTGATTTGAAAGTGAATGTCCTTTATCTCTCCTCAGTGAAAGAAAATCAATTTGTCTGTGTCCACTCCTAATTAATTGTTCTCAGGAGGATCTGGAACATAATCCACTGTGAAGTTTGGTTTGCTTTCCCCTCCTTCCTTCCATTTTCCCAACTTGTTCCTATTTTCTCCACTTGTTCTTGGTCGTAGGGCTGCAGGACTAAGGAAACATGCAAAGTACATCAGTGCTGCTATTAACCAGCAAGAGTTGTGCAAGAGTCTTAACGACTTCCAGCACATTAGGAATAAAACTCCAGCCCTTACCATCCCTGGTGTATTTTGTCCATATGTCAACTTCTTTCTGCGTTTCAACTCATGGGGGATTTCTCACCATAACCAGCCACAGTTGCCAACACTGAAGCATTTGGGCTCAAATATAATGCACTTGGACTGTAAAGAAATATGCAGGAGACAGATGGCAGGAGATGAGATTTTATTACTGTGCTGCTTCTCTATTTTAGATTAAATCCCAGAATACATACTGTTGAATTTACACTGCCGTTTGTGGTTAGAAAGAAGGAACAACCACTAGATGGCACATTGAAGGGAATAACTTTTTGCATGGCAAAACACATGGCACTTCCAAATATTGTCCCATGAAATTAGTAAACTAAGTTAAAATCGAATAAATCAAGAGTTCAAGCATCTCAGTGAGAGAAAGGCTAGAAGAGAACCAGGCTGAAATGCCCTGTCACAGAGCAGCCTGGAAATGGAAATCCTGTCAGTAGTTGTGATTTTCATTCCTTCCACAAACCCAGACTATAGCAGTGCACACTGCTGTTTATACAGACAGTGTGTCAGCAGAGCAAGGAGGGAAAACACAATGTGGGAACATCTGTTCTGAGAAACAGGTTGAAAATAGCCATGTAATAGCATGACAGAAACATCTGCGCCGCGTGCAGGCTACCATGAGCAGAGCATCAGGAGGGACAAGGATGCAATCAAGTCTATGAGCATTATGTCAGGGAAAGGCCCTCTGCTAGGCAGGAAATGCTTCACTAATCCTTTTTACTTTTTGAAGTTTCATTATTATATAAAGAGCAAGAGTAAGGAAGGAGATATAACTTCCTGTGACATGGGCAGATGCTACAAGAAGGGCTGCATTGCATATCAGATGACCCAAGGACTGTTAAAGAAATATGCTGAACAGTAATCATAATTAAAAGACAAGCAGCAAGTTACGTATAGCAATAGTTGGAGCTTCTGTGCCAACTAATACCACACTTTTTCTTCTTTTGAGACAAGGAGTAATGGATTATACCATACATGTTCAAATAGTAATGCACTGCTGAAATTTTATTTCTGATGCAGTGAAGACATGGAATAGATTTGTTCATTTTTTAATTTAGACATCCAGGCTATATGTAAACCATCAGGCTGGAAAAAAAAGGGCAACCCTTTAAGCAACAAGTTTTCTCTGTGCTATCTTTGCTTCAGCTATCAGCAAGCAGAATTCTTGTCCTTCAGGCTTCAGGCACCTATTTTTGCTTAAGACCAGAAAAGAATCTAGCTCACCAAACTTTCAAATGGTCCTGCAACAAATATATCCACACCTGCATTTACACGTAGGTGGAGAAGCCATGATGAATATATTACTTAAATGCCCAAGTACTTTTGCATTATTCCTGCTCTGCATATGCATCACCTTCCTTAGGAATACGCTAACAGCGTCTATGCAAATTTGACACTTTTCTGCACATATCTTTATCACAGCCCACTCATTTCTCAAGTCTTAAACAATGTGAGGTTCTTTGTAAAATTCAGTATCATTCTGGTAGTTTTCCAAAGTATGTCAAACCAAGGGGGATTCCAGAATCTTTGTTGTACGTGGGAAATGACATTCTATAGGCTTTTTTGTTCGTTGATTGCTATATATGTTAAAGTAGTTCTATAATGTTCTAAAGCCAGCACTTTATAATCCAATGGCTAAAGCAAAGATGATGGATCAATGAGTAGAAAAATTATTCATTGTTCTGAGCCTACTAAAAAAAAAATTAAGCTTGTTTCAAACTGACAATCAGTCTTCATGGGGTTACCTTTGGTGAGGGGAAGACTATATGACATGGAAAAAGCGCTGCAGATCACAGTCATTCAAAGTGGTTGATGACACTTGTATAACAAAATTATCAGCCACCACTGTAGACAGAAAAGGAAGACTATTTTAAGAAACATTTCTGACTTCTTGTTCTCCAAAATGCTTTGATGTCCTTACTTACAAGCTTAGACTGACCTAAAATAGTGCTTCAGTCAATGGGCAGCATTGGCAGCAACGTCTCAGAGATGGTTAGCGAAGAAAAAATTTCTGTGTGGACTCACATTGGAGTGCTTATCAAAAAATGGCTGTGAAAAAGCTGAAAAATCCCTGTGTGTGAAAGAATTGGTTACCAGAAGCTTTTCCAGCAAGACTGCTGTCATTTTTTTCACACTTCCTTTCATACAGATCACAGTCTTCCTCCTCCACCTCCTCTTCTTCAAGACAGAAACTCTTGGATGGGCTCCCAGATTTAATATCAATGAAAGAAAAAGGACTGAATGTTTGAAGAAATCCCAAGGGTTTTGATCAATCATTAAGAAAAACAAATGTTTTCTGCCTAAAGACAAATGCTTGTCACAAACCAAGAGAAAATTAAACTATTATGGCTTAATCTGGTTTGGGGTTTTTTTTTACCTAATATTCACATATTGACCAAATTCTTCAATTAGCAAATAAAATAAATAGATCCAGAGAATTCATACCTAAATGTAAGGGAGAAAAAGGTGCAAAAAAATAAAAGGGATATAAGGATAAGGTAGAGGGAAAAGAATGAGTAGCAGTCAGCATCTCTGAGGTATTTTTGTGCAACCTCATGTCCTTTCATTGCATATTGAATACAATGCTCACAGAAAGAAATTAAGAGTTTTGGAATGCCTGTATTGTTCCAATACAGGTATATTGGAACAAAAATGAAGTTGGGGAGACAGACCCATCTACAGGATGGATGAGGCAAGAGAGACAGCGTAAATATGACCATTTGGAAGATGAAAGCAACTGAAGGACAAAGACCTAGAAGCAATAACCAATTAAGTTAAACACAAACTAGTGAAACTGGTAAAAACAGTCATTGACTAATACTGGGTTAACTAGTCTTGCTTGTTGGAGCAAAAGACGGTTGCAGGCAACCAGGCACACCTCAGATGCTTCAAGTGTGAAGGACAATCTGAATTCTTCCTGAATGACCCCAAAGGCCTGAAGATGGGTAAACAACTGAAGGAAATTAATGTAGCTTCGTTGAAGTCAGACAGAATCAGAAGGAAAATGTAGCATTAATTTTAAACATATGATATAAATGAGAAACCACTGGAACAAACTATTGAGGGAGGAGGTAGACTCACCATCTGTTGATGCTATCAAAAGTAAGATTGCATATCTTTCTGAAAAATAAATATTTTATACAACCACATGTTACAGAGCTCAAAACAGAAGTAGATGCAGGAAAACTAAACTCTATGAAAACACAAGTCTTCAGAAAAGTTGTACTAATGGCTTCTGTATCGTAAAAGTCTGTAAAGCTTTCCCAGGAACACATTTGGAGTGGCAAAGTGGTGTCAAATGGCACATGAAAAATAATCCATTGATACCTGTATACACAGTGATACAAACCAGACTATAATAGTTAAATTTTCTATATGTGTGTGTGTACATACATGTTTAAGTAAGAGTTTAAAAATCAAATACATATTTGAGGTTCTCTGTAAACTTAAAAAAAAAAATGAAAAGGCAACGTTGTCATGATCTCTACAGCAAAATGACTGTCATAGTGTCAATTAGTGCATGATATTGTATATTATCAAGAGAAATATTAAAATTACATAGCATAATATATCTGAAACATAGTACCACATATTCTTGCTTGGATTAGGAGTTCACTGCTGCTAGTTTGTATTCTTTGCTAATTAAAATCAAATATCCACAGATGGAAGCTACTTTACACACTTGACCTGTGTTACACTAGTTGAAATCAAGACTAACCCACTGCAGCTACCGACCTGAAATCTGTTTTCCCTTCGTCACCAAATGCTACAACTTCTGCAACCGCCTATGACAGCAAACTGTCATCCTTCAAAAATAATGCAGGCTCTTCTCACCAGTAACTAAATTTTATGAAATGTGTAATTCCACAAAGTCAAAACAGTTGGAAAAAACCAATACAAAACCTCAAGTTATTTTCATTCTTACTTTACTTAGCATTGCTCAAAGCCTCCACAGGCATGAGTAACATTATCAAAGGCAGGCATCTACATTAGGGACACTTCTATCTGAGCTTGTCACCCCACTTCTATTTAGAGACAGCAGGAAAAAAAAACACTTTTAGGATGCAATTCTTCCTGTTTTATAGTTGCTGTCTATAACAGTGCAGATGAAAATGCCCATTTCATTTAGAGGAAGACAAGAATGTAAAGTGCAGCATGGATTTCTAATAATAGAAGAGATTAATTCCCCTTGGCCTCTCTCCTTCTGGAAAAGCAGAGTTTTGGAATATTTTAGAAGTTTTCTAACCCTCATGTGTAAATGGAGATATGGCATGCACCTTATCTAGATTAAAGTATTGACAAAAATCTTTAGCATTTTAACTCCAGTAAGCAGCTTGAGTTGCAGCCTAGATTACTCTAGAAACTTTTGGCAGATTGCAGCAGCCTAAGTGAAGGACCACTTTAGATGCCTTGGAATATCTGAGACATCTGTAGATGGATGGAAGGTACATGACAGGGTCTACAGGATACACGTTACCTGCCAGATCCAAATGTGTGTTCCCATTCTACTATCATGCACAGTCTTTACTAGCAAAGTTGCTTACATAAACTTTATTAAATTCCCCATTTTTTAAAAATTAAATTATTTTTATAGAAACCATAGGGAGTTCTATATACTTCAAAGGATATGGAAAAACCTTTCAAGGTAAATAGTTACAGTACTAAGCCATAATTCTTCCCATATTCCACATATAAAACCCTTTTGCTTTCCCACATAAAATTTTGAATTATACAGAATTGCTTTATTTAACCTGGTCTAATATGCAAATGAATGTTTTCCATTATACTATTCTTTTATTCTCTTTTATCTGAAAATCTTAACATTGACAAATATATTGTATTGAACATTTATTTTATACTAAATTTAATTAATAGAAACTATTCAAAGTTATTTAAAATTCATTCCACGCTGATTGAAATAATTAGTGTAGGGCTACTCAATATTTACTTTAGATATGAATCTAGAGGGATTTGATAAAATTAATTAGCAGGAACTAATTATAGTTAGGATATGAGTTAGGGTTTAATAAATATAATTACAGAGTACAATTGATGGATTCTTAATTAATAGATACTAGTTGCCAAACACTGAAGAAAGATTATCGTATTTCTGTACAGGACATGCTATCCAGCACACCTTCAGTTCCAGCTGAAATAGTGACATTTAAAGTGCTCAGGGAGTGCTCTCAGGTTGAGAGGGAGTTAAAAACAGATAAACTAAATTGTTTCTATTTTGCAGTGAAGATATAAAATCAATTAATGAAAGTTGCTTTCCAAAAAAGGATACAATCCAGTTTGCAGTGCATTGGCCCAGGGCACAAAGGCTACAGGACATAATATTAGAGGTATTTAGGTATTTAATGATGAAGATAGGCTCCTGATGGGATTTTGGTATTACTTAACAGTTTCTTAATACGCTGCCTGGCACCTGTTCTCTTCTTATATGTTGCCTAGCTCTTCCTAAAAATATAGCCTTCACTTTGTCTGTTTCTTGCTATCCTACCTAAAAAATGGAGATAATAGTGTTTTCTTGCCTTAGAAAAGTGTTGTGGGCACAATTTCTTCAAAGATAGTGAAGCAATCAACTAGTAGAGGATTAGAGGGCATATAAATATTGTGATAAATTGATGGAAGAATTCCTGTCTATTTTAAGACAGAAAGCTGGTCATGTTTTAAATTAACTTTCTGCATTTGGGTTTTTCATTCCATTAGGGTTCATTGCACTCTAGGGCTTTTAAACATGTGTCTACATAACAGTCCAGAAATGCAATTGATATATCATAGACTGGCATTTGACCTGTGTGCTAGTACACCACAGGAAGGATGGGAGTGAGAGGACACATATTCTATTATTTCAATATGTGAAGGGCAGGTTCATAAATTGCAGTTACCAACCAACAGTAGAAAAAGGGAAGAAGCTGATTATTGTTTGGATGAGAAGAAAACTGGACTGTGATATCCTTTATGTTCCCTTATCCTGTTCTAAAAAATTATTTGAACACTCACCGGTTCAGCCTGAATCACAAATCATCTTTACTCACAAGAAATGAAATTTCACACCTACTCAGAAAGTCATGAAATTATGCAAGGACAAAAAGAAGCATACTTATATTATGAACAGCTATTCTGTCAAGAACTGAAATTTCTGTGTATTGTCTTTTTAAGAATTCATGGGGAAACTGAATTAAAGATGTGATGTTTTGCCCTGGCACATTTTCTCCATTCATCTCACTTGAAAGTTTTGAGTTACTCTGAAACAAGTAGATTACTCTGGGTGCTCTGGAGAAGTCCCTTCCAACCTAAATGATGCTGTGATTCTGTGAATAACCATTATCCAGAATTAAAAAGTGTAGCCATCTCTTTTTAGGACAGAGAAGAGAATTACATTCAAGGCAATATTTATTTTCCAGTTTGCTCCCTTTCAGAACACAACTAAATGTCCCAAGTAGAACAGGTAATAACAACTTTCTGCTCCCACATACTGGGTCCTTGGGTGTTAATCTGGAAAGTCTTATGATTTAACCAAATAGGTAATTTCTTATCTTCTGTCCAGGCTCCCAGCTTCTCATACAAATGTTTGGAGAGAACAAGCCTTGAATAACATATTTTTGCCAGTGTAGAAAAAGTTCTAGCAGTTTGGCATTATTTTGCTGACATCAGCTGAATATCCAGCTGGTGCAAAGATACACCTTCTTCACAGCAGCTCACTGAACCAGAGGTTTATCTGTTTGCCAAGTATCCCATGGGGAGAGTCAGATGAGAAAAGCATGAGATCAAGCCAAAAAAGGGAAGTTATTGAATCAAAATATCACCAAGATGTTGTTCACCAGTCAACTTCTCTCATACCTACTGTTTAATGCTTATTCATGTAAGATTCCATTAACAAAATTTAATTTTCTTCTCCATTCCTTTAAGTATGACCGTAAAATATGAGACTTTAAAATTCCTTCATTCCAAAAACCTTCAACTTTTCCTTCTGAATTCAATGTAAAATACAAAAAATACCAAAAAACCACACAAACCTTCAACATATTAGACCTGCCATAAGCATTAAATTGTACTAAGTTTATTAAATTCATTAGAAACCTTTTAATTCTGTTACATTATTTTTTATGTCCTTTGTAATAGCCAAAAGAACGTAATATAATGTCGTTCCATTTATCAGTGTCTTCATGAAATAATACTCAGCTCCTACTAGAGACAAGGACAAAATTACCCAAAGTACTCCAAAAGCTGGATGGCAGCAGACATTGATGAGCAAAAGAGCAAGAGGTGATGACTAAAGATTCTTTCCTCTTTCCATGTCTGACTCAAACTGACAAATTGCATGATGTCTAATCCCCTGTGTTGTGTGTAGGCTGAGGGTAGGAAGCCACTCCTGCAGCAACAACAGTGGGAAATCTGGGAATGAGCAGCACCTTGGCCACGGTATCCCAATTTAAACAGAAATTGCCTCTTTCAGATCTACAGTATAGACAGAAACCCATATGCCAATAAAAATTACTTTTTTTGCATAAAGCTTCACCCTTTCATAGGTAGATGAGATTGCAACTTGTAGATCCACACGATCCAACTTTCTGAGGAACTTAGAGAGGTATATTCATTATTGGCAGTGATGGAAACAAATGAGAGGAAGACAGGAATAATGAGTAAAAAGAAAGGAGCAAGTTGTTAACAGGAATACAATCCAGGTTTATAAACTAATTGCTCCATTTTTCTCTAAGTAAAAAAAAAAAATTCAAAAATTGTGTGAGATGCATGCATACAGAAATGAGAGGGAATAAAACATCCAGCATTTAAAATGAATACAAGGCAGAATACATCATTTATTTACAATTTTTTTTGCCCCCTTAAATGAACTGTCACAGTGGCAAGAGAGAGAGTGATCCTTCATGCGTTTGAAGTAAAATGAATTTTAAATATGTAAAGACAGGCTGGGAATAGCTTCCAAAATGTGACTGTAAACTGCAGCTCTTCCTTTGCATTCTTTCTCCTCTACAGCCTACCTGGCAGGCAACAGTAATAGACTCTTGTGCAATTTCTTTCTACCCTGCTTCTTCAAGCTAAGCAGTGCTGACAGACACATCACTGCAAGTTTGTCTCTTTTTCCAGCAGTAGTACACACCTTGTAGGAGACCTCTAAAGTCTGAAGAGTGAAAGGGCCTCCTCCACCTACTCCTCTTCTTTCTCCTGTCATTATCACACCATAGTTTATTGCTTTTCAGAATTGCTTCTCTCCATCTCTTCCTCACAAGCTGATCTCACACAAAAGTGCATAGCAAAGAGATACTGGCACCATGGGGCAAACTTGTCAGATGCTCCATGTTTCCTCTTTGTGGGTGAAATCTTGGCAGTGAGCAGACAGTGCTCCTCTCTGTGCATCATATGCATCCTCTTGTGAAAAATTCACAGTACAGACAAATGCTGAAACACTCAGCTGAAAACAAGGTCAGACAGAAATCCAGGCAAGGAAAACCATGTGTGACCCAAACCACCCCATTTTGTCCTTTTGGTTCACCTATAGACTTATTTATAACCACTAGTTAAGTAATTAACTGCTGCTTCCTCCTTTTTCTGTACAAATAATTTTGTGCGTTATTATATGCAGTTGGAGCATTTCTAGGAAAAAACATGTGTGTTCAAACTCAGCAGAGGCAATTCCAGTTTGAACCAGGAATCATTCAATCTCAGTTCAGCTGTGGAGAAGATGTCCTGCTGGGATAGAGCAAGGGCTGTTTGTCACAGCTTCCCTTCCACCCAGAGCAGCCTGTTTGGCCTGGCAGAGATCATCAAGTACCTGTTAACTCCTGGAAGTAAGAGTTACAGATTATCAGGGTTTCAGAGGGACCCCCTCAGCTACCTCTTTGGAAAAATGACTGGGGCTGCAGCTTGTTAAGGAGATTTAAATTGCTGTTAATGCTGTTTGTTTTGTTATTTACCAAAGGTGCATTTTGCAACATTACATACCATATTTGTTTGCTGATCTAGTTAAAAAAAATTAATGAATGCACAGAAGTTTCTGTAAGGAGCAGGTGCCTTATCTCATTTCTTTTCTGTTCTGATTATACCTCTGTTTCTTTTAAAACTTTTCTTAGCCTGTGCTTCTAAACCCATGAGAGAGTTTGCAGCCATTATTTCCCACAATCCTCTCAATATGTTTTCCACCACTAACCCAAGCTGATCAGCAGTTCCCAGAAATATTATGTCTATTGTTGATTAAGACATTATATTCTCCTGTCTATACCACTGTCACTTCTTTACAATTACACTGCTAAACTGGCCATATCCACACTGAGATAAAGAGCTTAGCAGGAATGGACATTTCATCTAGAAAATAAGAATGGTCAGAGTTACAATCAATAGTCTGTCCCACACTTGTCAGTACAGCAGACTAGGATGTTTAGGGTGTACCAGTCCTCACAACCAAGGAAATGATGTGACAAAATAGATTCGTTTCCCAGTTCTTAATGACTGACTGCCTGCTTCTGACTGGACTTATTAAATGTAATTATTTGTGTCAACCTGAAGCAAAACTTGAACCCTTTTACATGGAAGGGCAGAAAAAGGTATAATAATTGTTCTCTAACTCTAACTCAGACTTTTCTTATTAGTTATTATAAATGTATTATAAATGTATTATAAATGTTACCATAAATGTAAGTTTTGTTAACAGTTTAAATTCTAATTCATCTGTTCACAGTCTTTGACTACCATGAGGTAAGTAGAAATGTGTCCTGGGGAAAACTGGCTTTTAGCTATCTTTTATCTGGATTCTGGTTTCTTTGTGGAAACAGATGGCACCAGATATTGTTAGAAACAGAGTTTGCTGAATGATCCTACTCTGTGTAGATTTATCTATGTTTTTATTTCATTATTGAACAGGTAGATTTGTTTCCACTGGTAAGACAGAGGTTAGTTTGAAACACTGTAATGATCCAATAACAAGAGGCAGACTGTTATAAGGACTCACCTTGTTCATCTGAATGTGTACCTGACTTATGTCTCTCCATAGCACAGGATCAACCCTAGAGGTGTCTAGTACAGCTTCAGTTGCCCTTCAGCTTTTGTTAAGGAAGAATTTTCATTTTAAAGAGGTTATGAAGAACTAGACATCTCTAAGGCAAACAGGCTTTGAGGTGGACATTTTCACTTTTTATTTAGACCGAAAGGTCAATTTTCAAGAAAAAAGGAAACAAAAAAATCTCATTGTCTGCTGTGAGAGCAGAAACTCTCCCCACTCCCACTCTCACCCATCCGCCCACCCAGCTTTTGCACATTGACAGAATTGCTTTTTCTTTTCAGGTAACTAATCTTGCATCCTTTTAAAAATTGCTGTTCTTGATGCTTGACTTCTTATCTGGAGGATTAAAGGCCATTGCTGTTTAGAAGATATCTTGTTTTTCCCCTCCATTCAGTAATAAGATGGAATAGGAAATGCAACCCATCCCCCTAGCCAGTAATTCTTCCAATGTTTAGGGAAAATTCATGTTTTCAAAAATTTTGGATGGCTTTCTCAGATTCTGTTAACTATGCTTTGAAAAATAAATGCTTTTTAAAATGACAGGGGGAAACAAAACCAGTTCTATTTGCTAGTTCTTCAGTTTCTGGCCTTAAAGTCCCACTCATTAAGAGGGATTGTATTTGCAGGAAGTTCCTTGCCTTCATAGGGACAGTCTTCATTAGAGTCTCTACATTTGTCACTTGAGAAACAAAATATATGACATAAGCTATGATTAAATACAGAAATTCCTCAGTTGGACCACTGAAGTCAGCCATAGGGGCTTCACCTGGAATGAATACTTATTTGTATTCCTCAGGACTGAGCTGGGCAACCAGAGGTATCATGACAGCCTGAAAATTTAATGTAATATTCATAGCCCTTGTCTTTTTTTTACTTAAATCCTCCATTCCTATAGGAACCAGCAATATGGAATCCTTTCTGTTGTGTGTGTCTGTGTGTTTCGATTTCAGTTCTCTGGCTACAGAGAATCTTGCAAATGTGGCACAGGTGCACACTGCAGATGATAGACAATAAGATGCTTGATTTTGTAACCCAATCCCATTGTTCGGGATCCTCATTTCCTGAATAGTGAGACTGCCACAATTGGACTTTCACTTCTATTTGAATTTTGAGCTTGTTGTCAACACAGTGCTTTAGATGGTCTTCTGTTGAAGGGTAATATTTAAATTATTATGGTCTTGAACACATACTGAAACAATTTACTCGAAAGGTTTCTGAGTCTGGTGTTTGGGGAAAGACTAAAAGCATGAGAATTGTTGTTTAACCTGTCAGTTAAAACCCCCAGGCAAACATAATACGTGAAAAACAAAACAGTTAAATGAAGCAGCAAGATGACATATGCACCAAGTCCTTCTTAGTCTTGATTTTTCAGTTATCTTCATTATCACTTTGCTACTATGACAGAACTGCAGACACTTGAAGAACTGAGAAAATGAAATCTCAGATTTCATTCAGCACCCAAGAAGGCCTGGTATATTTTTCATTTAACGTTAAGGAATTCTACCGAATTGTGAGCAGCAATAACAGCCTATAGGCAATAAAATCTGAGATGAGACTCTCATTACCATACCAAACTCAGGTGTCCACCTGTGCACAACAGGCTCAGATCTACAGCCTCAACAATGCCTTTCTCAAACCCTCTGGTTTATTCAGTAGACGCACAAATAAGTTTGTGGATCTGAGAAGGGACCTGCTGGAGGAGATTTGCATCCTTTTGAAGCAGCAGTCAGCTACCAGGGGATACAGTATAGATTTTCAAACTGTATCAGGCACCTATGTTTAGGAAACCGAATCAAGATCATTGTATAAGCTCCCATTATCGTTAATGGAGATGTAATCAATGCAATCTATAAAGACCTGAGAGCTGGAAAGACTGTGATTTTCATTGACTTGGTCTTCATTGATTGTAACGGGATCATAGACACACAGTGTAACAATAGACATCTGTGCTAGATAACAAAATTTAGATTTCTTAATCTTAAACTGAACCAAACACCTTATCAACTTCATTTAGAGACTAGGAATAGAAATAAATGTTTCTTGAAAGTTGGAAGCAGTTTCAAATTAAGTAATAAATGAGAAAATGTCACTGTGCAGTGAGAATGTGATTAGATTTTTAGCAGACTTTAATGAAAGTAGAGAGAAATATAAGAATAGTTTCACTTGGTCAAGTCCAAGGTCCGTACAGCCTGGTATCCCACCTCCCACAGTAATCATGAGCAGATGTCAAGGAAAATGTAAAAACAGGGTAAACCTGGTATTACCAGGATGTTCAGTACTGTTGTGATCACAATTATATTCTAAATATACTTGATACTACCCATATCAATCCAAGCCATAGGTGCACACCTATATCACTTCTTAGTAAGAATTTGAAGCTCACAGATTTTGGAGTCCTACGTCTCATTTGACTGTCAGTAGAGAATTTCAAAAATATACATGTTTTTGCAGGAACTGATATTTTTTAGCCTTCTGCCTAGATAATTTATATGAAAAGAACATATTATTATTCACTAAAAGTATGTATCAAGAGCTCCGTCCCAAAATACCTCTGTATGATTAACAAAAACTAACTGTGGTTATGGAAGAAAGCTCCCCGTGTCTTCCCAGAATTGTGCCAACCTGCAAAATCAATCTTCCATTTTAAAACGTGCCCTCATGCTCCTCCCTCCCCCCCTTCCTTTTTGTTGAGAACTTTCAGAAAACAGTCTTGTCACATATTGACAGTGACGAGACGGCAAGCTGACCTATTTGACTCGGAGAGCTGAGGACTTCAGAGACGAACTGCAGTAACTGAAGCTTGATCAGTTTATGGGAGGGATTGGATGTCTGTGCCGGTGGCAGCAAAGGCAGCGACTGATGATCAAAAAAGACCTTCCAGTATTCTTATTTTAATGAAATGTGTTTAAACACGGGGCTTTTTCTACATTTCTCTTTTGTTTGGTGGGTTTTCTTCTTTGGTTTTAATTGCCCCTTTTTCAACAGAAAAGTAATGAGGAAACAAAATATCCGACTTCAAAAACATAAAAGAAAGCAAAATTCAAACCCAGTTGAGACATCAGATAGGGATGGGAAAGCCAAACTGGCTGGTATTTAATATATTCTACAGCTATTCTAACAAAGCAACATGCTTATGGCATTACAGCAACAGGGCGTCAAATACCCACATCAGTATTACTGGATTCTCCTAACCTACCAAATATGAGAGCCACTGGAGAACACCCAGTGGGACTCATCCCTGTCCTGCTGTGACTCTCATATAGCGACTTGGAAATGTTCGGAAAAATGCAGATTGCACAAACCAAATCATGTCAGAGACTACTGCAATCTTTTGATAGTACAGAAAATCAAATTCCAGGGTTGACCCTTGGACACAATATTGTTACAGATTATACATGTAGTCTGTACAAACCACACACACAGTGCAAACCACAAGTATGTCCCAGTCAGTGGAGAAAGCTATTGGATATCAGCATGGTCTTAACTGGTGATGTAACACAGAGCAGCAACGACCTTCCATATGGATTCTGGCTGCTTTTTACCTGGCCTGAGCAACAGTGTTGTTGCAAACTTTACAACTAACTCATCATCTCTGAGTGAATGGCAGTTAGGACACTTACTATGTGGATGTAGGCATGAACATATATTGGTTTTCTTCTTATTTATATTCTTGTCTCTTTCTGTAATAAAATGAATGCCAATGAAACAGCAACTGGGAAATGTTAATGCGGACACTGAAACATTAACTTCTCTGAGATATTTTTGTGATCTTAATTGTAGAGTCTTAAATAACATTGACAAAGCTTTACTTTGTATTGATTCTATTGCTATACTAAACTCTTCATTATGTGAATTTGTGAATGCTTGCAGGAGTCAATCATAATTATGCATGGCCCAATATAATTGAAATCAAAACAATGGATCGATTCACTCTGTAAAGTGCATTACATCTAGCAATCTCTGTGAGGCAAATAACCAAAAATGAGATCTGTGTATTAGCATTTCAGTTATTTAAGTATTAAGCAATGGTAAGCAAATCTCCAGAGGTCCTCTTCACATAGGTTCACAGCAGCAGAAGATTAACTGATTCCAGACTTATATCCCCAAAACTCCAAGGAATTACAATCAAAACCACAATGTCAGACTGCCTTTTCATTAAAAATTAAAAATCAAAAAATCAGTACATTTAAACCATGTAAACATCAGTGCATCAGTACATTTAAACCATGTTCCTGAAAGTCTTCATTTTAGTTTCACAGGAATATAATAAAAGTCAGATAAATTTTTTAAATGGAATGATACTCCTTTATCTGAACAACTAATATGTCATTTTGAAATAAAGGGGAAAAGCTACTATCAACAGTGACACGGATTGTTTAAATAATATTTGGGGAGTTTTCTGTTTGTTTGTTTGTTTGGGGTGTGGGTTGTTTCAGGTTTTAGCAAGCCCTGGAAATAGACTTAACAAACTGTGAACCAAAGAACTCCACTGGCAAACTAAGGTTAAGCTTCAAGTTTATCTAAAAGCTATTAGCAATTTAATATATTACATATATTAAAAAATATGTAGGGATTTGATAACCTTAATGCAATTCCAACTAAACTATGATTTTCTAGAGAATCTGCAATGAACCCTAGTCCTACTTCCTAATACAGCAGAAGTTGGTAAGTTATAGGCAAGGTGGAGAAGCTGTGATCAGCTGCTGAGTTAGCCATGGGCCTGATATTACATTATTACACTAAAAGACAAAAAAACCCAGTGTTGCAGATAACTTAGGGAATAAAATGAGAACAGATTAAGTTCTCCAATTTTATTTTATCCTGGAGATGGACCCAGGTGCGGAACCTATTGACTGCCAATAATTGAACAATTTGAGAACACAAATTATGTACAATTCTGCCCAATTCCTGTGCCCATCAGATGCAATCAGGCAGGCTTAGAGGGATGTCTATCCCATTCAAATGAGATTTCTACTATGGATTTCTAATATAATGTTGCATTGAGTCACTCTTCTTTTGTCTTTCACAACAGTTCTTTAAATTCTTCCAAATTTTGATTTCACATAGTTCTGAGTTTTCCGTAATGACTTAGTGAAGCCAGCTTGTAACCCCAGGCAGAAGAAACCCATCAGTACAATTGCCTTCCATGTTCATTCAAGGCACTGGTGTTCCTGATTAGACTTTACAGAGTGGGCTAATACCACTTCTCACACACTGGCCTTCAAACTACACATAGCATACCTCTTAGGTGTCAAAGAGCAGATTATAAATGCTCCTTCTTAAAACAAGAAGAAAAACAGTGAGCCATGTGAAAACTCTGTTTTCTCTTTCTTCCTTTTCATTCCCCCCTGCTTGATAGACCATGAATAAAGCAGTTTTGTTTTATTTTTACCTTGTGAAAAGCAGCTGACTCTCCACTCTGGAGTTCACAGGCCTGCTCCACTGGACAAGGATAGAAACATAGAGAGAAAAGTGTTTTCCCACAGAGCTCTTCTCTGCCATAGGACTCATCAACTCCTACCCAAGGGGATAATTTCAAGAAGAGAAATAAGTTTAATTTAGCCTCTAAGCTTTTTCTTTCCTCGTTTCTCTGATGAGATGTTCAATTCACTCCATTTTGTTGTCAGATTTGTGACATAGAGACCTGTCTCTGAGCAATGAGTCCAAAGCCAATATCTCATTTCACATAATCCACTAAGCAGTCATCGCATGGTAATGTTTTCCAGTCACTATGGGTGCAATGGCTGTAAGCTTTCACCTATAAATTCTTTTTTAGTTGCTCATTTCTGTCAAGCTGGTCTAATCTACTTACACCTGGCACATTAATTCTTATCTTTTCCTTGCAACATTGTAATTATATGTTATTTCCAGCAATAATTAATTCTCTCTCAGGCGGGCTTTTTATAGCTTATAAGTCAAAGTGGGCTGCACCATACTAAATAATTAATTCAGACTGTGTTTTATGTCATGACATACACACAGCCCCCCGGGTGTAATGGTTAGAGAATTCTTTTGAGAAGAAAGTCCTTGGCTTCCAGGGGTTGTACAGACCAGAAAGCACCAATTATAATGGTTCTTTCTCTCAGCCCAGCAGTGTGTTCGGTTCTTTGTACCAAAAGTCTATTTATGGCAGTTATTTCCAGAAAGTCTTGCTATACTATTAACCTACAAGCACATGCAGCTGCAGACCATATGAAGAACTCCAAGCACTATGTAAGTCCATTCAGAAAAGCCTGCAACAGTTCATGTTTGCCTACAATTGCCTTTATTTCTTCGGCTTCGCAATAGTATAGAAAAGGGACCTTCACATGAAAAAAATGTGATGTGAAATTGTAGCTATGAGGTATTGACAAGCTATGCACATAGAAAAGTCAATCATTAAGCAAAAGTCGATAGCTAGATATGCTATCTTACCTAGAGGAAGTGTAGTCTCAAATACCTCAGCACTCCAGAAATACAGCAAAGAAGAAAATTAAGAAAAAAGGGAAAAAATAGAGTACTACAAAACTAGCCAGGAAAACAGATTAGGTAACAGAAGCCTGAAAGTTGCAGTATGCCTAAAAGGATTTGCTGGAATCCAATAAGATAATGTTTGAAAAGCAAAAGAACTCTATTAATAGGAAAAGTATAATTACCAATCATGAGCTATAAAGAATGCAAATATATTAAACACAGAATTATAACACACACCTCCTTATCAGAGGAAGGATTGCAACGGCACAGGGAAGACAAAGATCAGAGAATAACATTATATAGAAAATATGAATAGTAGCAATTTAAATTGCTTGTGTATAATGAAGCATCAGAAGAGAATGCGTTTAAGGAATATTATTTCCAGATACCTTAAAGCAATAGCTTCCAAATTGGCTTGCAAATTTTTGCACTCTCTCAGCTGCTGATTTGGGCAGTGGCAGTATAAATACTGGGTCCTAATTTCCCTTTTGTCCATACAAAGCCTTTCAGTTCTTTCAGGAGTGGTCTCACTCCAGCTACAGTACATTAACCAGTAGTAGCACAAGTCACATCATCACAGGGTCATTCAAGGAGTCAGACAAAGTACTGTAAATTTACTCCTTTGGGATCATGTGGTCGTCAAGTAAGAGCAATCCAGAACAAAGTACTATTCAATTTTACTGATAGGGAAAAGCCTCTACTAGAAACTATTATATAAATATTAAAAGGTTCAATAACATATGTATCCAATTGAAAGACCTAAACAACCTCAGCAAAACCTTGAATAAATTTGACCATAACATTTTTTTCTTTTAGGTAATACTTTTTCCTATTGATCTGTCTTATTTTCTGATTCCAGCTGTGCTGGATTGGACAGCCTAATAGGAACCTATGATATCAGTGGAACTGTAAGTCTAGGTCTTTTCTGAGGGATAATTGTGTGGCATGATATCTCCCCTTCTTTTTGTATGAAAGAAATACCGTTATGAAGCTGAATTAATAATAGACCAGTGTGATTCATGTAAAGACAATCAAGTAAAATATAGTAAGGTCCTTCATTGGCCTTTAGCTCTGTGTGTGGTGCTTCTAAGTGTGTGATGGTCCAAGTTAAGGGTTTTCTCTGCATCTATTTTGAAAATAGAAGAGGTTCATGTAAAGGCAATCCCAAATATGTGTTCCTTAAATAACAGCCATGGAGCAGAGCTGGCAGTTAAAACCTGAACATCATATTTTAGAAGGGACTAATGCTCACAATGCTTTTCTTTTATTTTGCAGGGGAGGTAGAGAGCGAGCTTTGTCTTCTGGCACAATCCAGGACTACTGGACTACTGGACCGCTGGACCACAGCACAATAACTGCTGTCCCCACAGAATAATACAGAGTGAAAAGGAGGATAAGAGTATTTCAGACTGCTTTAAAGTACCTGCACCAGATTTGAATCTCACTGCAGGAGGAAGGTGCCAGCCAATGGAAGGGAACTGTGTGGATCCAAGGATATATTCTTCATTAATGAGGCAAGGGTAGGAATGCTCCGTGAATGCAATCAGTCATAATGAAAGGTTGTCTGTGCACACCCTCCCAAGGAAAATGCCTTGAGTTTTCAAACTTCATAAAGAAACATCATGTCCTGCAGTTACCAAGACATTCCTTCACTAGTTCTATTTGCATGATAAAGTTCCAGCCATCAGACGTTTCTGAGCACCATAAATATGTTAACAGACTGACAATTAATAATAACCTTCAGCAACATGCTGCAAGGTGGCCTGGAGCAGTCCTGCAGCCCCTCAATATGAACAGCACTGGCAATATTTTACTTTAAAGCTGCAGTAGATGGGTGAGAGCTAAACAGTCTGAAATTGTTAATCATTTCATACTGGTAATGAAAAGTGCATGGCACACTTTTTTTATGCTGTGGGTCTCAAACAGGGTTTGGAGGATAGCAAGGGTTTTACTCCATGTTTTCTCAGGAAAATTACTATATGTCTTGATCCTACCTGTTGAAATATTTCTTTTCACGTCTGAGTAAAAATTTAAAGGGTTGTGTTCAGGTAAGAAAAAGGAAAGCTTTTGGATACAAAGAAAAAGCCACGTACTTTTCACTTTCTAAATGATAGAATTCTTAAGAACTGGCAAAAAGCCAAAACTATGTCAATTTCTTGTCTAAATATGAAAGTTTCTTGACAGCTTCATTATGCATAATTTTTTGCATCCCGTGAGGGTCCTGTGCCAATAAAGAACACACTTGCTGTCTCCTTTCCCTTACAGGAGGAAGGTAAGTGCAGTTTCTTTAAAAGACTGACGAAGGAACAAGCTGAAATTTCTTGCATTTTGCAAACTGACTCACAAGGTCATCAATGCTGTTACAGCTGTTTGTTCGTTGTGTTATTTATACCATGGCATCTGAACACATTACAAGCATTAAAAGAAAATATTTGTCCATAAGGTAGCTATAATTGTCATCTTTCTATTAACCACTTCTACTTATCATACAAGGAGAAGAAAGCTGCAGCATTTTGGCTTGGTCCTGCTTATCTGAAG
Source organism: Pseudotriccus pelzelni (assembly GCA_035584735.1). Taxonomy (NCBI): domain Eukaryota; kingdom Metazoa; phylum Chordata; class Aves; order Passeriformes; family Tyrannidae; genus Pseudotriccus; species Pseudotriccus pelzelni. The sequence continues at coordinate 107,212,445 of JAWMRA010000113.1, forward strand.
GGGCAGGTTGAGACTCATCTCACTTTCTAAACAGCAAAAAGCCTCTGCCATAAACAACATCCATAAGTGAAGTCCTTGAAATTCCACACGTTCAGTCGAAAATTTAAATCTGAGGATTCTGGCACATGTCAAAATACCTCTTCTGAGCTGGGCTGTGATCATGGCTGCAGATAGTCCCTTGAGGCACAACTATATATGAAACGAGCTTAGCCGAGGAGGAGCTGGCTGAGTATGTGCTGCTTCACTGGCCTTAAGGAAACCTGAGGGTCCTGAACACTACTAATTAAAATTTGCAGGAGATGTCTATGAACTACAAAATAGTAAGGTTGTCTTAAAATTTCCCAGGCAGGCCACTGAAAGTTAGTGACTGGCAGATTTATCAATGTCTTTGAAAAACAATAACCATTCTATGAAATGCATGAAGGAAAATGAAAGAAAACACATTAAAAAAAAAAAGCTAATGCTAATGAAGATGCTATTATAATGCACATATATGTTGGTCAAAATAAGGTTTATCTAGAAATGATAACATAGGAATTTACTAATTTTTAGGAACAAAGCTCTGAATCTCGGGGTTTTTTGCTGTCTTACATTAGCTTTTGCTATTTTACATATTTAGATGCAAAACTAACCTTGTTTGAAACACATTTTCAAGGTGTTGTTGAAAAGTAATTTTCCTAAATGTCAAGATTTCCAGATTTGATTGGGAGTATGTTGAACACAAATTTTATTTCTGTCTTATTGCAACCATCTGATTCCTTACTAATATAGATTAAGAGAGCTGAAAGGTAAAATATATAGCAAGTTTCCTTTATTTTGAGGTCTCCAAAGCAGAAAGAACTGTCTAACAGCAAATACTGCAGATTCCTCCCATTTTAAGTGTTATTTGACTTGGTCCTTGTGTACTGTCATGAATACCCTTTCTGAAATGAAATTCTCTTATTTCCTGTCAATGCGAATAAAAATAATTTTACATCAAAAAGAATGGAGAGGAGTTAAGATCATTCAGACTTTGTTAGCATGATACATCTGGATAAATACAAATGCCTACAATGCAGATATTCACATCAACAATACCAGTGAATATACTCCTCTCATACCTGATTGAGAAAAATTGCCCCACTAGAGCTCAGCCAATTTTATCCTTTTGTTGGAAAGGAGACAAAACAAATTTTAAAAAAAAAAAAGGCTTTATAAGTGGCTATTTCTCTTATTCCTCTTCACCAGCTAAAGAAGGAGTCTAGCCAGTCATTTCAATGTAGATGTCTTCTTTGTAGGTATCTAAAGTTAAGTGAGATGAATCTTACCCCAAGTAGATGCCAACCTTTCCTGTATTTTCATTATGTTAAGAGCTGGAATGCAGACTTTATTCATCATACACCAAATGTTCTGGTTTATCTGTCATCATCTGGATTAGTGGGGACTTTTCAACGTGACTGTTTACTCTTAGCAATTTGTCTCTGTCATTTAAATTCCATTTTTTCATTCTGCTTCCAGAAGTGATTCAACAGTTCTTCACATAAAGGAATAATACTAAATATATTTTCTAAATTTTAAGACTATATGATTATCTTGAAGACTGTTTTTTTGAATACTTAAATCATTGACTAAATGTGCACAAGAGATTGTGGGTACAATTTGTCAATAAGCTTTGCATGGCATTGGGAACCCCTCCTTTGGCTGCATCTACAACTAAATGTGCTGTGTGAACTTCATAAATAAAAGTGGAACCAGTTTAAAGTTTTCCCATTAAAAATTAATTGTGACCTCTGCAGTTTATAGGAATATTTATCTCATTTCTTTCAGGAATGGTTCTCTTAAATGGTTCTTATATGCCTTCAAAGCAAATTCTGGTAGCTGGTAGCAAGAAATGTGCTAGAGAAAAGGGATGTGGTAAATACAGGGAGCTGCACTGATCAGATCAGACTGATTTTCTGGTAAAGAAGTGTAAATATTTAACCCTCTTGCACTGAATGAAGAGGACATTCCACAGTATCCATAAGCAGGTTTCAGTTCAAGCAGTTTTCACAGCTTTGCTGGTGTTTTCAATACTGGCTGCCCAAACATGACTATTTTAATACATTCAGTCTAGGGATTTTACCCAAGAAATCTGGATCAAAGGTAATTAAGTACCTCTATAAAGGCTCTGGTCCTGGAGGCCCTTGCAACAACATGGATATTCCCTTACAGAAGCCTGATTTTCATCACCATCCAAAGGTGCAATACAGAGACCAAGAGACAAAGGTGCACGTGTTATAGACTGGAAGTAGAAATGTGTTCAGAAATGCTGGCTCAGTTAGAGGTGCCTTTCCTGGAATTGGCAATGCTGCCACCAGTCAAACGACATTATATGGTTGATCTATCCAGATGTGACATGCCATTGTAACAAACCTTCAGCCCAAGGTACGGATACTGTTTTCTGAAAATTGTGATTATAATAGTTCAAAACAAAAGGACTTTATGGGGTTTTTTTGCTTCTTTTTAAAAGCTTTTAAACCCATTTACCAAGTGTCAGAGCCCATGAAGTAGAATGATGTAGGGTGCTCAAGTTAAGATGCAGTAGCAGAAATACAGGAAAAACCTGGGTGATTCCCCATTACCTGCTAGTATCAAATACTTGAAATCTGACTGCTCTGCTTTAATCACAATAAAGCCCTTTTTTCCCCTGTGAGAAGCAAGAGAATCTTAACCAGCTTCATTATTTCCACTTCTCTGCTGCTTTATTTTTTATATTATTAACTAGTACGTTACTGAAATCTGATATTCCATACCCATATGCAAGCTTAAGAAATAAATCTGCCAGATTTTCATCATTAGAGCTTTAAAAGTATTAATACCTTTAAACCTTGCATCCTACTGGATTTTCTTTTCTACTTGTCTTTCTATGACTTCTATTATAGTTGTTTTAATAGGTGAGAAAATACAAGTATAACAAAGCAAGTCATCCCAAGTTAGCTGGGTATCTTTTGCACAGGCTGAAAAAATAATTTAGCACTCTGCTTCCCTACTGCAGATATTTAGCCTCTAGAGTGTCCATTTTTGTTGCATTCAACTGGTCATTTCCCTTTCTGTTAAATTTTGGGAAATGTTGAAACTGCTTGAAAAATTTACCCCTCTGGTCTTTCTGAAAGCCTTATCTATGTCAATGAGGAGATTCAGCCTCTTTGCTGGTACATGAGAGGGTACTTGAAGGGGGCACTCTTGTAGCAATACATGCTGTTTAGGTGTCTATGCCTTCTTGTCTCTTATTTTAAAAAACTTTGGTCTCAAGAATATGCTGACAGGAAATAATTTTCTGTCCCAGAGACTGGCTCTCTCTTCAACTTGCCTATTGCAGTCTGCAGCAAACTAACCTATAAATTTTGGAGAGACAGATAAGACAATTTGAGGGACTTAAGCATCCTTAAATACATATCTGTAAATACAGAAGGATCCAGACCAATGTCTCATCAGCTAAAAAAATAGCCTGAGACACATGAATGTAAATTCAGACTCAGAACTGTTTTCTTGTCTTGAGTTCATACTTTCTGTACAAGTTCCCCAAGTTCCTCATCTGCGATGCACATAGTGGTGGGACTCAACACATTTTCCAAACTACCATTCAATGAGGGAATTGAACGAAATTCTGCCTGACCAGGAAACTTCTTTGTGACTTTGTGTACTTCCAGCGTTAGACAGCTTCAGAGTGATGACTGCTGAATTTGATTTAAACTGATGGAATATTCAGACATCTGCCAAAGTCCTCCAGGGTTGGAATGAGCACTGTAATTCTCCCATGAGGACTTTGCATACTAATAGAGATGATTTTCTACAGGACTGAGTATGGGAGGCAGGGGAAGAGGACTTTTGGGTTGTGAAGAAATTGTTGTGGGGTGCTTAAGGGGCTGTGGGAAGCTTCAAAACCTTTCATGGGGCAAAGGACCAAATGTAGGCAAATGAGACATCCTGGCCATGAACCTCACACCTTGGGGATTCAATTCAGGTATGTGCAACTGAAGAGCACTGGGGTTTGGGAGCTGCTTGCCGTTAGACTGTCTATATCCCACCAGCAGAATTCAACCCCCATTGGCTGGAGAAGATGAGCAGGATGGGGCACTGTGAGTTCTGAGTGCCATCATGAGTGTGGCAGTGATTGTCCTCTTTCCTCTATGTCTTGACATGTGTGGCCCATCCTGTTTATATTTTGTGTAGGTGTGTGTACGTGTCCCTCTCTGCTTACACTACCTGGGCACATGGAACTGTAGAAACCTTGCAACTATCAGCCAGGAATGAGGAATGCCCCTGGAGTGCGTAGCTATCTGATGACACTGCCTCTAAAAGCTCCACCTGGGCATCCAGAGCCACTAGAGCTGCCAAAGGACATGTATCCATCCAGATAAGCAGGGAGAAAGCAGAAAGGATACTCTAGGGCACTTCACATACACTGAGACTCAGGTGTTTGAAGAACCTGAATCCCTACAGTAGCATTAGACAAAGTTAATCAGAAACCTTGTCATTATGAGTATTAGTTGATTTCTGCGTCCTTCAGTTCACCTACACTTGCAATGTATGTTTACTTGCCCAAAGGAAGTCTTCTGATCTCCTTACAGGAGAACACAGATCACCATCATTATTCTTCCCCAAACAACTGCTAACTTAGTACTGTATTTCACACAGGAGTGGCTGTTTTTCAGAAAAGGTGCTTCTAACGTTCCCCACACACTGCAGCTAGTGGGAATACCCGGGGAAGGCAGAAATGGCAAAATGCTTGCTCAGCACTCAGGACAAGCAAAGCTATGTACGGCTCATTTGCTTTTACAATAATTCATTCTGCTACAACAATTTATTCCTTTTAACTCCTAAATTTATTTTTTTTAAATGAGACTATATGGCAAAAGGTCATTAAATAGAAGGTCTAATTAAAAAAAAACATGACTTTCACACCCTTTCTCCAGCTGTGATCCAAAAAGGGGCACCAGCTCTTTCTTCACAAAACTTGGCAGTGGGATCTGCTGATCCTTGCACTGAGCAGCAAGACATTATCTGGTTCCCCAGGGATTTAGCTACCAAAGCTCTTTTCCTTCTTCTGGCTTTTTGCCCCAGTCCATGTTCCATCCCTTGGGCTCAGTATCTGGGCAACTGTAAAGCCCAGGTAACACAACAATAAACAGAGTGAGAAAAACAGGCTGGTTCCACTGAAGGTTGTGAACACATAAAATGACAGTGAACCCACTGATCTGGTGAGGCTTTGTTTAATTTGCATAAGGGAAATGTTGATACAAAGGAAGAGATGACTTGCTGTCCAGTTGCTTGCCCTTAATTTTATTCCATCTAATGGTTCTCCTCTTGTGTGCATTGTTTCTTACTGTCCAAATACCAACAGTATCAATTAGGTGCTTGCTTGTTTGGGATTTTTTCCTTTCTTTAACTCAGATGAAGTAAATAAATATTTTTAGCCATCAGTATGCTTTTGATCCATTTTTAGACTTCCTCTGAACCCTGTCTTTCTCAGCACTATCCATTAGCCAAAGTTTAACATTCTGGAACTTCCAGCCTGACTTGAAAGCTGTATGTTAAATTATGCAGCTGAATTCCATCAGTCAATTTCTCCTTTGCTGTCAACACATCAGCTACATTTTTTACTGTCTGAACAAGCTCATCCCATATAACAGGCTGCAAAAACATCAGAGGGAAAAAAAGAATCAACACAGGACAATACTTCCTAATCAGGCCTACATTAAAAAGAGAAAGACACAAGGATTGCTTTGTATTTCTTTTCTCTTTTGCAAAACAAAATTTAAAAAATAAGATCTCTTTTGCATATCAGATAATCCAGAAATTGCTTTATTTAACTTCTGAAAGACTGGGATCATTCAGAGCAAAATTCTGCTGTGAATAAAAAATATGCAAAGCTGCCTGTAGCGGTGTGGTGCAGGTTATCTGACCTATCAGCTTCATAAAATGAAAGCTAATGAAGTCATGGCAGAAAAAGCCAACTGTTACACATCAAACAATTGTGGAGTCCTTGCAGAAAATGATTGTAAATTGCATGTTAGTATATAGATGATAGTTGTGCGTAGCTATGTGTTTTTTTAATGTGCTAATGCTATTGCTACTGCAATTTTTTTCTAGACTAGGTCTACAAGATCTACTATTCATGTAATCTTAATGGTGGCTAAAGTGGGAATAAAATCTTTATGAAAACCACTATGGTTAGCTCACTTTAAGATAGGAATTCAATCAGCAGCCCACTGGAATTACTTATGTTTTGACTAAGGTATTTGGCTCCTTTTATTGAACATTCAGCTTTCAATGCATACATCCCATGGATATAAAATGATGGATCTCGTTGGATTTTAAACCAGCGGCACTTTATATCATTAATAAATATTCATTTTCCCTCAATCTCTCCAGTGGTATTTCATCATCAATCATGGCTGAAATCACAGCTGTGAGAGCTGTTTATGCTTTACTGTTCTCCTTTACATGATTTGGCAGATACTTATGAAATTATTGGAGTGTGGAAGTAAAGGAGGGTTGGACGGGAAGGAAGAGGGGTTTGCTTAAAAAAAATATAATCTTTGTGTCCATATTTATTCCTGGAGAAGTACTGTTTTGTTTTGCCTTCCAAAGTACACATAAATCACTCCATTGGTCTCAACTGTCCTGTGAAAATAAAAATGATCCCAAACTGTTCAAGAATTACTCAGGGACTATTCAGTGTTCAATATGTCAGAGAAGCAAAGACAGACGCTCAGGAAGAGGAAGATTACAATCAATGAAGAAAAATCAATAGCGTGTAGAAGTTATCCTGCTGCCAGCATTGTCAGGAAAAGGTTTCTCCATTCCCCAGTCTCATTACATGTAGAAGATTATTAGAAACTGAGCAGCCAAAGTGAAGCTGTAATCATCTCCCCTTTGCTTTTTTTATGTTCTTAGTGTAAATCAACATTTCACTTTGACTTAATAAACAAAACAACCTGTTCTTCTACCAATGTAGCGTTTTATATGTTTGCTTTACCTGCCACTGTAAACAAAAAGAGATGAGATTAAAAATCCTTCCTTAAGGCCTTAAAGTACAGGTTGGAGAAAACTGAACAATGACTGGGGCTGTTGGCTGTTCTGTTTACTTTGTTTTCATTTTTCCATCTGTGACTTTTTCTGTACCTCTGCCCAAACTAGTGGATCCTGGCTGCTAAGCATTGCTTGCTAATGAGGTGGTCATTTTTTTTTATTCTTCCCTGAAAATCAATTAAACAGTCAATGAAATCACTGGATTTTATAGAAAAACATCTCTGTGACCTTGGGGAAATATGAGTATTTTATTATATCAACTGATAGAAAGAAATAACTGCAGAGCTAGTGACAGTGCCTCTTTGGCTCTGATTCAAAAAAAGTTTCCTTGCTTTGGAAAATTATTTAAAATATGCCAAGTGAAGTAGTTGAAAGCATGATAGATAAATATTTAAATGTCTGACTAAATTAGGACCTGTACAAATAACAAAATTAAATTCATGTATAAAATATAATAGTTTATGCCTTAATATACTGTACATTTTAATAAAATATATACACAGGCAGTGACATATAGCAGACAGTCTACAGAAAAAACCCGCATCTTCAGAAATATGTGTCAAGATTAATTCCATAACCCTTCACTTCCCAAGACCCTCTAAATTACGGTGACAACTGTTAGCAAACACAGATGTCCAAACTCATAAACTTTGCATTTCTATGTGCTAGGACTGCTTGTGAGTGCAGGTGTTTGTTTCATCTATGAAAAATCCAACTCTATGTACAAAATAAGGGCAATTTTTTTCAGGCAGTGTTCAGTAGTTATTTCAAAATGCCAACCTATCATCATCACCATCTTCATCATCAAGTCTGTTTCTGAACATAGTGCATCACATATTGCTGGGAGTTAACCCAGGACAAGTCAGTCTATAATGTTTATGTTTAAGAAAGGACTGCTGTATAGTCAAAAACATGTTAAACCAGACATTTTTAAGAAGTTTAATCGCCAATTGTTTTATTTTGAGACATTAAGTACTTGACTTTGTTATTCCCAGGTTCGGGGACATTTTTTCTTCTTTTTTTTCAATTCTTGACACCATTTATATTAGCATATTTTGTAAGTAACTAAACTGAGCAATATATTTTGTTGGTTTCTTGGTTACTACTGTGATTTGGTTTGGAATATCCATCAACACTGTAGGAAGTGCCTGCAAACACCTGAGAGGACCTTGGTCCTTTCCCGGAAGAACATAAAATCTGATTCATTTATCTTTATAAATGTCATGAAGAACTCCAGGGCAATGATATAAAAGAGTTACCCTTTACCTGTCTAATCTAGAACCAATGAAAAGGTAGAGCTAATCCACAAAAACATCTCCAAGCTCCAGTGGGAATGTCTGATGCTACTCTTAGAGCTAATAACAAGAGCAAGTGGTGAATGCTGAACCTGGAACATGAACCCAGGGTTCAGTTCAGCTTTTTATGGCAATGAAAAAAATCCATTCTTTCCAAGGAGGAAATCATAAATACTGCTAAATTTCACTTTCCCACATGATCTTTCAAGTTACATATTAAGCAATTTGTCATTTTGAGAGCTCTGTTAGCCAAAAAGTTAATTCTTTATAAGTGAAACTCTCCAGCAGTTCTTGAAATAATTGACTGGGATCTGAAAGTGAGTGACTTTTCTTGCCTGGCAAAGGTACCCTCTAAGTTAAAAGAGAAAACACCAAGCACAGTACTTTGGGCCCAAATGTTAGCATCTGTTTTCATTTAAAAAGTCTGTGAAATATAGCACCATAATATCTTATCTTTATTCCTAAATTCTCTTTTATTCCTAAACAAAATAAAAATTAATAAACTGAGTTCTGTCTCACATCACCAGAAACTTAGTTAAGAGTTGTTTCTAAATGTAAATTACCAAAAATCAAACAGTCCAGTCCAGTTTTACTATGGCAGTGGTATGTACCAGCAGGCAAAGAAATGGTAAAATTACAGCTTCCATGAAGTACTGTTAATTATGCATGTGGGATTGATTTTAAGGAAATGTAGCCCACTCCTTTCAGGAGCTGCCATCAGTTATCTTTTCTAGCCCTTTTTCTGCCCTTCTCATATGGATGTCACTTTGCAGTTAGTGGAGAGACATAGGCAAAATTTTCTACATAGGACATAGGAAATTTTCTACAGTCTTTTTTAGATGCCCATTCAGGATTAAAAGAATTATGTCCTGAGTTCTAGTAAGTTGTTTTGTCCACATCTCTACTGATTTCAGAGTCAGCAATGGGCACTAACTCAAGCACAGTTGTCAGCATTGTAGGTGTTTACATGTACTAAGATGAAGCCAAATCTTAATGCTGTTTATTCCCTAACTTGACCAAATAGAATCTGGCCAGACCTAAAGACTCTTAAATTATTTGTAACAAAACCTTAAGACATTTGAGCTAATTTTTCATAAATTGTGTTAAAATTTTAATTCTATTAGACAAAAAATATATCTTTTCCTGGTTTATTTCTGTCTGATCAACTACTAAAGAAATGCACAGAGGAAAATTTTCAAATTTTCTACTAGGAGCTATGGATCAAACGCATATCTACTGAATTTCAATGCAAATTGTATATTACCTCATTTAATTAAATGTAGCATCCATTACACTCTTGGCCCCAGCTGTGAAGAGATGAATGTGTATATATCTGAATGACCCACTCACATCATTTTCTTACTTGAAGAAAATTATGCAAACCCCTTTATGTAGCGATAGATTTTAAAGAGCATTTAGAAGCACCGGCATGCAATGTGCAGGATTCTTGAAAGACATTCAGGTACCTGCTCCAGCTAAAATCAGTGGGAGTCAAATATTTACAAGACTTAAAAAATTGTATCAGACATCTGTCTGAATCCATAGATTCTTCAAAAGGCTAGTCCTTTTTAAAGTACTGATGATTTATCTAGACAAGGTGGTGCCTTGTCCCATTTACAAATAAGTAATTCTCTTACCTTCTAACCTTACTTTCCATTCCTTTCCTCATAATTGGTCCATTTATCTATTTTGGGAATGCTTCGAAATACATCCATTCAGAACCCAGCACAGGGAAAATGTTTGCCCTTCAATTTACCGTACATTCACACTAAAAATATAAAATATTTCTCATATGCTCTTTGTGTAATTGCTGTCTATAATCAAGTGTTGCAGTAGAAAAGTCCCTGTTCATTAGTAGGAAATGTTACACACACATACACGTGCACACTCATACACACACCTCATTTAAGCATATTAGCAGCAAAGTTAAATCAAGTAAATATCTGCAAGCTGTACAGGCTTTAAGCCAAACTGAAGATGTGTGTTTCTTGAAATTATGTAGCTTTTAAACCATCTCCTGGGCATTATTTTCATGAATACAATTTTGAAGAAATGTATATAAGTCACATCTTTCATGAAAACAATTGCTTTTTATTGCTTCTGCCTTAAATATAATAAAGAACTAGAATATATTGGAAAGGAGAAGTCACATAATAAGAAAAACAATTTGCAGTATTTTTAGACTTGATTTTGGCTTTATTTTCAGAATGGACAATTACAGTTAAAAGAATTCTTCATGACATGTATGAATATCATACATATTGACAAGTTATTTTAGTTTAAAACTAGTACAATGCTCCATAGAGAAAATTTAAATTATTATTGCATGTGCATTATTTAAGAAATTATTTTTAAAATCTATTGAAACTGACTCAATTGCAGGTTCAACACTGTTAGTGTCAAGTTTTTTTTTAAATGAGTCCCAGTATGGAAATGTTACATGAAAGGATTTCCAAGTGATGGACTGTTTAAATTTCAGTCCAAGCACTGCTACATGACCTTCCTCTGCCATATTACAGAATTCAAATATAGCCTTCGACATTATTGCTCAGTGATACTTTTAAAGTTAGGAAAACTTTACTGTTTCTATTTCACAGCTACATGGAAACTCCGGTTCTGAAACCCTTGCACTTGATCCTGATTGAGATTAGTTATGAAGCCACTGCAGAGAACGGAGCAGTTTCTTGACATGCTTTTGTTCTTCTTGGCTCCTTAAGCAGGAGAACTCACACATCTCAATCCAGCTGCAGTTCTCCAGCTATCATCATCCTTTACACAACTACTATGACTGCAATTCTGCAATAATTAATGTAACCCAGGCAAAGTCTTTTGGCTCGTTGCTAAATAAAGCAAGGACAACAGAAACCAGACAAAAATGGATGCCCTCAAGGTTAAGAGTGCTCTTGAGAATAAAAAGAAGACTCCCTCTATTAAGGGACATACTGTAAATTTTTTTAGTCTTTTGTAGTATTTTCTCCTTCACACTAATTTTATTTCTGCCTTATCTTGATTATCTTTGGACAGTTCCTTCAGGCATTCTCTATTACAACAGGGGAATAGTTTCATTGGCACATAACGTAAGGAATATCTATCATTGCATGCTTTCAATTTATTTTCTTTTATGGTGATGATATCTCATGGTTCCTTCTAATAATTTTACAGTTATAGAACAAAAACTTAATAAACACATCAAGACACTAAGGTACAATAGCTCATGGCCCTCTTTGTTACTCTGAAAAGAAGATGACAGCACGCTGATTTGTGTCAGCACACTTTGTTCAATTTGCCAGCTCCTTCAATATGTTAATAATGTCCCATAGTGAAATGTGCTCAAAGGTATCACTACTTATGCAACTGCATGAGTATCATTCTCCCAGGATTCTTCAGGGAACTGCTTCTAGACCACTGCAAACAGCCTCAGTGATGTATTAATTGATACCTTATTAAGAGAGAACAAGAGGGAGCTGCAATGTTCTCAAACTCTCTGTCCAAAATCTAGGGGAGGGAATAAAATATTTTTTACAAAACCATTTGTAGCTGGTGATCATTTCTAAAGAGTAAAGTGGCCTGGCTTAATGTAGTACAGATTGTCTAGTTAAAATACATCTTTCTTAAAACAGATACCTGTATTTCCCCAGAGCCTTTCTTTTAAAATTTCCCACCATTACTATATGTGAGTTACATAAAAATTAAGCTGTTGTAATAGCATCATAATTTTAGTGACAGTTCCCTACTTCTGGAATTTAAAGTAACCTATATGATGTTGTGAAGTTATATCACAATATTGGCTCAAAGATTTTTAGAGTGAGCTCTGCTGATATCTCAACATGAGTGAAGGCAAAACAGCTTAATGATCTATAGTTTTCTTATTACATTCTACTGAATATAATTTAAAGTTTTCAGCAATAGTGAAGAACATAAATGTTGGGCCATATTTGCAATAACTGAGTAGGTTGAAAGTAATTGTGTTGCTGGTTTGATATTAATTATGCATATCTGCTCATGTTTCCACCAACGCCACCCGGTATTGTTCCCATTACGATTCTATCACTCTCTGACACTGAAAGCTCTCCGTGGGATAATACAAGGAGTGGTATTTTCCTTGTTTTTTACTACTTCATACTATCATAGTAGGAAAATATTTATGGAATACAGAAGAAAAAAATCTTTTAAAATAAAATAAAATAAAATAATACAACATTGATTATTTCCTGGATCTTCAGGGGTTTTGGGGCTTTTTTGGTGGGTGTTTTGGCTGGTTGGTTGGTTTTTACTGGAACAATGTTTTATGCTTTTTCATAAGAAATGCAAAAAGTCAAAATGTAGACATTTTTCAGAACAAAACAAAATGCACATTTGAAAGAGAAATTATGTGGGTGTAACTAAAAACCAGAATGGTAGAAGAATTAAAATGCACAACTTGATTAGGAATACAAATTCTGAAGAATTACCTGAATCAATTACAATAAGTACAATAACAAAAAAAACAAAAAAACAACAAAAACAAACCAAAAAACCCCAACCAAACAAAAACAAACAAAACCACAAACAAACAAACAAACAAAGTCTGTAAGAAAGAACATAATTCAAAATAAAACCAGGAAAAACAAAAGGGAAAATTTACTCTCTATTTCAGTTTTTCTTTTCTTTTTTTGCTAACAACCATGAAAAATCTAACTTCCTAGAAAATGAATTACCGTCTCATGTCTCATCAAGAGCAATTTTGGAGTTTCTATAATTATTTTTCAGAATTTCACAATAAGTAGGAACAACTCTAATGCTAATTAAAGCTATTTTGGTAATCTAAACATATTGCAGGGAAAAGTAATGTGCATTTCTTGCATATTAGTATCCATTTCTAATATTTATGATACCATTAGACAACTTTACATCTTCTGCTATATCATATTTCTCAGTTACCTTCCAACTGAAAGTTCTAACAGATGAGGTTTTATTTATTTAATTATTGTTATTATTTATTTTATTAAGTATTGTGTTGTTTCTAGTTTTCGAACTCTGTCCAATAAGTGAGGGGAGAGATTTTTAAAAGCTACTCAATGTAGCTGAGTTAGATTATATCGGTTGTTCTTCCCTTATCCACCTACACTGTAACCCTGTTGCAGAACATCCTGTGCCTTAGCATAGTTTCTTGGAGGATCTACCTCATGATCTTGCTTTTTCCCTTTTTAAAAATGGGAAAAATAGCTCTTATAGCTATGAGAACATCCTTATTATTTCAAAAACTCCGGTAGTATGGCCCAATAAATTGGAAGGTGGAACAATGCAATAGGCAAAATGAAAGATGCAAAAAACATGACAAAGTTCTTCACCAAGTAAAACAGTATTTAAACAAGGAGTTTGGTTAAAATAAAGAAGTACCTGTGCGGGCAGTTAACAGTTGAAGAGATGAAAAATCTGGGATTTTTAACCAAGAGATACAGAAAGCTGGTGGATTCCAAAGAACAAAGCCTGGAATGTTTGTCTTACTTGTCTAGTTTATTTGCTGCTTCTACTCTCTGCAGCCCATGTGCTTTGCTGTCTCGTAAAATCCTCTCATGCACTTAAATAAACTGTACTTTATTGTCCTGCAACAGACACTTGGGCTGATGCTATTACTCCAAATGAAATCAATGGCAGAGCTACCATCAGCTCGATGGGAAGAGAACTTATCCCACTCCCATAAAGCACGGTGAAAGAATTAACACTGAGTCTGATCAATGCCTTTCCAAATCAGAACTTAGTGCAACACTCAATAAGTTTCCTGACTTGAGCAGGTTGCTAAGTGCACCTTCTTTTGCACTCACAGGAGTAATAACTGGGCATCTCAGTGGTCTTTTACCTTTTACCATTATACATTTTTATTCTCTTTACTACCTTGCAGGGTAACTTTTTGGCAGCTGAACAGAGGTATTTTTCGCTATTGCAAATACCCTGAGAAGCTAAATAGAAAATAAACTTAATCTTCATTATAGGAAATACTGCTGTGCCAACAGGACAAGATTTTTGAGTGAAGATATGATTCCAGGTAAATCCTCAAGGAACATGCTGAACAGCAAAAGAGAGGCTGACCTTATGATGAGTGGCCAAAGACAAAAATGACATTCAGGCAATTTCTAGCATTTTACAGTAATTTTTATTTGCTTCTACTCCAAAGAAAAGAGGAAGATCAATATTGAGAAGGTAATCTTACCCAATAGCAAAATAGGCCCTTTTGAACTTTTGAAAAACTGACTTACTCTATAAGCAGAAGGACTAGAAGAATTTAAAATTAAGAGGATTTAACTGATTTTCTTACACTTATTTAATGCGTGCACTGCTTTGTACCAGTTACTCTGTGTAAATTAGCAGTTGTCTAGGTAGAATTCTAAATAAATGAATATTTAATTTTATTTAAAATATTTATTGAATAATTGAATCCTTCGTGAACAAAAATATATCACATGAGCTCCATATAGAACTATGGTGGAAAATGGGCTGCTTTTGTCCTGAAAATATATTTGTTCATCCATCCATTTTTACACATCCAGTTCAAGGGTAACTCTGCTGTTCAGAAGCGAGTAGTTTGTGGAATGAATGTTCCTTTCTTATTCCATTTCTGTGGTTATTTCACACTTTTAAAATATTAAAAAGTAACACAGAAATTTGGGAGCGGCGCTGTATATAACACTATTTTTCTTAAATTTCTGAACGTTCAGAAGTTCCACTTCCATTTAAACTCCCTGTTTATCATCCTCCTTTCCAAATAATTAGACATCCGAACAAAATCATCCATCTTTATTTCGCAGAGATTTAATAATCTGTTTGAAAACAAAGAAATGGTAGACTGAAGTTGTTAACATGGCAGGTGACACTCTACTCATGAGAGATTTATTTCTGTAGCTTTTAGCTATCATCAGCATAAAAACTCACTCATATCTTCATACACTCACACATACAAAGCATAGAAAAACATTTGGGAACCAGTATTTTCGGAGTTTCTAATTCCAGAATTCCCATTTGTTTACTGAGCTACTTTAAATAGATTAATTGGCTGGTTTAGCACTTATTATTAGTATTTATATGTGTATAATAGTGCTAAGCTGTCTTACAAGCATCATTTCATATCTGCATTGGGCTTCCAATAAGTATAGAATCTCTCTGGCAATTATAAATGTCTGTCTAAATAAAAGTGCTGAAGAATTAAAAGTGTCAGAGATCAATATTTTTTCCCACCTGCAGATATTTTATGACAATACAGTGTTCCTACAGGATTCGGTAACATTTCTCTCTTTTTCTTTTGGGAGAATCAATGTCTATTTTTTTAAAGTCCAGTTTAATACAAAAAAATTCAATCTGGTAAAAATTCACCTGACTTTTTCACCTGAAGATTTCAAGTCAGAAGGGCTGATAACTTTTTTCTCAATGAATTTTTAACTGTTTGATTTTTTTCAAGTGACTTCAGTAAAGTAAGTAATTTCAAAATTTCTTACAGCAGATAATTCCACTGTTCAAATAGTTCAAAAGAAGTCAGGTTGATAAGCTTATATAAGTTAATGGCTTATGTAAAAGTCAACTTTAACTTAAAAGTGCAATATCATCTCTTTGCATTAGCATTACCTTGTCAAAAAGTAGTAAATCTGCGTATGTGTGACTTTGTAAGCACAGTACAGAGTTACAGATTTTATATTTCCTTCCTTCAGCCAGTTTTATACTGACTTCAGTGCTTAAAAGCTTATCTGTTTGGCTTTACTAAAGTTGCTTCTGAATTGCATACATCTGAAGTAGCAATAAAAATCAATTCTGTCCTCTCAGAAAAGGGTAAGAATCTCTGAGAGACTAAACTAAGGTTTATTGTCCATCATTAGAGCCCTGTGTCCAGATTCACAAGCCAGAATGTCTAAAGTTTACCCACATGCCTTCACACTTTGTTACTTTCTGCTGATTAGATTCTCCAGCTTTATTCCACTTCCACAGTAGCATCACCGAGATCAAACGACAACAGAGGTGGACTCAAGATATCAATCAGATCTCCCCTCGCATCCCAGCTGCTGTAAGTGTCATGCTGTAATCAAACCGAGCGACACTGCAAAGCAATTCCAGCTGCAGACTTTGCCCACAGCACTAATGAGACAGCTTTCATGAGAAAAAAGTGCACAAAGATTGTTTTTTACTTCAGTCAGGTGGGTGACAGACACAGGATGCAGGGCTTGGTTTCTTTAGGCCTGACTCCATCCTGAATATACTGAGCAGTTTGAAACGCAGCAGTGGGTTTTTTTATTTGTCTGTCTCTGCTTGGAGAGTTCTGTTGCATGGCAAGTCCAGTGCTGAGAAGTCCAGAGCAGAGGAAAATATTCAATGGATTTATTTACATGTCAATACCCCCCAAAATACCTCTCCAGCTCACAGATTTCTTAGAGCAGCAGTGTTGTGTCTGATCTGGAAACAAACCAAAAGTTACAGTATTTTTCTCTTTTTATAGGAGATGATTCATCATAGCTGTCCAATTGTTTTTTCAGCTAGAACTGAAATTCGTTATGGTTGGGTCTGGGGTTTTTTGGCTCACGACCCTTTGTAAGGGGACATCAATATATTGAATACTTAAACACTGAAGAACATTAATGTACTTGGTCCTTTTTGTCTTTGTTCTACCAATATAGGTGACTGCCCAAATCCTTGTAGTCTGAAAATGTCCTGTTGTGCTTTCAGTGTCCAAAAATATCATGAAAGAAGGAACGAAAGTGACATAATTGTACAAAAATACCATTGTGGTAACAGTAGTTCCTTTCTGCTCCTGTTCAAGCCTGAGGTGAAACAGAAACCATGACAGACCAGAGAGGAGAGACTTGGAGCTCACAGGTTATGGCTGAGCCAACCCAAGCTGGATCTCTTGTGCCAGCAGGCAAAAATGAAAATTATTTTCCGAAATGTTGCTCTGCATTAACTCAAAACCTGGGAAACAAATGGAAATACAAGTGATTCAGAGTTTGAATTCTCATATGGCTCAGCAGATTCAGGCAGAGAATGGTCTGAAAAATTTATTTCATTTTCATCAAAAAACAAAAATGTTGCATTTAACTCAAGAATGTCATATTTTTTGCTTTGATCCAGATACCTGGGAAAGTCTTTTTACTTTGACCTCCTCATTCCATTAGAGGGAATGTTGCCTTTACTTCAGAAGAGAAAACATGGAAATGCCATGATTTCTCACAAACTGGAAATTCGGAGTCTCAGACCACTGCAGAGCAACTGTCTTTAAAAAGGGCAGGGAACACAACTCTACCTGAATGTTATGTCAGAAAAATATGATTATATAACTAAGAATAAAAGTTTTAAATCTCTAATTTTGTTTTAGTTTTGTTTTGTTTTTCATTTCGATCTTGTGTTGTTGGGTTTTTGTGGTTTGGTTGGTTGGTTTTTTTAGTTGGGGCACTGCTCAGGAGTGTTTTCAAAATCAGTTTTGGGAAAAAAATGTTAGAGAGTAACTATTATAAAGAATTGTTGTCTTCAGGCAGGATTAAAGATGTCATCGCCCTTGTAACAGGACTGTATCCTTAATGTCTTGGCCAAATTCCAATTCGATAAATTGCATTCTGCCTATCTAAGTTTTCTCAGCAGTTGGAATGGATATCATATTAAGCAATATCATCCACTGCTAGGGATCTGGTAAATAACTCCCTCCTTTTTGTGTTTGGAAAGCAATACTCAATGTTCCTCACAGCGCCAGCAGCTGACTTTTAGGGGTGCTGAGGATAAAGGGGAATGAAAAACTCTGAGCTCATCCCAAGAAAGGTTCACACTTGCAGGATCAAACCCATGAAGCAATTATTATATTGTGCCACTGAAGGCTGCATGTCATCTTACATAGAGGAAGCAAAATGGTTCTTGTTAACATCAGGCTTTTGAATATACAATTACAGCAAAAACTAAAGAGCGCTGTGTGGGTCCTCTGTCATTAGGGCCCACTAACCAGCAAAAGAAATCAGCAATTTAAACAGCAGCCTTTGCTGGGTAATCAGCTAGCTGATACACATAGCAAATGGGAGTAGTATGAACAAAATATCATGCCCATGGAAGAGCGTGTGCATCACTAACCCGTGGCATGGAACAGTGTACAAGTCACTTGGAATTAATTTGCAGAAATATCAATCAGATGTCACCGTAGTGTTACATACATATCCATTTAGTATTCAGTCCTCTGTAGCTCATACACACACATACACACACACTATTTTTCATCCTTATGATTCATATAAAATCAGTTCATTCCTTTCTTTAGAAAAAGCACATTGAAATGGTAAAGAGTCAAAATAAAGTTCCTTTCAGGAGATTTTCATCTAAATGCAGGTACCTGAAAGATGCTACACAGGTGGAGACACTGAAGCAACGAAAGAAACTTTTGCTGACTCCTTTGGGGTCAAATGAGGGAATTAGTCACCAAATACATTCAGGATATCTGGTGGATAAGACAGTGACCTCGTGTGAAGGTCTGAAGTCTCCACGTGAATTGCTGAGTGCTGGATCACCTGTTAATGTCTGTCAGGATCCATATTAACAGATTAAGACCAGGTGATTTAGTATAGGGTCATAAAACCAAAGAGAGGTCTTTTGTTGACTTTTCAGATAATTCCTTGCTGTGTTTACCACTGCTCTGTAACTTTACACAGTCCCTTTCTTCTTGTCACTTGCTGACCTGGATCCAGCACAATTCCTTGTACCTTCTGAGGAGCTGTTCCAAATCTTTGAGTTGTGTCTAACAGAGGACAGAAACCAAATTCCCTGACCACATTCTGCTCTGTCATACCACAGGTTTATCCATCACCTCCATATAAAACAGCAGGAGACCTGCCATTTTCAAGTTCCTACAGGGATGGGTTGAATTTCATCTCACTTGACTACAGACACCCAGTAGATAGATGTTTAATACCTGCCTGTCATTCTGGACTACCTTATGGTAGGAAACAATAAGGAAGAAGAAATCCACTGAATAGATGATAACACTTTTTCACAATGCACAAAAAAGGAGTGACGTGAAAAAATAAATTTACAGTCTCAATGTACTTTTTAAAAGTTGAAAAACTGTCATCTTTATTCAAAATCAAACCAAAAGTTGGAAATTTTACATAAACTGAAACATCCATGGGAGGTCAATTTGTAGAAAACTGAAATAGTTTATGCTAACATTAAAATGAAATAGATTTATTTTTGAAGAACATTCTAAATTGAAAGATATAGTACAATAAACTAATTAAGCCAAAATAGTAAATGAAAGAAAAATAAGCATTTTATTTAAAATATTTAAGGTGAGGAAAAATATCGAGTATGTAAATATTTTTGAAAGTGACATCCTGTCTTTTAAAATAGCATTTAAATTAAACTCAGTGAAGTCTGATATTGAATTATTCTCCTATAGGAAGATAGTGTTATTTCAATAGTTTTCAAATTTACTTTTTCCATTTTATAAATCATTCAATGAATTCTTACACCTAAATATGGACAGAGGATGACATGATGTCATGATGTAAGATGACATGATAAGAAAACATGATTTCTCAGTTTAGACTTGTGTACATCTTGCTGATATGATAAAAATCTTGTATTTTATGTCACATTAATGCCATTTCCAGAAGAAGGATGGCATGTTGAACATGCAGCCACATAAAAGAGTAGTGTAACTTGAATAGTTTAAAAAGCACAGAGGAAAGTTTAGATTTGGGAACAAAATGAGGGAAGAATATTTGTAACCCAAGATGGTATTTAACACTGAACTGACAACCTTCACCCTCTGCAGTATACTGTTACAGATGCAATAAAACAGAGCTTCGCACATAATCTCAAGGAATCTGGAGAATCACAAAATTAATGAATAATTTTAAGAGAAATGAAAAAGGACAGAGATGTATAATACTCTGAAGCGGATGCTCTCAGTGCATGGCTGCTACGTATATGAAATGGAGCTTGCTCTCTTGCCTCAGATTGGGTTTTAGGAAGATGAAATGGGATATCCTAGTTTCTCCTAGTGGGGAGAAAAGTAATTTAAAATAAAAACACAAATCCTGTGCTACCATACATGGATACATGTGAGTGACAGTCACCTGAACTAATCCTGACTTTCTGAGATCAGTAAAACACTTCACTGATCCCGTTAGAATATTTCTCGGGTTGAAATCTTTATATAGCTAGTTTCAATAAAAAAAGTGTTAGCCATGATTTTCTGATAAACTTTATTGCATAGCTTTATGAATTCTTGATGTGCATAATTCTTTATTGGTTGATCACAATCTACTCAGTCATGAAGATCCTTTCATGCTGTCAGAAGCCAAATGTCAAAGTTCATGGAAGAGATTTGCTCAGCATGCGGACAAGGAGTATGAGACTGTGTAAATCTGAAATTATTACAAAAAAATATGCCAGATAAGAAAGAAAA
Organism: Pseudotriccus pelzelni; assembly: GCA_035584735.1. Taxonomy (NCBI): domain Eukaryota; kingdom Metazoa; phylum Chordata; class Aves; order Passeriformes; family Tyrannidae; genus Pseudotriccus; species Pseudotriccus pelzelni. Next base: position 107,233,196 of record JAWMRA010000113.1, read on the forward strand.
TCTCTACTCTCTATGGCAAAAATGCACCCATAAATTAGTAATTTCAGTGCCAAAAATGCAGTAGATGAAAATCAGAAATAATAGCAATAAATGTTTAGTTATCTTATGCATACTTGAGACCACTGGAAGTGATAGAGTTCAGAAGACTTATCCTGAAAAGCATGCCTAATAATCCCAACAGGATCTTGAATTTTAGAAATAAAACCCTAACTTCAAAAATTCAGTGCTATTTTATAATAGTTTCCCCACCCACCAGGAACTTGAATCCTGAAAGCGTATGGCATAAAAAGGATATAAAAGATATTTAGTTCAGTGACTGCTCTCCTTTCACCTTTGTTATTCCACTCATGGCTGGAGGGACTGGATAACAGAGTGGACCAACCCTATGGAAACAAGTTTCAGTCATTAAAAACAGCAGCCACATATTTAACAAATACAAATGCTTGCAGCATGCAAGATAGAATTAATCACTCATGCAGAAAAGTGTGAGGTTAAATAATATAATTGCTATATTATAATATATAGGTCTTCACTGTGGCATGACAGCCTATGTGGAGTCTCAACCACACAGCAGGACTAATTAAGAAGGCAGATGAAGACTACTGCAAGCAAAAATTGTAATAAAGACTTCGCTTTTTTCCCACTTTTCTTTTTCCACTGCCAATGGAAAAGAAAAAAAAAATCACAGTATGGTCCACATTAGCCCATACGTGCATGCTAAAAGAAAATTCACTCCCATTACTGCATGGTGGGTGTGCATCCATGGCCACATGTTGGGATTTGAGCACTCACTGTTAATTATACAATTCTCACCCCACAGCTGTGTGGAGCTTGTCTAATCAAGATTTCATCCACAAGGTGAAATATTCATCCCTGTAGAAAAAGCTAGACCATAGAACAAAAGCATTCTACTTACACCTTCGGAATTTATATTCAATAATTGTATTATTAACATGTCAATATGTGACTATTCTGTAGTCAGTGTATTTTGTGGTCTTGTATCTGCATTTTTTCTGCATCGAGCTCAACCATTTGGAGATGTATGTGGAAATGAAGGAAAGTATTTTCTCTCAAGAACATTATATCTAGGATTCATTTCACCTAACTTTCAAGGTTTTTAGAAGTTAAGGATCTGTGGTGGGATTTATTGCCTCATGTCATCTAGACAATAAAAAGTAGGTAAAAGCAATCTCTTCTTAAAAATGCCCATTTCTCTTTAATGGCGATTTATGGACCCTGGAGTGGCCAGCTCAGATGAACATGCCTGGCACTGGAGATGGCTGGGGTTGAGGTGACAATGAGTGTAAGGCTGTCTCCTACCAACAGTAAAGACAAATACCTGCAGATAATAATTTTCCCTATTTTGGACTCCACTGAGGATGGCATGAGAAAATTATCTTACAGGTACCCTATTTCTGTCCATTATTCATTGAAACAGCTTGACTAAATAGTCCAGACTAGACAGTAACTTTTCACACAATTTACTTGTTTAAATAAGGGCATTCAAAGGCATTTGAATCCTTCAGCAGTATCTGAGACATCTACACGGAGACATCTAGCCTATCCTGGCAGATAGGACACAGGGCTTGTAGGAGACTCATATAGATGCAGAAATACAGCCAGAATTCAGGCAAAGGGTCTTTGAGTGTCTCAGTTGTCACCAGGGGCCCATGTTTAAGGAACAGGCTGCACAGGGAAGGGGTTGAATCATCAACCCTGGAGATGTTTAACACGTATCTAGATATGGCACTTAGGGACATGTTTTAGGGGTGGACTTGACAGTGTAAGGTTTAGAGCTGGACTTGATGATCTTAAAGATGTTTTTCAATCTAAATGATCTGATGCTTCTAAGTTTATTGAGCACTTAGAGTTAAAAGAGATGTCTTCCTGTATATATACACACAATATAAAGTGTCACTAACACTACATTATTACCACAAGTTTTATTTTATGCAAACATGCTCATTGATAGCATTTCAAAAGCACTCAGTTACAAAGCCTTTCTTAAGGTAAAACTCATTTAAAGAATTGCAACCTAAACTTGCATGCATGTTTATCAACACAATTTTGCATCTTTGTAAATATAAGGAAAATATTTCCACTGGTGTTAAAAATGTGCTCTATTTTTATGATGTTAACCTGCCAAAGGTACCATCATAAAGGCTAGAATGGCAAGTACAGCTAGGTAGTGAACCTGTCTGATAAAAAGAGTCTAGAAAGGTAGGACCCTGTGCTTTGTTTATGTCCAGTCCTGTCCAGGTTGTTTCTAGGTTTGGGAGTAAATATTCAAGTGGCTCCCTTTGGATCAGTAAGAAAGGCATGCAAGGCTGTATGTGTTCCACCCTGCATATTCCTTTTCCCAGTCGCCTACATAGACAGTTATTTCATAGTGCTGGGTTATTTCTCTTCGATCTCCTAGTAGAACTTTTGCTACAGGTTTGCTTTTTTTTTTTTTTTTCCAGCTGGTGTCTGGGGAGAGGAGGAGTTTTGAAACCTCCACAGCCTGCAAACGGCTCTGTCACATAGTATCCAACATTACAAGTATTTTCAAAGGACAAAATAAGATCTAGAAAACAGGATACAGAGTGATAAGCCTCAAAAGTTATTCTAAGAAGAAACACATAGGAAAAGGTATCATTTACTAGCTACAGTTCAACTCATCTGAAAACAATGAGGCTGTATCAGCTATTTTTTCCTGAAGACCTTGACACCTGCAATTAATCTTCAGTTGTTCACCAGGTGAATCTGAGTTATAGGACTTAAACTAAGTCACATACACATGTGGGCATAACAGGACAAAGACTCTTCTAAGAGCCTTTTACTTTCAGCTAGTCACTCTCACCTCCCATTGATTGGTAACTGAGGGCTTTCAACGACCTAAACGAGTTCAAAAGCTTTAAAATGTTTCCGGCCTTTTCCAAGGTAAAATGTCACATCTATTTATCATTAAAAAAAGAAAATTTTAGCTGTGCGTGAGATCAATCCCCTGACAACAGTGGAACTCAGGAAACAGAAAAAGAAGACGTTGGTAAACAAGAGAGCTAAACTACAAATACAAGGTAGATTAATATGAATAAATAAATAAGGCCAAAATACAATTATCTCAAGAAAAGACAACTAAGTAACCTTAAGAAACATATTTGGCTCATTTCTTCTTCTTGTATTTAATTAAAATTTAAAATCTTTATGAAAATGCAAAATATGAATATAAAATGTTACATTTTATTTAAAAATGAAGCAAAAAGGAGTATCTAGGTGGGTCAGACTTAACACTGAATGTAACTTATTAAAACTCTCACAGACATTGCCTATCGTGTTAGAATCTTTGATTACTTTGTTCATTATAATACTGTACTAGTGATTAATCTTAGCAATTATTTAACAAATAGATACTGAAAATTGAGAAAACAGTGTATTCTAATTAAATTGGGTTCTGTTCCACATAAGTTTGATTAAATTAATGAACAGATATACACAATGTACACATAACAAAGACATTTCTTATTTACAGGCAGACTGAATACATTCATACTCAAAAATCTTTTTTTTAGGAATCAGATCTTTTTCTCTACCTGTCTGTGGTAGGTTGACCCTGGCTGGATGCCAGGTGCCCACCAAAGCTGTTCTGTCCCTGCCCTCCTCAGCTGGACAGGCCAGAGAAAATATAATGAAAGTGAGTCAAGATAACGGCAGCAAAAGAACATCTCTTGCCAGTGACCATCATGGGCAAAGCAGAGCCTGTTTGGGGAAATCAGTTTAATTTACTACCAATCAAATCAGAGTAGGGCAATGAGAAATAAAACCAAAAAATAAATATCTTAAAAAAACTTCCCCCATACCTCTTACTTCTTCCAAGGCTCAACTTCACTCCCAGTTTTCTCTCCCTATTTCCCCTAGAGGCACAGGGACATGGAAAATGGGGCTGTGGTCAGTTCATCATACGTCATCTCTACTGCTCCTTCCTCTGCAGGGGGAGGACTTCTCACGCTCTTCTTCTGCCCCAGTGTGGGTCCCTCCCACAGGAGACAGTCCTTCAAGAACAGACTGCTCTAGTGGGGGTGCTCCACAGGGTCACAAGTTCTGCCAGCAAACCTGCTCCAGTGTGGACTCCTCTCTCCACAGGCCCACAGGTCCTGCCAGGACCCTGCCCCAGCACAGGCTTCCCATGGAGTCACAGCCTCCTTCGGGCATCCCCTGCTCTAGCATGGGCTCCTCCACAGGCTGCAGGTGGATATTTGCTCCACTGTGGACCTCCATGGGCTGCATGGGAATCTCAGCTCCTGTGACTGGAGCACCTCCTTCTCTTCTTCACTGACCTGGGTGTCTACAGGGCTGTTTCTCCCACACATTAACACTCCTCTCTCTTCTGGCTCCAATTGCTCCTGTGCAATAACTCTTTTCTCTTCTTAAACCTGTTATCCCAAATGTTCTACCACTGTCACTGATGGGCTCAGCCTTGGTCAGTGACATGTTCCTCTTGGAGCTGGCTGGTATTGGCTCTGTTGGACACAGGGGAAGCTTCCAGCAGTTTCTCACAGAAGCCGCTCTCTGCTACCAAAATATTGCCTGCAACACCAACACATTGCCAGATTAGCATTCCTTTAACTTCATCAGGACAGAGCAATTATGGAATAATTATAAATTAACATTAATATAAATTTCAATTTATGTATTTTAGAAATACGTTTCTTGAATGAAGATGAAGGTGAGTGTCATCATTATATAGAGAACAGCAAAACCTGTGGGGCTGGGAAGCCTCTCTATTAGCAGCTGTATTTCCAAAAGTGCTGTAATACTCCCTTTTATTTGATTGTCAGAAATATTCTTGCCAATAAACTTTTACCTTTGGTCAGACTGCATATTTTTAACCATAAGAAAAATTAATTTGTGGAAATATTCAACATATTTGTGTATATAATGATAGCATATGGATCTGTATGGTGCTCTAAAGGAGGCTGGTAAATATGAGGAAGGTCCAGGTACATCTCAGACTGAACCTGAAGAGATTAGACACTTGGTGTCCCAGCAGTGTCACCACTTTTAAGCCAGGATCAAATATGTCTAAAAGGTAGAAAACTCAGTGCATTATTAGTCTGCAAAAATCACTTATACTTACCAAGAAATCCCAGATTTTCTCACAGTTGGATCTGGAAGGTCTTAAATCACTGTAAAGTCATGTAAAGTCATTCAGGTTGTATCCATGACTTATTTTAACACATTTGCATTCCACCTTTTTCACACAGTTACTATAAAGTAAACTTAAAGGTTCTAATGAGATTCCTGGAAAATGTTGTGTGATCTACAGTATTTCCAAGCTCCAACACTGTATAAGCATAGTTACCAAGATGTTTTGAGGAGAATGATGATACAATTAGTACTTTGCTTGAGGAAATAGAGAGTTTCGAAAGTTTGTGGTGTTCCCTAACACACTTTTATTGAGAGAAAAGTCAAAGACGAAATACTGGTGCTCAAATCAGCAACAATTCAAACTCCATAGGAGCAAAGATAAGCAAATGAAACACAATTATGAGAAAGATGTTTTACAAAGTTCCTAGAAGATACTTGCAATCACTAAAATAGCTGGGAGGGGCTTGCTCCTCCAATTAAGAACCTTCTATTCTGCCTCCCTTTCCTTTTGCAGACTACCTATTTGCTCATCATTATTTTTTTGTTAGGACATTTTGGTGTTTATCACAGGAAAGGTAGTGTGATAAGCAGGGGCACACATTCTGCTCAAGCATTATGTAGATTCAAGTATCTTCAGCAACCCAGGATGTGACAGTATTCCCATTATTCCACTTTATTACATAATGAAGAGTCAATATTTAAGACTGACACTCCAAATTTGCAGATGTCACCTGTTAGCAGCAGTGACAAAGCAAAGATACTGTCTGCAAGACAACTACAAAAATGTGAATTTTTTTTAATCCAACCAGTTTAAGGCTCAATTCTGCAGCTGACTCATCACCAGCATTTGTGGATTTCTCTTGGGGCACATTATTGTAAAGAAATATCAGTGTGAATATGTGTTTCAGATTCACCAAAGAACTGCAGCATCCAAGTATCTTATTTAAAACACGAAAGTCATCCCGTGGTATATTTGAGTTTAAGAATCTTCACTAACTTTTATCACACATTTGAAGAAACTTTGTTGGTAACAAAAGAAGAAATTTGATGTAAGGTCAATTAATCATTTAGAAAACATACATGAGATTGACTCTTTTATTGTGGTCCACAAAGTTCAAAGCTTCGTTTCTGTTATAAGTCTTCTCTTCAGGTTTGTTATAATCTAACTGAATTGATAAAGTGAAGTTTACATTCACACTGTTTTATTTACAATTCCAGATACAGAGATTCTTTTAAGGATATGACTTGTAAAGCTATTCATCCTCCTTTAAAACCTAAAAGCAGGTTGGGACTTGCAATGAAAATGAAAAGGACCATCTACTACCCAAAGCAGTGAAAATTTGGCCATCCTATTTTGCAAAGTTCTACTGTCAATAACAACCCAGAATACCGGCTTGCTGAGATTCCTGTGCCCAAAGAGTGTATGGTTTTTATGAAAGTTTGCTCAGTCATTAAAAGAAAAAAAAAAAAATCTTATCCCCCAAAACAAAGGAGAGTGATTTTTAATAAAATATCCATTAAGGCTCTTGAAGAGAAGATAGCCAATGGGGGAAAAAAAGAAAAAAAAAGCAGGTGCAATGCTGGTCCTTAGGAGACTGAGCAGATAAACCCACAGAAGTAGCTAATGTGTATTCGATGAAGATAAGTGCCTGTCTGTGAAAGAGAAGCAAAGTGATTTGTATCAGAGCATCATCGTGAGATTTTGAGCATTAGATGTTAAAGGGAGAAGAAGCAGTCTTGCTTAGCCTTTTTCTTTTGTTTCTGGCAAGATAAAAATTAGACTGGTGGACCAAACTTTCCAGTCACTATGAAGAGAAATCACTTCACCTGAATTTATCTACCTAGAAGTTAAATGAGCATTTTAAAGTAGCTATTTGTTTCCTTTCCAGGTCAATAGGGCAAGATAGGCAGTACCAGAGAGTTACTCTTTTGTCCTTGACAAAGTGCCAAGGTAGGATAAATCTAGGGAACCACGTCTTCCCCTTTTAAGCAAACAGTCCAGAGGAGTAGCGTAGACTACACCAAATTGAGAACACAGGTAGATGGCAGAGAAGCCACAAAACACATGCAATGACACCTACCCAAAATTCTTGTGGCTTCCAGTGATTTGGAGCTCAGGGAATTCGTGAGACAGAGACAGTGCTTTTGCACGTAGTTGCTCACAGTGTATTACTTTTCCATGAAGGTGGATATGACAAACAGTGCTGTGGGTTTCCACAAGGGAAAGCACCACTTCCTCCTAGCACCACTTCGTTCCTTCTTGTGATGTTAAATACCTAGAAGCCTGTGTTTAGCCTAACTGCAGCCCACTCCTTTTCACAGACCTAGAGGCATGTCATTCAGTAGCATAAAAGTACCGGTGCAAGTAATTTATTCTTACTTTTTTTCTGATAAGACAAAACTGTACTTCACCTCATTTTTCTCACTTAGAATATTCTTTCTCATCCTCCTGGATTGGATGCCTCAATATCTGAATGACCATCTAACCTCTGTCGTGGTTTGGTTTTGAGTTTTTTTCTACAAACCACCCATGTCTCTCTTCACACCTTCCAAAATAAAAATAGTCTTAAACTGATTTTAAGCACATTAGTTATAGAGAACAGTTCTGCTCATTTACTGTCAGAGACAACCTGGCTCTAGTGGTATTTAACCAGCTATATTAGATTATGTCTTCCACAAGACATCTGAATCTCAACCTCTTTCCCCAGTTTGAACTGTAGTGGGGCCTGTATTCTAATGCAGCTTAAAGGCACTACCTAATCCTGCACAAATTATTCTTAATACACCGACAGAGCACTGAGTTCCACTCAAAATCAGCCAAATAAAGCCTCTTCCATATAATTTTCTGATGATTAAAGCATTCAACAACATATAAGAGCAAAACTCTAGTCCTTTCTCAGCTTCTGGGGGCTCTTATTTCCCAAAAGAATAACAATCTCAGACACAGGTTTGCCCTCTTGCCGAAAATGGGTCATGGGGAATAAATGAAGGTAAGAAAAAGGAGCAGCAATGGTAGATCATTATCCTATAAAGCAGTGGAAAGGGGGCTTAGATGAAACAAAATTTCTGGTACAACTACACTTAAATTGGGCAGCTACAGAAGATAGTTTGAATATGATTTGTCAATCCCACCATGCTACCTAAATGAATATGCTATTCATTCAGAGCACAGAGAAATCTAATACTTCTCCACAACCTCCTAAAATGTCTAAGATGTGCCTTTGTCTTATTTGTCCTTTGATACACTGCACATGTGTGTTCCAGTTTGTGCATGAGTAAAAGAACACTGGACTAACGATATGTCAAGGATACAAAGCCAAATATCCCAGCAATCTGAAACTGTATTTCTAAGGTTGTTGGTACAAATTAATTCTGACTTTTGTCTGTGATGTTGATTTATTTTTCACAGACTCACTTTCATTGTGCAAGGTGGTGGGAAACAGATGAAAGAATAGAGAGTGAAAGAAACTACTGGTTGAAGAACAACTCCAGTAGACCTAGTGGACACAGCTTCTTCCAGAGAAGCCTCAAATACCTGATAAAATCATAACTAAAGATGATAAAATACCTTGATTTCTATTACACATCCAATGTTCCATGTATATCTTACATATCATAAATAAAAGCAGATATTACATATACCATCTTCTCAGAGGGCAGACCTGGATTTCATGGACGGATAGTCTAAAAGTCAAACATACATGTTTTCTCCAAAACATCAGTTTTTTCCATCAGGAAAGAAGCAATATTGTGTGGAAATAATTTTCAAATGTGTTGTGAGTTATGAATATAGCTCCAAGACCTTGACAGAAGCAAAAGTTCAAGGTATCCTATTGTGCAACATCTTGAGTGAGAAACTTATGAACACTCTAGCTTTCCAAGTAAAGCAGTGTAAAAAGGGGAAGTTGGGGACATTTAAATTTCAAAAGATATAGATTACTACCAGCATCAGCCAACAGGGTCTGATTGGATAGAATATCCTGAAGTGCTCATCTATCTAAAGTTCTTTATTTGTCCATTTTCCATAGAAAAGGCTGTCTGTTTAATTTGAAAATTCAGCCAATTGCCTATAGTAAGTAAGTGATGAAGTACTTGAAGAGTCTGTCAGAACATGGTGTAAGAAACCACTTGAAAATTTTTCTATATTATGTGTATATTTAGATCAACGTTTCCTTGATTTTAAAAGTATTTTGATGAATCCTTCTGAAGTTCATAATGTCTTCCTGGTTGCCAAGATATTCTGTGAAGGAAATGTGTTGAATACAGTACGTTCACTCTCTAAGTAAGGCAAAGCAGGGTTAACTGCTAGTGACTGGGGAGATACAGGATCGTTTTTCTTTCCAGCCAGAGGCATTCTGAGTTTGCTTCCTTATTTCTTCCTTAATAAATAATTAAATAAATTCTGTATGTATTTAGTAGATAAATGTCTCTCTACAGAGAGACAGATATAGACAGCTGGACATGTATGGATCCCTCTGTGTAAAAGGCACTACCAACCGAACTCTCCTCTGGCAGACAGCAACGTGAGCAAAGATGTGTCAAAACTGATTTCCCCAAACCTTGGAGTCTTAGTTAGGCAGCTGATACATTTTGATCATTTCCTAGTCCATCTCCCACAGTTGTCTACATTTTGTCTTGACCTTCTGCTCCACCTATTTTTTGTACCTTCACACCACACCTAGATTTGCAGTTAGAGCAATTATTTCAAGAGTAAGATGTCATGTGATAGGTGTTCTCTTCAATTAGAAGAACAGAATAAGGCTGTTTAGAAGCTACTGCAATTCAGCAAAATAAAGTCAGTCATTCTTCTATTCCTTTGGTTTCCATATAATTTTATGCCACTTTTCTCACTGGTATTCCTAACAGTGCAGTAAGCGACATGAGTATGCATATTTTTTTCTATCTTTTTGTTATCTCCCAAAGGAGAAGTTTAGAAAATACTCAGGTTGCTTTGCTGTTTCTTATAGCAGATACTGATGGGTTTGTGTCCCTAGTTCTTAAAGAAGGTTGTGGGGTTTTTTGTTGCTTCCTTATTTATTTCCCTCCTCAGAATCTGACAGCAGAATTTACATGTTGCAAGGTGATCCATTGCAGTAGAGGATCAAATCTCTTACAGAATGGCTCCCATTCACAACTTCAAAGTAACCTTAAAATACACATACACATACCAAAACTGAGAACTTAAACCTCCCTTTAGCCTGAGCTGAAAGGAAGCCACGGATATATTGCAGCACCAGTAACTGTGCAAAGTCTTTTAAATGTTGGAGGCTCTGTGTCCAGTTATATCACATTATTATGGTCAAGATGAAAAGTAAATAAAGATGTGAACAGCTGATAACAGGTACCACAGATGAAGAGACACAGGAGTTACCTAGCAACTGGAGAGCAAGTTTTGCTTGTGCTGGGCTGGAACTTCGCTAGAGCACTCAGAGATTATGGGGCAAACTGACAAGCTGATGAATTGCTGATAAGCACCTGCAAACAAAAATCTGAAAAAGGCCAAGGAGTTGCAAAATCTCCTGAATGTTTTCTTCTCTCTAGTAGTATCAGTGCCATCTTACTTGAGTTTTTAGTATTTATTACTTGCTGGTGCCTTTTAAGAAGGAGACTGTTTTGGAGGTTAGGAGCATTGCTACAGTGAAGAACAAGTAATTACATGCATCCACTGCATATTATTCCATACCTTTGGGCAGTTCATTCAACATCTGCATGCTTATCTAGGGGCTATTTTGAAGAACAGGTAATTATGACACTCCTAGACTGGTCAAATTAGTATCCAGACTTGGCAAATTGAGGGTATAGGCTGCTTTCCATGCACACCTGCAATGCATTGTAAACCACTGCTTTTGATTTCCTCTTTTCTCCAGGAGGAATAGGCCTGGAAGGGATCTAGATAATTGCATCTTGCCAGTCTTATCTTGTAACCTCATCACATAATCCTGTTATCTAGTTCCCTCTGAAAATGGTTTCTCGCTTCAACTGCTTTTATGAGGTGGCTGCTCAGGCATTGCATTGGTGGTTGGGAACACTTTAATATGCAACTTAATTTGCTCATAGCGAGTTTATACAATTTTGTTGTTGTGACAATATCAGTTTATACAGACATTTCACCTCTTTATGTCTACTATAACCCTGTGTTTAACAATCAGTGCCTTTATCTTTGTTTTCAATCTGAACACATACCTTCTTTTGAGAGGCCAACTGTTCACTGCTGTTGCTCAGTCATTGCTAAGTCATTTTTCCTCTCCTTCAAAAGCTCCTTGTATCTCAGCCCCTGAGACATTTCCTTGGCTCATTGGCACAGCCCTTCTCAATTTTCTCAGTGTACTTTTGCCATCCAGCACCTCTATTCCTCAGAAAAGGGTTCACTGCCTTCTGGTGACTGTCATTGCCCTTCTGTTCCCCTCCAAGTCATGCAATAAGGCATAAGTTCAGAAAAAAAAGCTACTTGTAAGTGAGCAGGATTAAACCCTTATTGATTTGTTCAATAGGACCCCACAGAAAACACATCCTTTTGGCAGACTACCACACAACAAAATTCTGTAGGGAGTGAAATTTTGATGAAATTTTATCATTCATGCTGTGAATTTAACATTTAGAATACAAATGTCCAGAGAAAACCGTTTCGTTAAAGACTCTTAGTCAAGCACCATAGAACTTACGGAGTTTTTCTAACACGGAAGTGTATCTCCTAATTTCCCAAAAGCCAGCAGGCCTACATCATTTCATTGCTGTTGCTGAAAAATGATGTAACTACAGATAAACAAGTTTTTGGATGGTAGAGCAGATTCAGGATTTCTATTATAATATTCCCTGATTTGTGACAAGAATAGATGTAATATTCTAGATAAGCTTTCCTCTACTGATATAATGATACTGATACAAAGATACTGATGATAAACCTGGAAATAAAATTTGCTGTGCGACTTCACACTTAGACATCACAGGTTCAGAACCAGAATATGTGTCCACTGTAGACAACAAACACCCAGGACTGCACTCTACACACAGATAGTAGAAGGGAGCCTTTTCATCGGTGGAATATTTGCAATTATTTAAATCTTGTCTTTTTTTACACCAGCAGGTGTCCCTGGCTCCAGTCTTTTCTGGTGCAGTAGGAAACTAATGCTCAGAATAGAAGTGGGGCAATCTGCTAACCAGAGCAGCCCCTCAAGGCATCTGCCACCTGCTGCCTCCTTCAAGGAGCTCTTGTGATTAGCTTACTAATGTATTCACCTCTTGCATATGCATAATGACTGAAGCTAATGGTACTACTTTCCACAGACATGACAGGAAGAATTTGGCCCAGAACTACCACAGTAGTCCTATTGTGGGCGTCATACTAGCGCGTACTGACTGCCTTGTCTAAACCGATTAGCTAGACTTGTGTTGGTCTGAAGCAAGTTCTTTTTAACCTCACTGACCTGAAAGTCACTCATACCATGGTAATGGGTCTTCTAGCTGCTACTGTTGCGTGGCTTTCTCATAGCTCTTTCCTTGAAAACACAGATATTCCATATAATCAGGTCTGCATTGTGGATATAAAATTACCTGCTTACTATTCTTACCTATTTGTTAAACAAATTAGTCCACCTCTGCATGCTTAACATGGTAGAAAAATTATAAATTATAATAACTAATGCATGTTGGACAACTATTAGTTAGACTGTATTTTTTAAGCAACATGAAAGGAAAAGTTTTCCTCTTTGTAAGTTTTTTTCCAGACTATAATGGCCTATTTATAGGCCAGTGCTGTAAGCAAAGTATAAATGGGAAGATATGCTGTCAGAATATTTCTCTGTCTAAATAACATTATTGGGAGCCAGAGGAGTAATAACATAGGAAATCAATTGGGAAATTTTGTAAAAAGTGGTTCTCATAAAAATTCTCCAGAAAATGTATGAGCCTACTGTATTCCTCTCTTTTACAAGCATTCAGCCTCAACAGTTATCACATTTGCAGCAGAGGGACTTTGGGCAATTCACTTGGAGAGAAAACAGTCATTTAAATAAATAAAGTAAAATAAATCTGTATCAACTCACCGTGCTCAGAAACAGAGGTAGCTCTTCCTCTCCCGTGGTGCCAGACATTTCTTCACCATGCCATTAATGAAGAAATGAAAAGGTAAAGTATAAAATGGAAAGAAACTATAAACTAAAATGAGAACTACTGGAACCAAAGTCAATTCTGATGAAAACAAAATATTATTCTGTTGGATATGGCATAGCAACACACATTATTACCTAGTCTCACTTTTTTCTTCAAACAAGCAAAGGAAAATACAGAAGTATAATCAATAGCGTTCAACACTGTCAGTAGTCATGATCTCTCTCACAGTTAACATCACTTTATTTGGAATAATAACAAATGTTAACTAACTAAAATTAAAGCTGACCACCACCCAAGTGAAAAAGAAAATAAAAAAAAAAAAAAGGAAAAAGGTTTTCCTAATGGGAATAGCAGCTAGGCATAGCAGAGAGAGAACAACAGCAACAATAATAAAGGTTGCCCAATTGCAAAGCAAGGCATGCTGACAGGAACAGAAAAGTGAAAAGGAAGAGAAAACAGATAAATATGCAGATGTAAAGTCAAGTCAGCTCATCCTGATGATAGCTGATACCAGATTACCGCAGCTTTGCCAGCATCCAGCCTGTATTGATTTCGCATTAATGTATTTGGCTCCAGATAGAAAATGTTTTAATATGGCACAACTTGTGTCAGATCTTCCCTTCACAAGACAGAAAGTGATTTCTCAACAAACCTATTGGAACAAAAGTTAGATTTTTGAATAAACACTGAAGGTTTTTTCATGCAGCTGTTTTCTGGCCTAGTTGTCAAAAACAAAAAAAAAAACCAAACTTGGATTTTTCACTTGGACTTTTTTTTTTTATTTTTAATTAAACCTTTCTTTTGTTCTAGGGATTAAAAAGGGGGCAGTCGCAATTTAGAAACTCACTTTTAATTCATAAGTGTTAGAGAAAAACCAGTTCAAACAAATAAATATATGAATATGTTCGACCATACACTACAGTACACAATCATGTTGCCAAGTCTTTCACAGTATTTAATATATAATATTTTTATATTTTTCTTATGAAACTCAACATGAATATGAGGCAATATGTGAGAATCTCACTTTTCATTTTCATATATTACCAAATGTTTTAAACCTTAATCCTCCCCATAAAGCTAAAAACATATGAAGCAACATACATATGAGTTTCTTACCTTTTACATTATTTTCTTCTTTTTTTTTTTAATCTTACAGTTCTTTACAACTCACCTCATAACTACAGGATCTGGGCTTCTGGTTTGATGTGTTTTGCTGGTGGACAATATCAAAATGATGATACTTCAGATAGAAGGAAAATTTCTCAATAACTTTATTTCTACAGGTCACAATATAAACCATTAGAGGAACTGCTGAGTGGTAGATGTTGTATTTTTCCTGACATAGGGAAATTTTCATCAGAGATTACAAAAGTGATAATTTAGGCCATCTTGTCTTCTTTTTAACATGACCATGAGGAACATAAAAAAATGGGAACAGTGAACACCACACAGAGATCTGAGGAAAAAGCTGAATGGTTCAACCACAGTGAGAAACAAGAAGGAGGAAAAGTCCCCTTTGTATTTTCCTCTTTCTCCTGATGACCATCCCGGCCTGCTACTTACATGAGCCATGGCTCTCAGGTGGAGCTCCATGAATGCAGCAGTTAGGATGCTGCAGCTGTGCACTCCAGGGATGGCTGCTTTGGCTCAGCTCCTCTCAGTTTCTTTGCTGTTCTACAGACACCAGATGTGTTTCTGTCTCCGCGGGAGGAGGGTAATCACCAGCAGCTGTTTCAAGCACAAGGAGACAGAGATTTGTTTATTGGTGCTAGTCCATAGGCAATATGATAACTTGCTGCATGTATTATCATTTTCTGCAGAAACAGAGTTGCCAGAGTGGAGAGTAAACTTAACATTTCCATAATGAGCAAGAGAGTTTCTAAAGCAGAAGCCTACATGCTGTGTGTCACACACACTCTCAAGGAGAAAATTCTTTCTTTTAGGCTGTGTCAAGAATAATGTGTCTCAGCTAATCGAGTCCCCTCTTGATACTCATATGAAACAAAAGGAAATAGATCTCAGCAGCAAAATTCAGTGAGTTTGAGCACTGAAGTTCAGGCAAGAACACAGGTGAAAGGATGTAGTTTAACTGAAATGTTTTAACCAGTCTTCCTTTCCCTAATTCACCTTCATAATGGTTGGACTCAATGATCTTGGCGGTCTTTTCTGTTTATGATTCTATAATTCAGTATATTTCATAGATGCTTTCACATGGTTCTGTGACTTATTGGTATTCATGAGCTAAATTTTTAGATCTTAGCTAAGTGGAGAGGCTTGGTTTCTACTAATTTGTTTCAGGAACATACTGAGTCTTCCTAACTTTTATTTTCAAGGCTACATTATATTTTCAGATATTTCTAGTCAAAAGAAACATGGGGTACAGGGACTTAGGTAGAAATACAACTGGCTCCCTCAGAATCCCTGGGTTCAGTGAAGGAGCCAGTGAGGTTTTTCTCTTCTATCACTTAGACTGTTTTGAAGAACATATTCAAAATGTGAATTTTGAACCCTATTTCCAAATACCTCATTAAGAAAAAAGGAGTTTTACTGGGGTGATATTGGAAGTGTCTCTTAGAAATCATCACCACCTGTTGCATCTGAATTAACAGTCCTAAAAGATAGAGTAGAAGAACACATTTTTAAAAAATAATAACAATAATAATAATAGTTTTTGTTATTATTATTTTTGTTATTTTGGAGGAAACAACTGAAGAGTAAGATAGTAGAAACTTTGAAATAATATGAGAAATAAGGTCCTCTTTTAGCCTTTGGCCAAAAGCAAGTCTTTAAAGTCAGTTCATAATTGCACTGGCAACCAGTGGAGAATCTTGCATATGTCAATACCAATGAGCGATTGTCAATATCTCTGATCAGCAACATTTTGCATCATTTGTAACTTGTACACTGAGTCTAAAGGGAGACTTCTAAGTAAATCATTACAGCACATTGTAAATGCAGGAACCAGTTTCTCTTAAAATGCTTTAGTAACACTTCATTAATTATATTGAACCTGTAGACTGAAATTCTTCTCGCCTATATTCATCACCTACCACGACTAGTAGTCTATATATTGTCTAAGGCACTACTATATCAAGCCAAACAGCCAAACTATTCCCCATAGATCTCAGCAGAGGGATAGAGAGGCACCATTCTCGCTGGTGTCAGCAGTTCAGACACAGCTGAATGTGGCACCTGAGAGAAAGGGAAACAAAGCAAGGCATGTTAGCAAATACTTTGGCAGTTAAAGGCACCCACTTTGTCTTGGCAGGCATTTCCCACAGGCTGACTCCAAATCTCCTGTATTTGCTCCTCACAGTTATTCACCAAGCAGTTCTCTGCACATAGTTGCACTGGGTTTTTTGTGATCTGAGTCCTTTGTTCGGATAGTGAGGGTAGATCACATGCTCCCTACATTTGTTTCCTTTGAGGAGAATTAAGTTACTGATCTTCAGATACTCGGGGTTGCAGTATTCTGTTTGCTTCTGCTGAAGATGCTTGGAAAGCACTTGAAAATACAGATGACAAATTTTACTGTGGAGAAAAATACCCTCAAAAAAACATTGAAAGAAGCTCTTTGCGTATAGAGAATTATTTTGACAAACATTTGTGCAGAAGCTAGACCTCCTGTATGGTTCCTGCATCTACTTCAGTTTCTTTTCCACAGACAGCCAAGCAAACTGGATCTGTTAAAGTAAATGCATTGCAAAAGGAAGACAGCTGAATATTGTTGCAGTTTTCTACCAGAATCTGCCATAACTCCCAGCAGCAATTTTGTGCTGGCCATTAGAGTTGTTTTCTAACCAAACCCATCCTCATTTCCCCCTTCCTCTATGCTTCAGTGTCCCTCCATGGTAAGCCAGTTGGGTCCTTGCAGATCCCAGCCTGAGCATCCCACCAGGGGACCTTGCCTGGACTTTTTCTCTGTGTCCCATGAGAACATTACATCTCCTCAGGCCTGGACTCATTGCATCTCAAACTGGGCAGCAGGAAAGGATCCCAGACTGACAACACAGGAAATCATAAAATCATAGAATCATTTAGACTGGAAAAGACCCCTAAGATCAGTGAGTCCAACCATTAACCGAGCACTGCCAAGGCTACCACTAAAACACAGAATCATAAAATGGCTTGGATTGGAAGGGACCTTAAAGATCATCTCATTCCACTGCCCTGCCATGGACATGAACACCTTCCACTGGACCAGGTTGCTCAAAGCCTGATCCAAACTGGCCTTGAACACTTCCAGGGATGGGGCGGTCACAACTTCTCTGGGATACCTGTGGTGGTGCCTTACCACCTTCACAATAAAGGATTTCTTCTTAATATCTAGTCTAAACCTGCTCTCTTTCCATTTGATTTCCATTCCTTAAGGACTATATCTATACGTCATTTAAATACCTCCAGGTATGATGACTCCACCACTGTCCTGGGCAGCGTGTTCCAATACTTGACAGTCCTTTCCTAATATCCAATCTAAATATAAAATATAAATGCAGGAGGACTCTAACCAGATACAGTGCTTCAGCCACAAGAAACAGCTTCGAGGATCACAGTCTAATTATCTGAAATAGAATGACAGAACACATTATCATTTTTATTACACCCACATTATATATTATTCTTCATACAGTAGTATGAGTAGAGCTTTCAAACCACTTTTCTTTTAATCTCTGGTCTTCTCTCTTCATCATCCCATTGGCCTGTGTTTTCCTAATACCTGCACCAACATTAGTCACAACAGGCAGGAACCCATAGAGAGATTTAGCGAACATTATTTTTTGCCCTCTGTGCATACATTAGCATTGCCCTTTAAAGATGAAGCCCTTTGTCCTTTTAATGAAGAATAAAACTCATTTCTAAGCATCCAAATAAGATTATCTCAAATAATAGAAATCCAATTAGCTCAGGCAGTTTGAAGTCTCACTTAGGCTCCCGGGTGGTATCCCCCATCATTAAATATACTACTTTAAAATACTTTCAAATAGCTGTGTAGCATTCAGAGCCAAAGATCCTTCTAAGAACGCAGGTAACATCCAGTCTCTAATATCAACATCATTTAAAGGAGGAAATGGGGATGAGGAATACCCACACTTGACATACTTTGCCTCTCAGCTGGGGAGCACCTCAGCCTGGTCAGTTCACTTATGTCCCCTCTGCCACCTTAACACAAGATTTTGAGCCTGCCTGCATGAAGATAGGAAAATTGAAGAAAAGAATGTTCAGTTTTTCCGTGAATTATAGAGCCCTTTCATCAGTCAGGTTTTGCTGTACCCTTGCCACTGTCAGTGCCTTTTCTTCCTTTACTTCTTAATGCAGGGCTTCTATTGAGATGAGCTGTAATTACTTAGGCAGATGCCCCTATCCTGCTATGGCCTTCAGGCATCTTTCCTGGCTACCACAGCTATCTCTTTTAGTTCCCACTGCTAACTTCCCTTTAGAAACTGTTTTCTCTAGCTGTCTTTAAATATAACTACCTTCTTTCATGCTCTAAATGCTCAAAAACTACTGTTCTTGCCTCCAGCTTCCAACTTTATTTTCCTTTATACTTTTGTATCCTCTTGGGGAATGTTACCAGTTCCAAATATCATGAATTTCAATTTACCATATTTTTAAGCTTTTTTTCAAACCCACTCACTTCACTAAAAAAAAGCTTAAGTATTAGACTATATTATCACTCACTTGTGAGAGAGGGCTGAGGGAAGAATTAGTTGAACTGGAAGTCTGGCTCTTAATACATGTCAAAAAAGCTCAAACTTTTGCTGTCTCTCAGCCTTAGGCAAAAGGAGATTTAAAGAGGGCACAGAAAGCACCAACCTGTTTTGTCTTGCATCTCTCTTGTTCAGGTCAACTGTGCAGTCTGAAAACATGTTGAGACCCTGAGAGCACACTCAAAAAATGAAGCAGCCTCTATGAAAATATTATTTTCTGGTATTGGTATTCCCATAATTTTCAAGGCAGTCAAATCTGAAGATATATGCAAAAATCCCAGCAGACCTCTAGTTTCCTAGAGTTTAGCCCTTGTTTAATTGGAAGTATCTTCTGCAACCCAAAAAGGACAAATTAAAAAAAGTCTTAATAAAGTATATATGAAATAATTTCTCCAAATTGACTGCTCTATTTTCACTCTAATTTGAAAAAGAAAATCTGATTAAATGTGGACTATTTCAGTCAAAACCATTAAAGAACAGAAAAGTTACCAGCAAATATAAAAAAAACCCCAAAAGTTAAGAACCTTTAAAAAACCCCAAAAAAACAATGTTCCGTGATACAGAAAAAGTGCACAAAAATACCAAGCCCTAGAGCTACACTTGCTCCCTTGGAGGTATAGAAAAATAATGAAGAAAAAGTGTTCAGATTCAGCAAGAGCCGGATGGTTTGGATGACTGGACCTGTAGGGAACAAAAGTACCCTACAGGTACATTGAGAAATAATTATTCTTGTGCCAAAGGAAAAGTCTGTAGGATATTGGAAGAAATGGCTCAATTGTTCAGTTCAATGACAAATATGGTATTTGAGAGAAATGGCTCACTTGTTCAGTGCAATGACAAAAATGGTATTTGGGGTGAATGGAGAAAAGGAAGCCTCCAAAATCAGCAAAAGTTAGATGTTACATTTGGTTTTACTACCAAAGAAGAATAATAAAGAAAAAAAAAGTGCTGATAAAGTTAGTGCTGGTCAGCCCTAACCTGAAATACTGTTTTCAGTGCCCACCGAAGATTAAAATAGTAATACGACAGGAAAAGTGCAGGAAAATTGTTATCTGATCTAAAATAGTTTGACTTATTTGACTGGCCAGGAGGTAGCAGTAGGGAAATGGAAAGTTTCATGTAATATGGCAGATCAGAAAATTTGAAAGAGTGATATTTTATAGAAAGTCATTGTGTATGGTCATATTTATGCAGGAGAGGATGAGGCACTAAAATGCCAATAAAAGTTGTACATTTATATCAGAAAGAAAATAGCCTTTTTCTTCTTTTCTGTCTAGGCAGTTTTATTCTCAGACAACTTCAAAAAAAATAAATTAGCTTCTAGGGCTTAAATAAATAATTTCCAAGCAGATAAAACCAAAGAAACACAAAACCCTCATAACTTAACATCTTCTTGGGTCAGTTTAATTGGCTATATATTGGGAACAAACCTGATCTTCTCTGCAGCTGGATTGTTGGAAATCATCCAATCTCTGCTGAAGTCAGTGGGATGATGCCTTTTACCATTTGCACCGCAGAATTGTCTCCCCTTCCCCCTGTGCTATGGTTGCTTACGATGCTGACATGCCACAGTACATGTGCCATAATCTTCTGAGATGTGGCCAAGGGTCTCTGTTTCCTGCTCTCAGGATATGTGACACAGTGGTGTCCACTGCCTTGCTCGGGTTGCTTATGTTTCCTGTGATCCCACTGCATACACCCTTTGCCCCTGATGAAATTCTCTTTGATTCAGTCATTTGTCTTTGGTCTCACAAACCAATCCATTGCAGAACATAACTTTGTAAATTGATAAGGGGCTCTCAGACAACTGTGCCTCTTAATCATCTTCATCATCAGGCCTTTAGATCTGTGGCTGCACTTTCTGAAGCATGCTTGCTATTGCTTTGTCATTTATACTGAAATACACAGGCTTGCAGAAGTTGGTTTTTATTTATGAATCCTCATTCCTTGTGCTGGACACCTCAACATCATGCTGTGATTGCTTTAATTTCATGGCAAATAAATCTAGACCCTGCCACCTGTTTACTCTTGTACTCTCTTTTTATAACTCGGTATACAGTTTTTAATTAGACCATTGCTACCTAATACTATCATTTGGACAGTGCAGATTTGATATGACCTTGAGATAACCACTGCCAATTTATTGTGACCACCTTGTTTTGGACTAATTATCCACAACTTAACAAATCCTTCACAATCTTTAATTAGTTCATATATATAATCATTCAAATGCATTCAACTTAACTATATTTTACAGGTGGGTGATGGGATGATGTGGTTTCACCAGCCAGCTTTTTTCTCATTATACCAGGCTCAGTAAATGACTGTCTGTGTACACATAAATATGAGACCAAATGATGCCAGTAACTGACACTCAGAAATACATAGGTTTTATAGGAACAGTAAAGCTTCATTATGTGCCAAATATTATTTCTAGTTTTAGTTAGAGAAATGCTACCTTGTGAGACAAGTGGCTGCACGAGAGAGATGACTGTAGAGACATACAATAGCTTCACTCATAGCAGAAAAGTTTTTCAAGGGTAGGACATAGGATATATGGTGAGTTGACAGGGGAATTTCTGCAGTGCAGCTAGTGGGAAACATGCTTCCTAATGCACCCCCTGGTTTGGACATCATGCCTTTATTTGTCCCTCAGTCCCCAGTCCCATGTACTTCCACAGCAGAATCCCAGGGCAGAAAAAAGGAGTAACGCTAATACTTGAGGTTGTCTAATAAGCCAGAAGTCTGAGCTTTCTCTTCACTTCCTGCAATTTCAAAGGGTCTGAGATTCCTTTATATAACAGAAGTTCAAGTGACCTTATTTCCACAGTTATTTAATTTACTTCTAATTGAATACGATATTGCATGTGCAAGAAGTGTGCAACTAATTATCTTCCTTGGATATGATTGACTTAATTTAGTTTCCCTGTCATGACAGAATTCTTCACTAGGAACACTGTACAACTAGAGCTGTGGTTACAGTTAATTTTTCATCTTGATGGCAAAGGAAAAGCTTCACAACCTTGTGTTCTATCAAAATTAAACAAGATTTTCTGTTGCCTTGCCAAATCCAAAGAACCTAAAGAAATATTTGAGGGAAACTTTTTATTTACATCAGTAGCTATGAGTCACTCTCTTTATTTTTTTTAATTTTAGTGCAATTTGTGCTTCATTCATTATTCATGTGAAAAAGATACTAGTTTTCTATTTGGTTTTCATTCTGCTGGTATCAACTCAAATGTTCTGCCTATATCTACGCTGGTGAAAAGAGCTCATGCCCATTTTCTGACTCTGGGTTTAAAAGGTGCAGATTCTCCTATCATACAGATGGACTTTTTCACCTGACAAAATAAGGGTCCACAAAGTCTGTACTGTAGATGGCCTGTGGTATAACTCCTAAAGCATGTTCAGGGAGAGTATTGGCCAAAAATTCTTCAGGGACCATGTCAGCAGCTGAGTTCTCTAGTGACCATGAGACACTCCCTTACTCTGGCCTTGTTTAATTTGCTTATATGTAGAGAGACTCTGTAAATACATCCTCTGAAGGTAATGTGTTATTCAGCTGTAAATAGACAGGCTGAAAAGATAAATGTTTCCCTGTTAAGCAAATATGAAGTACTCAGATTTATTCAGAGAAAAGTCTGACTATTTGGTTCATATATAACCTCCTCAAGCATTTAAGAAAAAGCTTTTCCTAAGCAGTGTTGTCTGCCTTCAATCTTTTGTGCAGCTGCTGAGAAGTGGATCTATTCTAAAAAGCAACTCCAGATGATTACTACATAGGTGGGGAAGAATCTTCAATCTTGTTCTTAATTACTGTGGCTCAAAATTGATTTGACCTGAACTTTCTCTGCCTTTCAAGTAGAGCAGGATACACAGGCAAGCTCCCCAGCTTTTTGAACTAACATGCTGACTGACAAATAAGTAATTGTAAGGAGCTGATTTATTGCCCAGCCAGACACAGCTGGATGTAAAATATTAATTTTTAATGTAAGAAACAATTCTCATTTCTTTTACCCATAAAATCCAATAAATTAATCCAATCACTTACAAATAATTGATATTTCACAACGGAGAGGGTTTTTTTACCACTTACAAATATGCCGTTTTTAAACCCAAATGCTTTAAAGAGAGGATGTTTTTGAGTTTCAAGGCTACATATATATCTCAGGGCTCTGCTGACATCAAAATAAGCCATAAAAGCAAAAAGCAACAGTATTTTATGATGCCACTAGGACCCCAAAATATAGCCTTGTCCAAGTTTTATTTTTATCTTATATAATACATGGTTTCTACTACAAATTACAAACTGCCATCCTTCCAATTCCTTCTTGTAACTCTTTTTCACTTTCCAGTTACTTTATTCCTCTGAAATCTTGCCACAGTAAGAAGGAACAGCAATGAAGGTATCCTGGATCCATACATGACTGGCAGTAGACTGTCAACCTTTTTAATTCCAAGAACTTTCTTCCTTACATGAAGAATGAAAAAGATTATCAACTGCTAGTTACAAAAAAACATATCTATCTCAAAGGTTAATTCAGCTCTAGCATAGGTTACTCAGGAAGTCTGTGCCTTCTTCACCATTGAAGACATTTTAAAACATCTGGAAGCACCTAAGGAAACATCTGTCTACACAAGTTTCACTCTACTTGATTTTGATTAAGAAGTGGACCTATGTCACTCCTACAGCTATGGTTTATGATTCTATTACACAAATATTGAATCTGACTTCATTACCAGTTGAAAGATTCTCAGATGATGAATCCCCCAGCTGAAATATCTCAGGAGCTTCTTCTCCTGAAATACTAGAGAACAACTTGCTTCTGTATCAGCGAACAAAACAGACTAAGGACAGTGCTCTAACATGAAATAAAGTGTGGCACAGCTCACCTTCAAACAGCTAGACTTTCCAACCCTGACCAAAAAGGAAGAGATTACCCCCGAAGCAGATACTTGGAACAATTCTTGGCTTGTGCTAAACCCTCACTGCACTTAGGCAAACCCCTCACTCTTTGCTGTCGAGCTACCACACATGGTCTGAATCCATGTCATGGAGTTTAGAATCACAAAACCATTAAGGTTAGAAAAGACCTCTAAGATCATGAGTCCAACCAGCAGTGCCATGTTCACCACTAAACCATGTCCCTAAGTGTAACATCTACACATTTTTTAACACTTCCATGGATGGTAATTCTACCACTTCCCTGAGCAGCCTGTTCCAATGCCTGACCAACATTTCAGTGCTTTTAGTTGGCTCAGAATTTAGCAGGGTGGCTGTTCATACACAAGCTCTCAAGGCTGTGCCCAGTTCTGTTTAACTTGCCAGTAAAGATATAGCCCATGATTTGCTTTCCCTGCCTAGAAATGGAGGCAAAGCTCTAGAAGAGAGATAGGGGTTAGAAAACTGGAATCCTTACTCCATAGTAAATAGACACACAAAGCTCAAATACAAGTAAGGCAGGGAAGATTTTATGTGAAGGCTGTGAATCATACCTATATGTCTATATATTACCACAGTGGCAATCTGAAAAGGTAAAATTTGATTTTCCTTGTATAAAAAACTTGTAAAGTTCTAACACAGGCTTTCAAAGCTACACTTTATTTCCCTTGTAATCATTAGCACTTAATAAAATCAGAAAGTAACTGATTTCTTAGAATCCTGAAAACATCAGCTCACCTTGTATTGTAAAAAGCCCTTTTACCTTCGGCCATGATTTCACTTCTATTTTCAGAAAAGAAGTCAAGACACAGGAGCAAAACTCTCTGCTTTTGGACAGAATGGATATAACATAAGTAGTAGAAAAAAAACCGCTTTAATGGTATTCTATTATTCTATGATTTTAGTTTTCTGATGATGGTTTGTGTTACAGCAATCAGTGAAGATTGCTGTTACATGTCTACCCCTTTCTGTTTGAGGCCCAAAGTGTTCATATTACCTAGACCTGCAGGACAGGCAAAGGCTTATTATTACCATTCCTATTTTCACATGAGCAAAACAGGTTATTTTCCAAGATCAAAGAGGAAGTCCATGATGAACTAGGAACGAAGTGCAAATCTTTTGAGCCTCAGCTCAGTGCGTCCACAAAAGACCTTTTCCCCACAGAGAGAAAACTGACAAAACCTTTAAGAATATTACTAGCACATCTGAAATCTCTTTAGCCCTGACTTCATTACTCCTCTGTAAGTCCCTGAAATCTATTGGACTGATAGTGGCTAGGGAGCCTGTGGAGCAAAGACTATATTAATGGTTATAGAAACATGCTCAATTTTTCATTTACTTGTCCGCACCTCACACCACTGCTTGGGGCTTGTTGTAAGTATAGAATCTTAATTGGTTTAAGCTATCCCAGTTCCATTAATTTACATGGTACTGTACCCCACCAAGGATCTATCTGCCACATCCTGGTTCAAAGCACTGATCCTTGATTAGCTTCCCTTGCACCAATGACAATCAAATAAGTAACAATAATAATGCACCCAAATCATCTGCTGATTCCGAAGGAATTTCCTCATTTTCTTTCTTAAATCTTTGCTGAACAGTACCATGTGAATATCATCTGGGTAAGAAAGGAATCCTATCTAAAGGGATTCAAAAGTAGAAAGGATGCACAGTGGTGGTCTTGCTGTTATTAGCAAAAAGATCAGGATTCAGAAGTGTTGTGAGAATTCTTTTGCCATGTCAACCATCAAAGAGAGACACCAGAGAGATAAAAGTTACAGAGTGTTAAACCCTGCCTGTCGCCTTCGGCATGTTTTTGTTTAGTTCAATTCATCTCAACATTTGATTTTTAATAGTTCACTTTCGTTGTTATGAGTGAAAAATAAAAAGGACTATTAAAGAACAAGTTGTGTGCAGGCAAAATGCAGTTGCTGGCACTTACCACCACCCACAACGCAATGCTATCTGCCAATTTGACTTGCTTTTATTTCATGTTCAATTACAAAAAAGGTACAAGAGAGAGGGAGGCCCAACTTTCCCTTTTCTATTTATTTTTTTACTTACTATGTTTAAAAAATACAGCAAGTCAAGCTAATGCATGGGCAAAAGCAGCCACTGTAACCCTAAGAAGCAGAAAGCTATTTTTAACTTCCCCCAGGAAAATTGTATAAATACGATCCACTGCAGCAAAACCTGAATTTAATAAACCCCAATATCATCACTTGAAACAAAGCTATTTAATTTATAGTCTAGGCTATGACCTTGAATTTAACAGAGAGAGAATATGGAGAAATAAATAAGAAAGGTAAATAAATATAGAAATCATGTCTTTCCACCTCTTTTCTTTCCCTAAGGTGTTTTCCAGCCAGCAGCATTCCCGTCATCCCATCAGCCTTGATGGTGGCGGCAGCAGCGGCGATGGCAGCGGCAGCAAAAGCAGCAAGTGAAGGTTAAACTTGTATATTCATTAGAGACTCTTCTCAAAGGATGTTTCTTATCCCAGAATGCATAGTTCTGTAACATTTTAAAACTTGTGCTATTCTCTGCATCTCCCACATTTGCAGGGCAGAAGGGTACTTTCTGTATTTGTCATTTAACTGCATTTGTGTAGGATTTTTTTCCCCTATAAAATCATTTCTTCAACTCTTATCTTATTTGTTTTTTCCCAGTATTCTATTCTGTATATGTCCCAGTCTCTTTAATTATTTATGTTTGTTTGTTTTCTGGATAACAATCATTCTGAATTGCTGAATCGATCACATCACAAAAATCATGGAGGATTTTTCTGTTCATTCATATTGACAGTTCATTTACTATATTTAGGCTAATCCAATTCAGTTAAACCTAAACTGTGTGCCATCTCATTTATCTGTGTAGGGACCCTCCCTTGTAGCACATCCTTGTGACAATAAGCACTTGCTCCATTCAGAGAGATAAGCAAGTTTTTCAGTTTTAAGATTTCTATAAAACAATACAATGTTGTGCTAACCCTCACAGCATCTTTGTTCCCTTGAGAGCTCCACAGTTTATTTTCTGCTTCAGTAGCTTCCATCCTTCTAGTTCGCTGTTTATCACTTGTGCTAATTTGTTTAGTCTGAAAGCTTAGTGTTATCTTTCTGGTCTGTTCAGCCTAGAGAAGAGGAGACTGAGGGGAGACCTCACTGCAGTAACAACTTCCTCATGAGGGGAAGAAGAGGGACGGGCACTGATCTCTTCTCTGTGGTCACCAATGACAGGACCTGAGGGAATGGCCTAAATTCGTGCCAGGGGAGGTTTAGGTTGGATATTAGAAAGAGGTTCTTCACTCAGAGGGTGGTTAGGCACTGGAACAGACTCTCCAGGACAGTGGTCACAACACCAAGCCTGACAGATTTCAAGAAACATTTGGACAATGCTCTCAGGCACATGGTGTGATTCTTGGGCATGGTCCTGTGCAGGGCTAAGGATAGGACTCAGTGACCTTTGTGGTTCCCTTCCAAATCAGTATATTCTGAGATTCTGTGATTTCTGCAAGATAATGGGACCAAACACTCTTACAGCAGACTGCTGTGTCAAGTGTTAGGCTTGATGACCCAGGTACCTGGGCACAGGTAATGTGATACTTGCTTACATTTCTACTGCCATTATTCCTCGAGGATCACAAGAAATTATCAAATAACTTTGTCAGGTTACATTATCCTAATCTCACCAAAATTTTCAAACATCTCAATGTCAGTTTTTTAGTCTAGGCTGGTCAAGAGGTCTCTTACCTTGAATGTTTCCAGGGATGGGGCATCCACCACCTCTCTGGATGACCCCTGCCAATGTTTCACCACCATTATTGTAAAAAACTTCTTCCTTATATCTAGACTGAATCTATGCTCTTTTAGTTTAAAACCATCACCTCTTATCTTATTGCTACAGACCCTATTCAGAAGTATGTCCCTTTCTTATAGGTCCCCTCTAAGTATAGAAAGGCCACAATAAGGTCTCTTCTGGCCACTTTAAATCAGATGTGTTAAATTACCTTCAATACATTTTTCAACATTGACTGTAGGGAGCACCTAGGACTGTCTTCTTCCACTCCCAACCTCTGAACAACGGACCTTAGGAGAGATGGACATGATCTCTGATATCGTATGGATTCATCCTTGTACAGAATGAAGGATGCACTTTGTGGCCCTATCTGATCACAAAGAGCTGGGACACTCACACCTGGTAGCTAAGTGCCTATAGCTGGGACAGGCAAAGGGCAGAGATTTTTACAGCATAACAAAAGTGTTGCTGATTTTTTTTTCTGTAACTTCTCTTGCTATTGGAATTATCTTGATGTCTCATTTCTCCTCATCAGTTCACCCTTTAAAATATATTTCAGCTTTCTGAGGCTAGATCCCCAAAGCGCAATGTACAGTCTAGTGCATGTGTGGGAAGCAGTGCTGGGTCATTCCAGGCCATCAGAGCCTGTGTCTCAGCAGAGCTAATTAGTCCTTCTGTGACTGGAGCGCCATGTCACAGCAGCTTTACTGCTGGTATCCTTACAAGATTGCAGTTCTAGTGTCCCTCCATGGAAATATATTGTGCCATATGGACCTGACTGTCAATGCCAGGGCCTAATAGAATTCAACCAGTCCAGCAGGTCAACAGAAAGACTTACAGCTGGTTCTAAAATATCAAAAATGTAATTGCCCAACCATAAAGTCAGCATTTCAGTTTTTTAAGCTAACTTCATCTCTATCCAGGGCCTCCCACCTCTAACAGCAGGATAAATCAGCAGAACAGAATTGCATTTCCATCTTATAGTGGCAACCTACCGTAGAGCATGCGCAACATAATATAGTGCCATGCAAAATTTAGTTCATGAGAATTCTTGCTGAGAACACACAAGAGGTCAAAAGCTTCAGCAGAGAAAAGTACTGTACCACACTCTGGAGCAGCAATACAGATTTCAAAGTAATATCATTTGGTGCGTATTCTACCCTTTTTGTAAAACTTCTTTCTTTTGAAATCCCCTGAAGTGGCTTAATACTGTTTGATACATGTTCTTTTTGAATAGTCTGGTGCTTTTTCTGCTGCTGTAATAGATTATTTTTATCATCATCATCAACCACAACAATTACAACAAAGGCAAAGTAAAAGGTATTTGTCTGGATTACTTTTCAAATTTATGAACAAATAATTTCTCAGCGAACTATTTCAGATATCCTCCATTTACAAGTTCAGACTTCCAATTAAGATCATGCTAGGAATGCAATCAAGGATCTCAGCATTCAGAAGTTAATTATCTCCTCAGGCTAAGTCATAAACATACTTGTTTTGTTTTTGTCCACTTCATCTAATGATATACCGTATTTGGAGGATACAGATTTTGTCAGTTGTTATCAAGAGAGCCTATGGTGAGGCTGTGGGAGCTTTTGTCACTGCTGAAATACAGCAAAAGTTAAACCATTTCTGTGAAATAACAGCACTGGGTACTCTGTCCAAAATTACCCAGAGTCTACCACACCACATAAAGCTCTAAGATTGCTACAGATCTTCTCTGCATGCTCAGCCAACTTACTCATCCCCAAAATTGGCTGGATTTGAGCCATGAATATACACTTGCTCTATATATGTGCTCTAAGTGAGATGATTTAGACTGACCTCATGGAAAGCTGAACAGGGCTGAAGATAAATAAATGAATAATCCTTTCTGTCCCCAATAAAATGGTTGTCTTATTCACAAGGGCCAAAAACCTCTCCTACTATCAAAAAGCAATGACAGTGTTTGAAACTTCCAAGTTAATCCAGCTCAAAGTTGGATTGTCTGCCCCAGAGACTTCTAATTGCCAGATGATTCTGCTAATACCCACCTGGGAAATTGTGTGATTTGGGTGGCTCACACAGATAATCTAATCTGCTGCCAAAGGACAGCGGCTGAAGGAAATGTATCCACATTTCTAGGTTTTAGATGTGTTTGTGGACTGATAACAGCCATCATCTTCCAGCTCCACTGTAATTCTTGAAAATCATCAGAGAGAAACTATTACGAATAAGGTGCATTTTCAGGAGGGATATTTAGCCTTGTTCAGCCTCCACTTTCCAAATGTGTGAGTAAGTTCTACTTGGTCTTTTGATATATAGATCTGCATTTTCAGCTTAGCGTTGTTCAGAGCATGATCAGACCCACCCACCATAGGTATCACAAAATTTCACAAAAACTTTAAGCAGCATCAAGTGTGGAGCTTCCCCATGGGAGAGGTGCACTATCCAATCCACTGACAGCGGATCTGTGGATCTAGGTCCACAAATCAGGTCAAAACTGCATTTGTTCTTCACTCACAGTAAGAGTGGAGTAGGTGCATCCTGGTAAGACGACATCCAACCAGCAGAAACTGAGCTCCATTCTTCCACAATACAGCATCAATTATTTGTGCTTTACCTACAGCTGGTTTTGTAGACAGGCTACAAGCAGCAGTGTGGACCAGTGGTATGAGATAGCAAGCTCATGAGTGCTCTCTTAACATTGTTTTGCAGACATATCAAAGAATCATAGAAACATGCAAAGGTTTGGGTTGAAAGGGGCCTTTAAATTATCATCTTGCCCACTGCCCCTGACATTGGTGAGGGCATCTTTCACTAGATCAGGTTACTCAAAAGCCGTTCAACCTGACCTTGAACACTTCCAGGTCTGGGGCATTCACAACTAGTGTGCTATTGGTCTTGAGAAGTAATGCCACAAGAAATAATTAATTTCAACACTGAGGTAAATAATAAACTCTGCTCAAGAGGAATATTACCAGCCAATAAAGCATGGACTGTAATGTTATCTGAAAAAGCTTTAGGAGAAACATAACAGGCTCATGTCAGGCAGCTAGTGAATATTCTCCCAGTGAGCGGCATCCATGAAGGAGAGAACTTATGACAAATAAATAATCATTATTTCCTGGTTTTTGCCTATGACTCTGAAAGCACTGCTTTGACACACTGCTAGCTCACCAATGCAGCCTGCCAGTGCCACAGATGATCAGTCTTTTATTATGCACACTTTAATGGGGATCCTACTTGTTATTCACTGTTTTGCATGGCAAGATTTCTATGGGGAGAAAACCATCCCTTATAAAGAAATAGTGAAAATTCAAATTTCACATTCACTATTTCATATGCTCTTTGTGGTTTAGCACTTTACATTCTGAAAATCTGCCAGAAAAGATTCCACTTGGTTTTTTAACTTGAACTGACATAGACAACCATTCAGTACCAGTGAATAAAATACAGTATCTGGGAACACGACACAGCAATAGACTTTACAGCAGCTCCAAAATCAACAGAGTCATCTGGGGAGAGCTGAAAAGGTCTTCACTCTATTCTAAATGCTAATCCCTGTTGTCCTATTCAGTGCACAGAGCAGGATGAACACAGTGCTGGTATAAACAGGCACGACTATACTGAGAAGCTGCTCTCATAAATACCAGCACTGAATTTGGGACAATTTTCTTGTATGCCTTGTGTTCCTGTTTTCAGACTTACTTTTAGCAGCTGTCAATGAGGTCCATAAATTTATCTCCTTTTGCTACTGTTGTTTTTCTGGGCAGTTAAGATGTATGGTCCAGAGCCAGAAAGTTAAACTTTCATGTCTTATGGCAGAGTTGGCCATGCTGAAGTGAGTCTGTTTTCTGTGCATGATGGAGGGCTTTGCTCCTACACCCAGAGCTCAGAGCTGGCAAATATAGGAATTGTCAAAGCAAAAGGATGTCTGAAATTTTTTTTCAGACATTTTGAACATAGTTGTGGAGGCTACCACAAGGCACCTTGTGAAATATGGCTCAAGCCTACTGTTTTCTCAAAGGAAGATGGGACAAAATTCACAAGGAAAACCCTTTTGCTTGTTATGGGTAAGAAACAGCTAAGCAGGAAGGGGAAGACTGGATGTTGGAGACATTCTGAACCCACCATTTCCAAAGTGCAGGAAACTGGTATTATTGTGGCAAATACTATAGGAGAGCCACTCTGCCTGCCTAGAAGAGGCACTTTGCAAGCAAGAAATTAAAATCAGAGCATTATAAAGCAGGCTGACAAAAAAGCTGCTTTGGTAGTCTCAAGGGTATTTACACACTCCCTTAGTAAATGTTAGAAGTAATCTAGAACTAAAAGTTCAAATCTCAGTATTCCCCCTGCCCCAGAGACCTCATGATCCATTAGTCTATTTTAACAAGGCACGTTGTAACATCACCTTGCCAGTTTCAGTTGAATTCAGTGTAGTCCAGGGAGCACAGGAAAAATTAACATAAGGATGCCATTTTTTTTCTGAATCCCAAAAATCTGATTAGGAAA
The DNA here is from genome assembly GCA_035584735.1 of Pseudotriccus pelzelni. Classification (NCBI taxonomy): domain Eukaryota; kingdom Metazoa; phylum Chordata; class Aves; order Passeriformes; family Tyrannidae; genus Pseudotriccus; species Pseudotriccus pelzelni. Next base: position 107,265,374 of record JAWMRA010000113.1, read on the forward strand.
CTCTCAGCACCCCAAGAGCTGCAGTGCAGGATCATTTGACTCACTTTCCTAAATGTCAGTGCCTATATGTTATACAAAGGGCACTTTAGGCTCCTTTTTTTTTTGGCTTGATTTTCCTGATCCCCTATCAAATTATCTTAAATGAGTGAAGCTTTCTGGATATTAATAAGCACTTTTCTAACCTAGCATGAAAACATGTTTTTTCTTATTTTTTCCATATGCTTACTGCCAGAAAACAGTCATTAAGTTTACAAACCACAGGAAATGTTGCCCAGTTCTTCCATGATAAACTACTCCAAATGCTTCCTTTTTTATTCTTTTTTTTTTTTTTAGGGAATAAATTTCTCATCCATATCTTTTATTGTGCCCCACAGCATGTCCAAGGCAAGAGCAAAGCTCTGGATCTCAAAATATGTCACAACTCTCTCAATTCAAACTGCTAAACTCTCTCTGTCCATAAAAGTGTTGTCTATGAAGCCTCAGTGAGAACAGAAAAATAACTCCACTGTGTAATTGGGTTTTATTTTGGACTAAAATATATTTATGCAATTAATTTGGCTGTCTCAGTAAAAATTTCTGAAACACACTGGAACTCTGTAAAAATGCAAGAGTGGCTGTCATGTTTGCAGTTGCTGCCAACAAACAGAAGAAATGTAAGCAATTGCACTGCTCTCTGAAATCTTTTATTCCTTTTCTGTACTCTCAAGGGTGTCCCAAGTATACTCCAAAAACCTTTCACTGGCAGCATTGAACTATTTACCACCATCCAACTACTTGAATTAAAAAAGAGTATCTCTTAACTAGTAGCAACCCTAACTGTGCTGTTGTCATTTTTTCCACAAGACAACAAGCCCATTACACATTGCACAGCACTTTAACAAAGCACTTGATTCTGCACATCTAAACTCAAACAGCAACAGCAAAATAAAGTGTATATTTAGAAAGTACTCACAGGTACAGAAAAACACGTATATGCCTGGCACACTAAGTCAGGTAGCACAAATTATTTACAGCATTTATAACACATTGTTCACAGATAGTTTTTGTCAATGAACAAAAAGAAGATATAACTGCAAGAAGTTCTGTTGATAATATGAAGAGCTGAGTATTGACTAGTCGTAATATTCAGCCATCTGTACTGAGTCAATGATAAGTCTGCTGTGATCAAAGAATCTGTACTGTATTACAGCAAAGCATAATCCATCTGGGATTCAAAAGTGAGGACTGAACTGTGGGACCACACCTTAAAAGAGCAGCGATTTCCAAAAAGGTCACGGCAGGTATATGGAGATAAAAAACTGACCACAATATTGATCCAAAGAACTACCAAGATTGTCAGCTGCTCTGGTGTGTCCAAAATTCTCTCCTAGGATCTGAAAAAATAATCTTGTAATGAGAACCTGAAAAAAAAAATCCAGTCTACATGTACTTAGTTACAGACAGTGTAGAGAAGCAATTGGATCTTGGTATAAGAATACTGACCTAAGAAGATATCGGGAACATGCATGTCCTTTTAATGCTGTATCATTAAAGACTGAAGAAAATCCCAAGTCTGAAGGCTGAAGCAAACAACAATCAATGAATAGTAAGTCGTTCATAGAAGAATTAAAAACTAGGGCAATTTTACCAATGAATTTTCCATATTTAGGAGTCCTTTGAAGAAGACAAGTTATCTTTTTAGAAGTTATGAATTTGGTATGAAGTTATTGGTTCTAATGAAAAGTAAAGTGTGCATGTCTGCCTCCTGTGAAATGCAGGTGATCAGAAAGGTCTCTTTTCCCTTAAAATTGATTAATGCATTACTTGGAGGCTAGATCTTAACTAGCTTGGGTATTTTAATGAAATTCTTCTGATCTCTGAACAGGATTCATGTGAAAGAAAACACATGGAGATTTGGAATTCCTTACATTAGCCTTAAGCATTCACCGCTATCTGCATCTATTTTTCCAGACATTCAATGGTTATCATTAGATTTTTCAAAACCATGTCAATTTTAGGCACACAGATCCTATGGCCTTTCAGCTTACAATCTGTGTACTGACTACAGACCTCATCAACACAAAATGAACCTCTAGCTGGACCATGGCTGTTCTTTTGAAGTGCTAACTGCAGCAAATTGGTTACATAATTAGAGTTACAACTTGCCTCATTACAAACAAGCAATGAGAACTTTAATCCTCCTTCATCCAAAGAATCAAAGTGTGGAAGCTCTAAATCTTGTCTGAAATGGCAGATAAGAACAAACCTTGACAGTGCTAAATGGAGACAAAGAACTATTTTGGACGACTTGTAAGACAAATTGATCATGCATGACTCTGTTTCTGCCTTAGGGGCAACGTTGATGAACACTGGAAATGGTGCTGTGCCAAAAAAAAAGAAAGACAAATAGATATTTCTCTGCTTTAATTTATTCTAGACTTCCTGTAATTAGAAGAAATTATTGTTGTGTGATAATCGTTCATCTCATTAGGCAGTTTAGGAAGAAACAAATTCATCCTTTCTGAAGAGAATGATGCTTTTCCAGAGGTGGCAAAAAATTCTCAGCCTCCATTTTAAGAATTAAACTAAATGTTTATAATCCCTTTTTGTCTTGAAGCTCCTAGTCAGTCTATTATAAAACCACATCTGAAGAATATATAAGATGCAACTGTGGGGCTTTGGGCTCTTTCAGTCCACTTTCTACACAAAAGCTCATTTCTTTCTGAATGATGATTGCTTAGCAAAATACGCAGGGTTTGCCCCTATGCAGCCTGCCTAGTGACTAGGAGGGAGAAAAATTGACCTTACTCCCTACTCATTCATGTTACTGAGGACGTCACTAGCATTCCACATGGTATATACTGCTAAAAGAAAAATATCACTGGTTAATTCAAAGATCTCAGTCTACAGAAAAAATTATTCTGTCTGAAAGAGAAGCTGCCCCTCAGATGTCAGTTCACGTGGCCTTGGATGTCCACCTATCGCAAAAGAGCGACGTCAGTCTGCAAACGAAGTCAGGCTAAGCTAGAATTGCAGACCACTGTACACACTGTTGGGGTTTGCATTCACTGATTTGAGGTGTCCTCTGGAGATGTGGTATCCAAGGCAGTAAATAAACAATCATTCATATGAAGGTTCTGTACTTCTTGAGGGCTGGAACAGCTCTAGGCAAGTGAGAAACAGAAGTCCTTAGTCAGGTTAGATGTCTGTATCCTTCAGCTGTTCCAGAGGAGGTACCACTGTTTGAATAGCCTATCTCCTCTGGAGGACATGCATGGAGCAGTAGAATCCTTTCCATCCATCCTGCAAGAGAAAAGCCTGGAAATTTCTCTGTTCAGAGTGGGCTCTGTTTCGGTAAGCTGGTTTTCAGTGCTTTACTATAAAGTAGGATTCAACACCTTTCCAGGTCTCTAAATGTGTCATACAACCAGCGAACACGGGGTGTTGTGTTTTGCAATGGTTTGTTTGAGGCTTTTTACTCTGAATAAACACGAAAGCAAGGATTATTTCAGATGAGTGGTAAAGAATATTTTCATAATCCAGAGGAAGGGAAAACAAATAAAAACCCACCTGCAGTATAGGCAGCATTTGATGGCTAAGTGGTACCCAAGCCACTGAAAACTGTGTGTGTGTGTGTCTTACAACTAGAGCTGAAGCAGGCTGTTCTCCCAGGTGTGAATCCCTCATATGCTACTGTCCCCTGTTTGCTGACTTCTCATCTCAAGCCAGAATTGAACCACATGGCTTGGGATAAAGAGCGCTTAGATAGATGTGAAAAAACGTGCCTCTCAGATGTTAAGAAACAGTCTCATTTTTGCAGAGAAAGAGCCAGAATAAGAGCAGATTAGTGTACTGTTATGATCCCCCTGTCTTTTGTTCTCTTGCTCTGATGTAAACCTAAAGCCAGGCTGATGACTGTTTCAAAAGCATGGGCCTTCTGCTTTATAACAAGTTTTTCTTTGTGTTTTTGTGCATGCATGTCTCTGTGTGTCTGTCAGGCTCTGCTCTAACATCTATTTTTTCCGTCTTGGCTGTTCCTAAACATGGAACAGTATGTGGCATACAAAACATATTTCAAACTAGTTCTAAACCTCAATTATGTCTGAAATATCTGACGGAAAGCAACAAAGATGCTTAGGTATTACATACACTTAAATAATCACCTTTTCAACAGAGATTCAACAGTTTCATAGACAAATTAGAGAAAGTCATCATACCCTGCAAATCTGTAACTGGCCATGGGGCAGTGCTATGACCCCTAATCCTAGTTCTTATCTATGATGAAGCTTACATCTGAGGCAGTCCCAGCTATTCCCAGCAAAAACTTGATCTGTTTTTCAGTTCAACAGTCTTATCATTAATACTTATCTGTTCCGTCTTTCCTTTTTCTCTTTTTCCTTACTCTAAAGGTATTCCTACCTCACGATCAAACCTACTAAGCCTTCTTATTTGCCTGGTTTTGAGAGTATTTCTTTCAACAGATCCGGAAAACTTGAGAATTTCTGAAAAAGAAAGGTTAACAAAACCGATGATGAGAAAGGAACCAAACAGGAGAGAGTTCTAAATATCTTTGCTCACAGCCTTGTAGTGCTGTTCTGTAATTGAGACATTTAATCGCTTTTGGTTAAAATCAAAGTAAGTCATTAAACGTTACTTTCAGAGCCAACAGAAAGAAATATTTCCCATCCTAAAATTACTCTCTAAGAGAATTGAGATTAATCAGCTTCCAGGAATGTTGATTCCTCTCTACTAGCTATAAAAAATGCCTAGGCCCAAACGACTTTTTTTTTTTGCCATCTGATATTAGGGAAGTCAAAACATTTCCTAACTATACTCCACTAATACCCTTTGACTGCACATGTATATTGTCCACACAGACAGCCTCATGCCTACTGTAACTGTATTTTAACATGGTTAAAGGCCCATGGACCACCTGTGCTCAGCCAGGCTGCAGATGACACCTGGCTACACGCATGTGCCTGCTCATTCCCTGCAACCAAATATCCTGGCAAATGGCCTGAGCTACAACCCCTGCTAAGACAAAAATGCAAAAGCAGACAATGGTCTCTGGAGTGCGTTTGCCAAAACCCATCATAGTAAATAAATAACCATTGGCCAGACATTGAGTGGGGAATTTCAAAGTAACTTGAAATACAGAAGTCAACCCAAAAGGGCACACTGACATAGCATAACATTTTTTAACAGTAGAGAGCAATATTGGAGAAAGAGAGGCAGCCGTTTGAGTCTGATTTGGGGCTGCCAGCAGCTGCCTCGTGGCATCACTATTCTGCCCAGTCTGGGCTTAGCATCCCCTGGAATGCTGCAGGGAAAAGTCAGCCAGCCAGCAAGGGACAGACAGGACAGCATGCAGGGACCCAGGAATGAGCATGGGTGCATGTGTTTGAGGGTTTTTTCTTTTTTTTTTTATGTGATTGCAAGTTTCTTTCTAATTTGTTTTACTCTTAGCTAATTTTTTACCTTCACTTTCTTACTCTTCTTTTTTTTTTTTGTAATTGTCTTATTGTCTTTAGCTGGAGACACTATGAAAAATTCTCACCAAGGCTTCTGGTTTTTCCTTCAAGCTATATCATATTTCATCCATGTATATCAAAAAGGGGAGAATGTTTACAAGAGAAGAAAACTTCCAAATATAGCTGAGAGGTTTAATTTCACCGACAAGTATAATCAGAACCAGGGACTGGTTTATTTGAATTTTGAAAATTTCAATTGGATTTCCTCAGATTCTGCACTTTTCTGTTTCTTCATTTAAAAAAACTGTACAAAATTCATTCATTTTAGCATGTATTTTATCCAAGTTTTCATCTCCTGTGACAGAAACAGAAATACTCTTTGTTTTGAAGTGAGTACAAACTAAAGGATGAAGAAGGAAGTTTGGGATTTTGCAAAGCAAATCCTGGGTTGGTTTCTATTTCGGTTTCATTTCATCTCAAAGTAGTAAATCCTTGTGCATTAGTCAGTGAGAAATACAAGCTGTTGGACTCTACCTTGTATCTGTGCTGATGCAGTTCATGAGTCCAACAAAGTATAACAAACAGTGAGCAAGACATGAAATAAAGACAGGATAAAGACACTAATGCAGAAATATGATGAGATACAGAAAACATTGCTACATCAGAATAAAATTCCAGAGCTAAAATAAATGGAAAGGATTACCTATTTCTTTTTGGAAGTGACTTATTTTCAGTCTACAGTCAAACATGAATAACCAGACAGGACAGCTGCCTGATGCTCTACTTATTTCAGAAACATAGTCTAGAAGTTTAGAGAAAGATAATTGGTGGTGAGCAACTGTTTGCCAGAAATATTAAATGCATCTGTAAAGCACTATTAAGCCAAAAGGAGATTTTTGAGTTGTGTGCATGTGTCTGCACACATGCAGGTTACCTATTTGTCTCCCCTGTTACTCTGTGGTTTTGTGAGATTTTATAAATCTCTTTGATTCTTGCCTCTATAATTTTGGTTTTATATTCAGGGTTTTTTTCCCCTCTGAATCTATATTTCCTTCATTCTTTCATTGTGTTTAAAATGATGTGATCACTACTATCAGACATAGCATTATAGGTGTTTAATTTAAAGTTTGTTTTATATACCAAGGAAAAAAACAACCTGTGATGGGTGAGAATGTGCATGTGAGACAGAATGCAGACTAGCTGGGGATGTGACAAGTTAGATAACTAATTAGTCCCTTTCATGTCAACAGGGGGGTGCAAGCATTTTGATTTTGTGCATATATTCTCATTCACACATCTCTTTTTTTTGATGCCTAGAAAAGTGAAGCCTTTAGCTTCATCCTGGTTTCAATAATGTGTCTGGTCTGATTACATGGATCTGAATGACGTGTGTTAGCACCCTGCTTATTAACCACTCTTCATCCGCAGCAGGTCTGTGGTAGACACCTGTCTCAGTTTCCCCATCACATGCCTTCTGTGCAGCACTGTCATAGGAACAGCAGACAGACACCCACCCATGTTTTTCAGGGATCTTTATTAAAGGAGCTAAACGAAGACAAAAGGTGGTGTATTGGTTTTCATTCTTACCCTCATCTTTCTTTCCCCTGTAAATAAAGGTGGATATGAATTTCCTAAAATCCAACTTTGACTTTTAGGTCAGTTCTAAATACTTTGAGAATGCTTATAAGGGGTTCATCCACTGATGATACTCTGGTGCTCATTCCTTGATTCTATAAAGCCTCAGCAGACAAGAGAACTGACTTATTCACTACATTTGCATTGTGAAAATGCCTGTTGTGACGTCTGTTTAGAAAACACTTCTAAAGTTATACCATCAGATAGCATGTTCAGAAACATTGTTTGAGGGCATGATGATAAAAGCAGAAGGAGTTTATAAATATGTAAAAGGACATTATAGCTTAATGGATAGATATAGATTTGGGGCTTGGAAGATTTGAGCATGGTATTTTGCTGTCCTGTCCCATAGATAAGGTTCAATTCACCTAATTTTGTTGTCTAAAAGTAGTTTTGGAAAAAAGGTAAGTACCTGCAGGATACTATTTACCTTCTCTTAAAATAAGATCCTATCACCTTCAATGTTTCTGTTTTGTTCTTCCAACAGAGATTTGACTAAATCACTTGAGTAATTACTTTTTTATTTTTGTCATCTCATTTCTCTGTTTTCCAATTATACATCTAAGATTTATCAAGTCATTCTCACACACCACTCATCTCCAAAACCTTTATTGTGTCTTTTTGCAGTCTTTCCCAACAAGCCTTGTAGTCCTCACTGCTCTTGTCTGGGACAAAACCGGTAATGTATTCCACTGCAGTGTCAGCCACCAAAAAAAATTTTTACTTTGCTATTTTTTCCTGATGCTTTTCATTAAACCACGTTCCTCTTCATTCTTCTCTTGGACTTCAATTACTAACCCTACTGGGGCATGGTTCTGTGTACACCAGCAGCAATGAAGCCAAGCAGCAAGGCTGCTGGAGCCCATCTGCTCCTCACAGCATCAGAGACAGGAAACCTTTTTAGATTTTTTTGCTACCTCCATACCTTTGTATGGCTCTCACCCACATTATGTTTTCTGAGCTCTCATGAATTCTGTTTGTCTCTCTCTGTGTTCTTTTTCCTAATAGCGAAGTTGAGAAATTATGTATTTATTTATATTTATTTTAACCCTCTTTCTCTCAAGGTGGTCCAGAGAAAAGCTCAAGGAAAAAATATGGAGACTCAGTCGGGGTCATATCTCCTTTCCCTCTATCTGGTAACTGATAGGATGCCTAAGTGTCATGAACAGTGAGAAGTCCTCCTGTCTGTGCAAATCATTTGTGGCAGAGTTTAAAGATTTTTATTCCCAGAAATGTTTTGTAAAGTACAGGAGTGTGTCCATTTCAGAAAGGATATAAGGAGGAAAAAATGAGACTTACCAACTTGTCCAGTATTATACAGTTTGTGGATGTGCCAAGAATTGAGTGTAGCTCCTCAGCTCTACCCTAGTTCTCCAGAGTATCACCGGGATTATTGGCTCAGCTCTCCATCAGCTGAAGTACTGAATCACTGAACAGGAGTTATTCCTTTGTTCAGACCACTTTTTCCACCGATTTATAATTGCAACAAGTTGAACTTGGATATTTTTTTTTTCAGTGTTAAAAAACCCTCTGTGGTAGGTTGATTTTAAATTCCATGGAGCCCACAAAACCTTCAGGCTACCACAGTTCTGAGGTATTTATAACATGGTATTGATGTTGTGAAGTACTTCACCTCCACCCCTGTCTGCCTTGAGACATCTTGTTTTCAGAGGGAAGTGAATACAAGTTCAAGGTTACAGGAGAACATTTCCCTGGCTTGTCAGCTCCCTCTCTTTCAGCTTGACTAGAGAGGTGCTTCACGCTCTCATACTTTTTTCCTCTGATCAGGCTGCGGGAGGCAAATGAGAGCTGTGGCTGTGGCATTTGTGGTTTATTTTAACAGTGGTTTATTCTTAGGGGGAAAAAAAAGCACTGTGAAAATCTCATGTGGAAAAATGATCTGGGCTGTGTCATGCTGGGTAGCTTTAGAGGTGGGTTGTAGCTATTCGCCCTTTCCTCCTCTGACAGGTTTCTACTTATGTTTGGCAACAAGTGACATTATTAGTGCTGATAGCCAGGCCTTGAACTCACTGTGTTGATTGCCTGAATGCTTCTGTTTCTCAGTGTAATGAAAGAACAATCAGTGCCTCTGTGATATCCTCATGCGGCACTAACTGCTATTAAGATTTATTATCATTTGTTTGTTAGTATATATTATATGTTCTGACAAGGGGCTCTGCAGGCTCCAACTGAAGTGACATTGTATAAGGCATTGTGTAGATTCACAGGAACATGTTAAGATCTTAGGACCTATATAAATGAGAAGGAATGGACAAAAGGGACATGAAGTAGAAAATTGCCTTCCCTAGCAGTCATTTCAGCAGCTACCATGCAGTGCCTCAGTCCCTATGCATTCCATCATGCTTCCCATCTCATTAGAAGAGTCAAAAATTACCGTCCTTCATTCCGAGGCTTCAGCTTAGGAGCATAATAACATGTAACTTTGGACAACAACGGAACTCTGAATACAAAAAAAACCACAAGAAAGTGCAAAGAGAAGGAAAAGAATGTATAATTAGTTTGCTTGTCACTCCCCAACCCCCAAGTATAAACAATGCCCCTACCAATAATAAGAATGTAAATTTTCCTATAACGAGAAATATTGAGATCAGGTTGCTGTTTCTTTTATCTTTCTACAGAAAACTTTGGGACCTGAAAATTATGCCAATGAGAGAACTAAAAGGAGCATTTTGAGGAGAATAGACATATGATAGCAGAACAACACTTAGAGAAAGAAAATCAGTTATCTAACTGGGTGCCTTTGGTTTTCTCTTGGTCTTTCGATAGTGCTGGAGAGACCTGAACCAGGCTGGCTGGCATGACACAGCACTATGGGGAGTTCTGTAACCTCCTGGCACAAAAGTCAGAGTCCAGGTGGAACACATTATGGCCAAAAAAATGGCACCTGAGCCCTGTGTTGGAAAGTCAGAATAGACAAATAAAATTTTAAAAATAATCAAGCAAAAAGCACTGCATGTGTCTCCACAGTGTCACACCTGGAGCTTTAAAGGTTAAAAAAAACATCGGAGGAGGTAGCAGGGACCCAACCTCAGAATCCTGGGATGCTGGTTGATCTCAGACAAGACATCACCATCCCTGGGCAGAGCAGCAGAGAGCAGGCACTCACACCTGCCTGGTGCAATTACTCCTGAGAATGGAGCAGCAGTTGCAGCAGGGCCTGAGGTTGCTTCGAGCATTTATCCTAAAATATTTGCTTCATCTTTTACTCCTGTGAATTAGTGGAGCAGCAGAAAGATAATCACTCCTTAGAGGAATCTGGACATATTTTTTCTAGCAGTAAAACAAGTGTGGGTTTGTTTTTTTTTTTAAAACACAACACAGCAAAACAAAGCAGGGACATGATAATTCAAATGGAAAAAGTGATTCTTTTGGTATTCAGCCTAACAAATAGGAGGAGACAAATTTCTGCCAGGGAATGTGGTCTATACCTCTAACTTAATTAGTCGTAAATGCATATTTAGTTAGTGGGAGGGGTGGAAATAAAGAATCTTGTTATTTCTGTTTCTCTGTTCCTGTGCATTTAAATTCACAATTATGCTTCTAGAGGAAGCTGCCTCTCCAACAGAGAGGTCTGTGCTGATCAAGGGAGCTGCCTGTTTCAGATACACTTAAGAAGGTATCTGTTGCCAAGGGGCCTCAGAGTTGTAACTGTTCACTGTTCTCATTTTCTCTTGTGCCAATTATCCAAACACTTTTCCCATTCACTTCATAATAATGATAATAATACCTTCATTAGGTAATCTCAAGGCAATTTCTTCTATAAAGCAAATTGAGGTTATTTCACCCTATCAACAAGAAGCAGGAGAGGTCACTTAGCCTTTGGCTGAAGCTAAATGCCCAAGCAAAACAGCCAGATTTCACCAGTTTCTTTACAGTGAAAAACACTGGAAAAAATCTGCTGCTACTACCACTGCAAGGAAGCCAGTTGCTTGAATACCTGTGTCCTTTTTTTGTGCCTAAAGAAATCAAAGATTATTCCAGATTGATGGACATCCTTGGCTAACTCCCCATTGTTTGTGCCCTTGGCTAAGCCATGAGGATGAGTAACCTTAAACAGAGCAGCGTTGTGAAGGCACAACCTCACAAAGAGAGTTTGATCCTTCTCTTTCATCACTTCTCTGCTGCAGAGCTACAGTTCATTTTTTTGAGCAAGGCATCAGCCTGTCCTTAATGCATCACTGAATTCATCAGCGTCTTCTCTTGTGAGAACCCTTTAATATTCCCAAAGCTTGAGATTGAGATGCTGTGACTAGAGGTGGCTGAAACAACAATGAACCTCTGCTGCCAGCAGGGAAGACTTTGCCAATAACTGTTGTATCAAATTCCAGGTAGATTGGTGAAATTGGTAGATTGCTAAAATAACCTATGCTAAACTAGCAATCATGCACAGCTTGTGGCTGTTCATGACAGTGCTGTAAGGTATGCAAAACAGAATTCCACCTTGTTGTGATTGTAGATGAGCTCAAGAAACAGAATTCTCTTCCAAACGTAGTCTTGCAAAAATGTACAAAGAAAACAGCCATTGGTCTAAGCTCATCTCTGATAATGACACTCGGTCTATTTTTATGCAAAACTAGATGTTTACAGCATCATGAGAATGGCAATGTGACCTCAGTTCTTTCCACAAAGACCCTTATTACTGAAGATATAATGATCTGAAGGTATAGGACTAGAAAATTTTGGAAAGGGAGGCCTTATTAAGGCAGTTAATACAAGCAGGGGAAAAAATAGTCAAGTTTTGGCAGCAAAATCTCTGCTCCTGACACCTCCTCTACTTTCTCCAACAGTTGGTTTAATAAAAGCTGTTACCTATTCCTGCAAACCTTGGCTTGCTACAGGTTTCGGATCAGGAACCAGTCACACTATCCAGAGACATCCACCTCCCAGTGTCAGAACATGGTCCACAGTAATAGGCCAATGAGTCCTTGAGATAAAAACCCACATTTTAATTTGTGCCTCAAATTTGTGCTGCAGATTGCTAGACATATGGAGCTCATTAAAGGCTTTCAAAGATAACAGAGCCATTGTCATTGGACTCTTGTTTCAAGTGCATATGGTTGCTTATGTACATGACAGTAGCAAAACACACAGCTTATCTCACGGTCTCTTCCAGTACCTGAACAACAAAAAATGTTATAAACAGAGGTACTGAAGGATTCTTCTACAGGTGTGCCCTTCCATCACTGCCCTCAGGTCAGAGATCAAGAGAGTCCACAAAGAGTTGGAGAGAAGATCTGGCAGAAGAGCTGTTGTTCCGTAGGGCATATTGAGCCCTAGTTACAAAAGGAAAGCATATCATGTTGCAAACCTATCAGTAAGGGGAAAGCAGGGCAGTGAACATAACTTGGACAGTGTAGGACAGTTGTTTAAGACTTCATGAGTTCTTCTTAATCTGCCCTTAGTAAAGTCATATTTTTAAAAGTACTCAACTTTTAGGAAAAATCCAGAGGCTTTAAAAAATATTTATGAAGGCAAGGATATAATGAGCCAATATCAAAAATCTTTATGATTATCATCATTTATTTATTTATTTAATATAGTTTTATTTATTTTTTATAGTTATCATTTTTTTTTATATACTTTGACCTTATGAGTGCCTGGAAGCCAACCATCCTGAGCAATCTTAAAATGGGCATTCTAAGAACTAGTGGCAAAAATGACAGATGTGACAGATCTTCTGAAACTTTCTGTGGCATGGTTAATTGTTGACTCATGACACTAACTCTAGTTTTGACTGTCCTGAATACTGTCATGACAGTTCAATGGATTCTACATCAAGAAAGCATAAAGAGATAGAGTGTTCACCTGCCTTCCTTACTTTCCTTCCTTCCTCCCTCCTTCCCTTCCTCCTTCCTTTCTTCCTTCCTTCCTTCCTCCCTCCCTGCCTCCCTCCCTCCCTCCTCTTTAACCATCCCTCTACTGACTGTTGTTACATTTATTCTATTTTTAGAAGAACTTGGCCAATAAATCTGAAAGGAACAGGGTGTGGGAAGTAAAATTAAACCAATCTAGCAGAGAGTAATAACAGGAATCAGTGGATGGGAGTTAAACCCAGATGAATTCAAATGAGAAATAAAGCACAGAGACTGTGATTAGCCATTGGAACAGACTATGAAGGGTACCAGATTTACACCTCTTGTTTCGTTTGTGGAAAATATGCTTTGAAGGTGGTTTAAACTGGTAGCTCCTGGATTCAATCGTGAAAAACTTGGCTGAAATGTAAGTGTAATACAGAAGTCAGACCAAGGTCATTTACTCTTAAAATATACAAAAACTGTTAACAGCTCTTCTGTTGATCTCCATTCTCTATTCATTCTCTTTTCTCTGGATTGCTGAAATTTTGCTTTGATTTCACTATCCAATGGGCACAAGAAAGAGTAATGCCGGCACACAAAGCCAGACAGAATGAGCTCCCAGCTCTGTGTTTATAGCCAAGATCCAAATAATTCAAGTTTATTTCTCTGCTGGACTCTCTTCCTCTATGTGTCCAGAAACTCAGGTCACCAAAGACAGACAGACACGTTCATCATGTGAGACTTTACTCTGTGCCATTCTGCAAGTCATAAAATCATTATTAGATGAATGAAAACCCACTCCTATTCAAAAGCTGGAGGAGAAACTGGCTGCATTACAAAAGTCTAATTAATGAACAGACATAAATAAATGTGTTCTGTTTACATCATGCTTGGATAGCATTATGCTGCTTTCTTGTTCTGTTCTGCAAGGGGTAGCAGCAGAAATATTAAATCTCATTAAATCTGGCAAGTACAGATAGGGAGGAAAGAAGATAAAGGTTACTTTGCTGTATTTGGGGCACTTTTTCAAGAATGATTATGACAATTTCAGTGTGAAGGGGTGGTTGACGATTTTCCCTTTTACAAGCTGCGACAGCAGCAAGAGGAGCAACTCAGTCCAGACCACACAAGGAGTACCAGCCTTCTCCCAGGCTCTATGTGCAATACTGACTCAAAACCATGTTCCCACCTGCAATGGGAAATACAGTCTGTAGAAAGTGGGGGATAGCATTTCAAGACCTCAGGAGTGAAGACAGCAATAAACTGTAGTTAGGCAAGATGCAACTCACCTGAAATCCCAGACTCAGTAAAAAACCAATTTTTGCCAGTGCTTAGTGTCTGCAGGGTCCAAGGACTGCCTTACTGACAGTGTGCCATCAATGAGCCATTCACCCCACCTTTAGCCTTCCCACATCCACTTTCCCAATCAGTTCTGTGCCTCATTACCACAACTCATTTGCTTTCTCTTCCCAGTTAAACTACCATGTGGTGTGACAATCCACTGATGGTTATTGGATGATAACCATTAACAACCACTGAGGTACTGATCAAACTTGAAAAGCCTTGCAGAACACAGAAAGGCTCTAATGAAGAGGTGTAACAATAGCGAAGGCTGGTTTACTGGTAAATGAAGATAAAGAGAGTGTAGGTTATTCTAGCTGTTGGTATCTGACAGATGTTTGACTAATGCCAAGCACTGAGCTATCCAATTCCTGCTCAGCCACTGGATAGACTAATTTCTTTTTTCTGTACTCTTGTAGGTCTGTCTCTTCTGCCTTGTCCACTCCATTGCTGCTGCAGTGGCCCTGTTATTAACTGTCTTGGACCTGACTTTTGTCTCATCAGCAGGAGCTGTTGAAATATTACTAACAGGTGCCATGAATGGTGAGCATAATCCCAGCCATCCCAAGGGTGTTCTACTGAAGAAATCTTTGGCAATGACAATACACATAGTAGGAGCCCTGATTATGTCTTGGACATACATATATCACTACAGAGCAGTTTTATTAGGACTGCAGTGCAGCAGCTGCTGTGGCAGGAAGGAACTGATGATTAAGTAAGTCTCAGCACTATTTCAAGGGCTAGCCATGACAAAGGGGTCACCTCCATGCTCATAGACCTAGGTGACACCAGGAGAAACTACCAAAAAAAAAAGTAGTGTAACTCTCACCATGGCAGCAATTGCTTCCATTGCCAGTCAGTGCTTTAGCACCACACCAGCGAGGAGTATCTTCCCTGCAGGTTCCATGCCTCCTGCCAATAGCAGTGGTGAAGCAACTAGTGGAAGTATGAGGACAGGAAAGGAGGATTTCTTCTAGCTATGGGTGGAAGCAAGAGCTGACTCCTACCAGCAAAGAGACAAACCCCTGTGAGTATATTTGAACCTGAGCCTCTGAAAAAGGATTGCCAAAGGACCTGGCTGAAGAGCCCCCTAATGACTGTAGTGAGGAAGAGTGACCATTGGCAGATGCTGACCACATCTCTTGCCATTTTGAGGACAGCAACAGTGAGAAGTCACAAACTCACACATCACTCATCTTCCACTCAAAAATGTAATTGGATAGTTCAGGTTTTAACAGGGAAGGAGTTCACATGCATACGAGAAAACAGGCTGGAAATAATACTGGTATGGCAACACAGAGCTCAGAGGGTGCACCTGAGATGCTGGAGAAACTTTAATGTTTTAAGCAAACAGACCAAAACTACCTTCCACCTTCCCTTTGGGAGGATGGCATCCTCCTCCACACCACACACTTAATGGATTATACTTTATAGTCTAATGTGCTCTCACTCCAGAAAAGCACAGTGAATGAGGCTAAGAAACCTTCCCCTCCATTCTGTGCCTAAGGCTGCCTCAAGCAGAGTACATGCAGAGCAGCTCCTGTGCTACGCTGAGTTGTGACAGACCATGACAGATAAGAGGTCTCTCTGATTTGCCCTGACCTATTGCTGCCCCATCACCTCTGCTGGGATCAAGTGAGTCTTCATATACCCGTTCAGCATGAAGTTCCACTCCTTTGCCACAGAACTTTCCTAGCATGTCTGCTTTGCTTCCTGTTTTTTTATGAAAATAATTGTTTTTCCCTATACTCCAAAGAGCTACCTAAAAAGTGTATTGGTTTTCAGCTGTGGAAAAAGTTATTTCCTCTCCCCCTTTTACTTCTAAACTATAGTCTGAAAAATACATTTCTTCTCTGATTTGTAGGAGTCAATTGTTCCCTTTGGGATCTTAAGCCATGCACAGCTGCCTATAAAATATTTTTTTCCCCTTTGCTTTGAAAAATGTATTTTCCCCATTGGAGTTCTTAAGTATTGGTTCTAGTAATCAGGTAGATGTGTCATTCAAAACTCTATTGTTTGTGGGCCAACCATAACCTCATTTTTACCCCCTCTCCCCCGACACTGCAGGGCAGCAGGCAGTTGCACAGGAAAGTTCTTTCACTGGGCTGCGAATATGCCAAAGGAACCATTTTCACAAGATTTCAGGCTGTGAGGGAAGAAGCACCAGCTTTTTGTAATTTGGTAAGGACAGAGTCTCCAGGAGTGGAGATGCTCAGCATCAATATGAGGAAAAGGATATTCTCTACGCCAGCAGCCGGACAGGCAGATCCTGCAGTTTTCTCTGACTTCTAACTCCCACACTAATTAACAGAAACTGGCACCCCACAGGATCTCCATAAATCCTGCCCTGAATGGATTATCCAGGGCACAGACATTTTCAAATTAAGGCTTCAGACTCCGAGGGAAGACAGTCATATAGCAAAGTGTATAAGCAGCACCTGCTTCCAAAGCAATGGGTGGATCTGACATTATTAGCAACATAACACCACTTTCTAGAATTATGAATAATGAAATAAGCTGTCAGGTAAAGCAGTGGATCCTACATTGTCTGATGTCTCCAAAAAAATTCAAGGTGTATTTCTGGAAGCTTTACCTTAGTCCAGCACAGGTTACTGTACCTTTACACGGATAACACCATGTCCTGAACTTTACAGGAGGTCAAACTGGATGGTCAGAATCATCCCTCACAGATTTGAAATCTCTTTTCTGAATCTAAAAAAAAAAGAGGTTTCCCATTTTTTAACTCTTTTTAATATTTAATTCCAGTTTGCTTCTATGAAAAGAAAAAGGCACTCTGAGGAAAAAGGAGTGGAAAGGGAAATTAAAGGACTTTTATCAAGGCATTCATGCTTTTCTGTTGTGAGTGCTTCTAGCAGGAATTTCAGCAGTTATTCACAGAGACATATAGGACAGACTGTAAATTTTCTTTGATGCCTTCTATAAGCAATGTAATTTTAAAAGGGTAAAAAAGAAATTAATATTTTAGAAATGCATTCTCCCCCTATTGTGCATTTCTGCCCAAAGCATGCACTGACTTGCTGGGATCCCTTTTGAATGTTAGGGGAGATCTGCACACATTGGAGAGAGCTCTACTCACATCAGTAGCAACCCTCCCACTGAGTTTAGTAGGATGGGAGCTTGCCTACCCATCCTTCTGCAGAGCTGGTTTTCACCTTCTATCCTTGCCCCCAGCCCCATGAAG
This sequence comes from Pseudotriccus pelzelni, assembly GCA_035584735.1. Lineage (NCBI taxonomy): Eukaryota > Metazoa > Chordata > Aves > Passeriformes > Tyrannidae > Pseudotriccus > Pseudotriccus pelzelni. The sequence continues at coordinate 107,282,818 of JAWMRA010000113.1, forward strand.
AAAGGAGAGAAAAGCAAATAAGGACTCATGGAAAAAAAAATTTCTAACATCTAATATTTCAAAACCATCAATAGGTACATTTAGGATGTATGCCTTGTTCAGGACTACAAAATTGTTGTTATAGAAATTAAAGTGAAAAAGATCCAACTTCTTTAAAGGCATATACATGAGGTTTCCATCTCTCTAACGCACAGTGACACCATAACACATATCATCAAATGCTTGGAAAACAACAATGTCAATAGTAATGATAAAATTTAATTTGTAGGTGATCAAAAGTCTACATACACTTAATTCTACAGTTATGTCTCTAAGGCAATGGGCATGCCAAAAAAAAAATCTCATAAGAGAATCAAACTGAATTACTCCAGGAATTAATCTGGCTGAGATAACACTATCCACACTCAGATTTTCAAAAAGACCTGTCAAAAATTACAATTCTGAGATCTTGCATAAGTACCCTAAAAAAAAGCCTGAAAATTTGAAAATATGTACTGATTCCCGGACAGGATTTCAGCATTTAATTAAAAATAATAGTCATTTAAAGAGAATGTCTACTGGACAATAGATATTTGAAGTTACAAAACTTGAAGAACTAGAACTTTAAAGGAAGAAAGCATCAACAGGAAAACTTTACCTTAAAGACTGACCAGGAAGCATATGCATTTGGTAACATTTCTTTTTAGGTTTATATTCAGTTTATCTACAATAATTGCTTACAATTAAGGTTTCTGGCCATTAGGGATTGTTACAATATCTACCGAAAAAGATGTACGGAAGTTGTCCCTTTTTACTCCAAAGTAAGAAAGGAGGAGTAGATGGCAGTACCATCAAGAAGAAAAAGTGAAAGAGCTGAAAGGTGACAGAGACATTTTCCAGCCATTTCTTCAACATTTAGCAGGTTCTCCACACCTGCCTGAGACTCCTTTCAGCAAGTTTTAAATCATTTCAGCCAGTAATCTTCTGTCCAGCTATTCTCAGATGTTTCTGAGACACTAACATTTACCCACACCAGACATCCTCGTACTCTCTGTATATGCTTCCCTCTCCTCAGAACAGTCTCCCCATTTCTCACTGACCACCTTCTGTGCATTTCCATGGTTATTCCTTACCTCCACTGGCTGCACTGGCCAGTATTTCCAGTTTACAGTATGCATGAGTATGAATATGTGTGTTCATTTGGTAAACAGCATACCTCACTCCAGACAAGACACAGAACCTGGCATGTCTGCTCCTAGCAGATCCAATATTTCGCTGTACTCACTATACAGTTAGGCATATGGTTGCTCCTGAGATTAAAAGAAGCACTCCTGCTCCTTGCCGGACTTCACTGATGTGACTTAAATCTGGCAGCCTGCTACAGTTAATTCCTTGCTTGCTTACCTGTTCTCATCTTTGATTTTTGCTTTTAGTCGCATTTCAAAAGTAAACTACTGAACAGTTCTGCCTCAAACTGTTCAAGCACAAATATTTATTTCCTTTAGATCCATCAAAGCAGATGACCCAACAGTAAGATTTGAGTGGTGCCTATCAAGATCTTCTCTCCTATCTGTCAGGTCACCAAGGGTGCCAAAACAGGGTTCACACAGGATTGGTCACCCCCTGCTACCCTGAAACTAGTATTTGATATTTTAAGTCGAGAAGAGATTTTAAAAATCCATCTGTAACAAAGATAGATAATTATGTAAAATGCAAAATCAAGGAAATCCTTCTATACTTTCTAGTGTCAGAGTTTTAGAGCATGATGTTTGATTATCTTACATAATTATTAACTGAAATTGAGCTATGATTGCTTGCTAAATGCTTTTAATTTTAATTTCAAAAAGAATTTAATTTTTTATGCCATTTGAAACTGTATTTTTAAATTATCATGGATATTCCTTAGATCAAAAGATTCTCAGCAGTGAGAGGGGAAGAAAGGTGCACAGGGACTTAGGCAAATTATGACATTTATCGTTACAAGAAATATTACTGAAGAACTCTATGCACCCATGAGTTGTTATCTCTTTTCTTTCATTAAAACAAACCTCATCAGAGACAGAGTGCAGTGTGTATATAGACCCAACTGATGGTGAATTCTCTGAAAACAAGTAAAAGACAAGAAGTGTACAAAAGTTTTCACAACTCTCTTCACTTCAACACAGAAGACAGTCAAACTTCAGCTACTAAAAACAGATGAAAAATACCCCAGTGCTGCACCTCTTCTCTTAAGAAAATGTCCATTCTTTGGAATCAAGCTTTTTTTTTAATTTTTTGGTTTTAATTTCAAAAAATACTCAGTTTCCAAACACAAGCATCAAAAAAACCTTCACAACATCAGGGACATATTTTCCAAAAAAAGTGTGCCTGTAGTTTGTCTTTCATGCAGCAGGGAGTTGCCGTTACCATGCTGTTGTCTCAGGTGTTCATGTAGTTCTGTGCAGGCAGTTACTTTTTGTGTTATTGATCAAAATGCTTCCATTGTGATGTCTCACATTTCATTTACTCAGAGAAATTTATCACACGTAGGATATAGCGAGACCCTGATCCTGCAATAGAGGAGTGTACAAGCTGTTGAGGCCACACCGACTCCCTGCCAATTTCCTGCTCTTGCATAAAGTTCTCTTACAATCAGTGTACCCTTTCACAAGATTATGCGTGCAGATCACACTCTGTCCAGTTGCTCTCAGCTACCAAATCAAAACACTGTTATTGGTTCCTCCATGCTTTAATTGGAGGAATGGCTCTGAAAATATAATCTTGAAGTCCAAAAGGCACCAAGAATGGTATATCAATATGGGGTTTTTTTCAAAAGAAAACTCACATATCTAAACAACATTGAAGCCCTGCTGGACCCAACAAAGATAAAAATTTGCCAGGATTTCACCCAGGGAAAAATAATATGCATTTACTCTGAAAGAAGTACCAGAACTGTTGTTTGTGATGCCCTTCATCCAGCACTGTAATTTGTAAGTGAATCAGCCTAAAATTTGGGAGGTCATTGGAAGTTTCTAGCTATATTATTACTCTAGAAATGTAATATACTGTATGATATGTCAGTACCACTAGATAGAGTGGGTAGACCAACCTGGCCCAGGTCTCATTGATTTTAATAACACTGTGCCATTTCACATTAGCTGAGCAACTGAGCCAGAGGCTGTGATTTTTCTTTCTTCTTAAAAACAACTGAAACGGTGTTATTCTAGTTCTTCACACAGAAGAGCTAAGCTGAGGGATGTTAAGCATCTTTGCTACAGAACAACAACCAAAGACCATGTGATAAAAAAAGGTGTGTGTTCCTGACACGTTTAGTAATGACATATTTTATCATAACAGACATGGTATTCTTTAAACATTGAAAAGCTATGATAATATTTATACTATGCTCAAGGTTCAGCAAGGGACAACAAAACCATGATTAAAATGCAACAGAAAACATAATTATAGAGGATTCTTGTTAAAATTCATACAAATAAAATCAGTAACCAAAAGGGAAAAGAGGAAAAAAAAAGATCAGCTGAGGTTGGAACAGGTGATAATTATGAAGTGTCTCAGAGACTAGTATATTCAAGGGGAAGAAAAAACAAAGCAACCTAACTTGACACTGAAGAGGAGAAAAGAAAATCTCTCCTTGTGCTTTCCTGACTAAAGTGGGTAGAGGGAGAGCTTAATAGGATAATTAAAAACAGTGATGCCAGGGGCACAGATGTGAAGCCTTTAAAAGGCAAATGCAGCCAGACTGCCAGTGCCCTCAGCGAGCACCCACCGTCCCCAGGGGTGGCTCTCACCTTTCTGTCTGTACAAACGCTGCTGTGCTGTAAGGAGGGGGGCGAGCTGGTTTTCCTCAGCATCAGTGGACATGCCTAGGCTCACACACAGCTATCTTTGCACTGCAGTGCAGGCATGAGACTAATGAAGCACCTGTCCACGTCTTCAAGTGCTTTCTAAGTAACACAGCCAAGTCACACATTTCCTCTTCAGCCTCTGAAGATACTCTCCTTCAAAAATACAGCTCCTGCAAAGTCCATCTTTTCTCTTGCTGTAAACAGCTTTGTACCACATCAAATAGTTGTTAAGCCTGATGTAAAGATCATGTTCAGATTTATCCACGCCTCATTCTCTCCCTTCTTTTTCATCCCACTTTTCTTTTTAACTCCTTCAATATTGCATCCAGTAACGCCTAATTGTTTCCATTTTTAAAGTACACTTGTCTCCTGGCCATCATCTTGAAGTGACAAAATGTCTATTTTGATCCGTTCATCAAACCAAACTCCATCATCTCCTGGAGCTGGATTTTAAACATGATTTCTATTATTTTCTTGCTTAAAGGGAATTCCCTATAAACAGAATTGTTTCATTACCTTCCTTTAATCTAGGCTTATAACTCTCCCTTGCCCTGATCTCTATGAAAACAGTTGCAATAATTAAGATTTTGATTTACCAAGATCCTATGATGTTAGCCAGAATTTTTTAATATATTTTTCTGCTCACTTGTCCTTTACAATTCTCATCTGATATATGGCCTGTAAGCTTAGAGACAAAGACTTAATTTTGTTCTTTGTTTGTACAGCTCACAGTACAATAACTGCTAGGTCTTTTTCTGGTCCATGTCTAGATCTTCCAGGTGTTGCTGTAGCTGAGATCATAATAACAGAAGCAGTACAATATAAAGGAAATCTACCTGGAGGTCAAAATTCAGCCAAAATTTGTGCAACTGCATCTTCTGCCCTGTGTTCAAAGAACTGTTTGCAAAAGGCACAGTTTCTGGAAAGCAATTTCAAAACTACCTGGAAATTCGCTGTCAGGAAATTGTAGTTATTGGGGAAGTCTGTCCTTTAAGCCTATGACTGTGAAACACCCACTGTGAAGCAGGTAAAAAAACCCAAACTGACTCGTGAGATCAACTGGAGAGAGAAAGAAGACTCCTTGCATTATTTATAAGCCTCAAATAAGAGTCACCTGTGATTTGAAGGTTGGGGATGCTTCCCATATAATCAACCCAAACAACAGTCCATAAAATCCTGCAATATCTGAATATCAAAAAGTACTTGATCCTGAAACATGTTAAATCTCTAAACACAATCCCATGGCTATGAAACCCTGCTAAAAAGTGTTAACTGGCTTACTGAATTCAGTGTTAATGAAAAATCCCAGTTTTCTCCATCAGAAAAAAAAAATGATAGTGAGTTTTGGGGGTAGGCAGAGTTTTTGTGTATATTCATGTTAAGATATAGCTGGCCTTTGGTTATATGTATATGCTTTGATTGTGTTTATATGTTTATATGTATGGCAGTGGGGGCTTTGAACGTGAGTGTTTCATGGTCAGGACATCAACATCTTAGTATTTATTCTTCTAGACACTGTGAAGATCAGGTGATGCCTGAGACACAGCTCTAGTAGTTTCCTTTCTGTGGAGTCAGTAAAAAGACAAACCATTCTAGCTTTGATTTGTATTTGAACTATTTCATACAACTCTCTCACTCATAACATCCCTATTTATTCTCAGTACACACTGCAGAGCATGAAGCTACATCCATAGATTAAACATGCTATCCATCAGCAGCCTGTAGTTGTGGATAATTATTTCAACTGCCATTTAAAAAAAAAAAATCAGAATGGTGCCAAATTGAAAAATCTGTTCCTCACTTCTCCTGGTGCATGAGGTCCCTTGTTGGGTTATTGAAATTGCTAGGCTGTTCTCGTAGCCAAGAAAAAGAGAGAAGACAGATGGAGCCATGCATTTTTGTAAAAACTCTTAAGAACTGTTCTCGTGACAGCCCCTTCTCTGTCTCCAAGGCAGTGGGTAAATCTTGTTATGTGTCCTGCTCTGTACTAAAGATATTCCAAGCAATGCCTGACAATTCTGGCATGTTTTCTGTGGGGATTTACTTGTAATGCATCATTAAGGAAAACTATTTTTTGTATAATCTGCTCAATACCCCCCTCCAAAACAAAAAAAAATCCAAATATTTATATACATATATGTTATAGATATAAAAATGTGAATGCCCTGATGGAAGATTAAACTAAGCATTTATTTGAAAAAGGATGCTTACATTTTAATTGTTGTGGTAATATACTTAAATTGTGCATTGGCTCTCTCAAGGCAAGGCATATCACTTCCTAACATGTCCCAGGTGTTGGAAAAGCAATGCATTTAATTTCATACAGAGCCAAATCCCATTCAGAAGTCCTATACAAGAAGCAAGGCTGTTTCAACACTCCTTTTTAAATTATCTAAGCATTCTCTTTTGCTTTGCCTCTGCTCAAAAGAAAAAAAGGTGCCCAGTGCAAAGCCATTTCAGCACTGCACTTCCTATTTTCAAGTTCATTTATTTTACTTTACCTTTCTGACTTCTTATTAACCTATTTTCTGTCTTCTCCCCGGTGTCTCAAAATCTTCGTTTCCTCTGTATATGACATTGATACCTCTAAATATTTTGTGTGTATAGATAAGAGTACATGAGGAGGAGACAGGAAAATCAGCCTTTCACATACACTGTCTCCATATCTAGAAAGATATCTCGCCCTGTCTCCCCTTCTCTCTCTCTCTCTGTCTCTCTCTCTCTCACACACACACAGTGCTTTCAAGTCAATGCAAATGATGTATTGCTATATTTTCAATTTCTACAACACCTCTCGTCAAGAGCCTTACAAATATCAGCGAATTCATGACACCGATGAGAGGTAGAGAAATATAAATAACCTTACTGAAAGATGGTAAAGGTTGTTCAAGATAGCCTTATTTTTAGATGTATTGAACGTGCACAGCTGTCTTTAACTTCAAGAAGAAAATGGAAGATGTTCATCACTTTGGCAAAGAGGATTCAAATCCTTGGCCCTTTCTGCCTGAGATTTAAGTGTCTAATTTTCTCCAGCTCAAGTACAATACAGGCTTAAAGTAGAAATCCCTGAAAAAGTTATTTGCCTATGTTATATAGATGATCATAAAAGTGATCCAAACTTAATGTCTATGAACTTTGAAGATAGTAGCTTTGGTAATATTCCTGCAGTAAATCTTCAGTAGGATCAGGAATAGAGCCCAAGTCCTCTGACTGACATTATTTTTGATGTTTTATCACAAATTTGTGATTGTTCTTTTAAAGTATGCTAAAAAGTCTTGAATTAATAAAACCGGTAGATGTGTTACGTTGTCCACGTTATCCCCCTTAAGGTTTACAAAGTCTCTATAGTAGCTTATGACACATGATTCAATAATATCCTGTCTTGTAAATAGACTGTTTTGAGCAGAGTCCTTTATTTTTTACCAGTTTATTGTGCTACATCACAGCACAATGCCCTGCCTATGAGAGAGGGAGGCCATAACTTATTATTAGGACTTGCATTAAGACACATTGTCCCTGGGAATCAAATCTGTTGAATAAGCAATAAATGTGAATTTCTCTTCTTTTGCCTGCTGTTTGAAAGAGAACCAAAAGAAAAGAAGAGAAAACAAGAAAAAAAAACACAAAACAAACAAAAAAAAAAAACAAAACACAAACACAAACGAAACAAAATTAAAAAACCCACACACACAAACAAAAACGAACACACAAAAAATCCCCTCCAACCTTATTTCTTAGGTTTTTGTCTCGAGGCATTTAAAAAAAACCCCAATACTTACTTTTCAGGCTTCTATTGGCTTTTTAATGTAGAATTTGGGTTTTAAATATATACTACTACTTAGTAAAATAAAATTTAAAAAGAACCAATGCTAAAGCTATTAAAGGAAGAACACATTAAAGTCAAATAATTTAGAGATGTTTGTTATCTATGCACAACAAACTACAAAAAATTGAGTATCAGTCATGAGAAAAACAATTGTGTTCCTCCTTTCATCTCAAAATCTCTGTGGTCACTTGGTTGGGAATGGTTTATGATTTCTTCTTTGCTTTGATTTATAAGCAAGTCATTGTTCAAACTAATTGTGTCCTATACATCACAAGAACACATTGCATCCTGGCATTTCACCATTTATAGCTTCACAGAAAAATTGATACTAACAAAAAGCCTCTCTTTACCCCCCTCTCTCCCTCCCCACCAAGAAGTCTAAGAAATCACATCATTCTGTGTACATCAGTAAATCAATAAAGACAATAAATCAATGTAGTTGATTGAAAGTTATATGCAGGACTATACATATGTTTATCCAAGTGAGCTCTTATCACCTTAGGTCTGCATGTAAAAAGGCACTTGTGAATTCCCACAAAAGGAGGAGTCCAATAATTAATTTTAAAGGCTATTAAAAATCTGAAGTTAGAAGGCTTCAGTACAATTTATGAACCAGCTGGTAAAAAGAATGATACTGGCATAATGTAGTCTAGACCATACCCTAAGGACTACATTGTAGCAAGGAACATCGTGTAACACCATAGGAAAAAAAGAGAGGACAAAGGAAATTGGACTTTCTTGACCAGTGAGACAACATGTGGTAAGCTTCAATTTTGTGTGTTGCTACTATGATCCAAGTTTTATCAGTAGATGAAACCTTCTCCCAAGTAACAAGTGACAGGACGAGAGGAAACGGCTTCAAGTTTCACCAGTGAAGGTTTAAATTGGTTATTAGGAAAAATTTCTTCACTGAAAGAGTGTTGAGGCATTGGAACAGGCTGCCCAGGGAAGTGCTGGAATCACTACCCCTGGAACTGTTGAAAAAATATCTAGACGTAGGACCAGGAGATGTGGTTTAGTGGTGAACATGGCAGTGTTGGGTTAATGGTTGGTCTCAATGATCTTAAAGATCTTTTCCAGCCTCACTGATTCTATGATTCTATGACCTGCATAGATCTAAATTATTCTATTGATGATGGTTTTGCTCAGTTGTGAACTGTCAGCTTCTCTGAGAAGTATTGACACTGAGGCACTATGAACTCATGCATCCTCTCTCATTTGTTGTTGTAAGAGAGGCTTCCAGACAAATATAATTTTCCCCTGCCCCCTCCCCCCTCCAAAAAAAAAAAAGGAGATAACAGAAAGGAATAGAAAGTGAGGCTGACATCACACCAAGGCTGTGGCGGTCCTACTGCTCCCTCATTTCCCATCAGACCACACTGTGAAACGCATCACCCCTCCCTCAGTTCACATGCTCAAGGCACAGTCTGTTTCAGGATATGCACTGCCCAGGTGTTTGACTTCACTGTGTTTGCAGACTAGTCCCAGAAAGTGTTGGCTCAGGCAAGTGAAGATCTTCATGCTTTGCGTTTCAGGGATGGTGGGCAGTCACCCCATCCAGTTGCTGAGTCTGAGTTCAAATAGGGAGAACATCCAACTGTGCCTCTTTCCACTCATGGGAATTTTAATCTACTTCTGTGAATTCCTTAATATTTATAATACATTCATTGAAGATTTACTGGGTGGGCTTTGCCTGCTGTGGGAGGTGAAAGAAAGACCAAGGAAATGATTCAGTACCCTTTCAGCATCATAACCCTTCAGACTAGGATGTGGTTGAATTTTTGAACGACCTATTTATCAGTAAAGTGTCAGTAGGAATTGATGAAACCTTAAAAGCCACAGTTAAGCAGCATGCAGCATAAGGATAGAGAGAAGAAGCAGCTGTGTGCATTGTGCTGTTAAGAAGAAAGCACACTACTAACAGTAGTCATCCCTTTTAATTCAGATAACACCTGTGAGGAATATTTAAATCACATTTAGTCTGAGATTAAAAAAAAGGAAAAAAATTGGTTTAATAAGAAGGCACCATGAGACACCATGGTGAGAACAGACCAAAATAGACTTGTGACACAAAACTCTTTTTGAAGCATCACTCTATGCAGTGGTATATTATCAACAGAGCAGATGAATAACTAAAATCCAATCTTGCTGGGTTGATTTTGTTACATTAAGAACTATTATTATGGGAGCAAAGGTCTAATTTTTACTTCACTATTAAAATTCATTGTAATAATTACTATGGCCCCATCAATGATAAAGAATGTTGTCTGAGTGTGTGCACTCATGCACACCTAAAGTGATATGCAATTTTCAACACACGCTGTGGAGTCCAACCCCCTTGCCCCTGCCTGTACAGCCCTGTATAACTATTAGTTTTTACTTCCCACACCTCCTCGCTTTTGAGATTACTTGAATTTCCTCACTGTTTTTCCTGAATACAGTAAAGTAAAAAATATAGTAAAGATGTATCTTATACAGACCTCACAAAAACAAGCTCGGTAAATCCACACCAAAAAAATTGGTATAAAAGAAAAAAACCAAAACCAAAATCAAACCCAAAACCAACCAAACAAAAAAACCCCAACATAAATGTACAGAGAATGGAGTCTTGTTATCTGTCTTATTTCATGTGTCGTCAGGTAATAAATGTGCAATCAGCTGTATTATGTAAGCACAGGGTGTAAAGAATTTACTGTATATGAAGTGAGGTTTAGAGTTGTTGTCAGCAAGTGCTCCATCTGAAACAACAGTTTGTAACACCAGCTACAACAGTAGAGTCATAGAATGGTTTAGGTTGGAAAGGACCTTAAAGCTCATCAAGTTCCTACACCCCCTGCCATGGGTTAAAGACCTACTCAACCTCTCCTTAAACACTTCTAGGGACAGGGCATTCACAACTTCTCTGGGCAGCCTGTTTCTAATGATGTCCACATACACACAGAGTTATACACAGAAATTTGCATCAATGACATTTAAATACCTCTCCATTTTCCAGAGGTCCCTCTGTAAGTAGAGTGATTTTCCTATGCATATTATTAATGACTTTAATCCTGTAATTACTTCAGTTACATGCAGAGCTCTGAGAAATTGGGAAGACTTGCTTGGCAAGCAAGCTCCCAAAAAAAAAAAAAAAAAAGAAGTCCTCTCTCCGTATTGAATGAACTCCATGAGCCCACAGTGGTGAACATCACTGAAGAAATGCAGGGGAAATTGTAGCTAACAGGAAGGAGAAGAAACTGTTCACCAAGGAAAAGAAGAAAAAAATCAGAGCAATGAGAAGAAAAACAAACCATGTTGTGTCTTAATTCTGTTTCTGGCTTTCTCCCTGGTAGGCGCCCCTGCCCTTGTCCTTAGTCAAGCCAGTTGTGTGTGGCTGGAGCACTGCAGATGGAACAGTAAGAGCACACATGCAGCAATCTCAGCCGATGGGGCTGAACTGCTCTCACATGGTAGAAAAAAACCCTTATGAAATAGTTATTGAAATAAACACAATACTCCTGAGATCCTTGCAGGAACAATTAGTTTTTCAGTGGGTGATGCAGTACAATGGCAGATGTTTCATGTTGATGGTTTACCTCGCAGAAACTGGTGATGTAGCCATGCCAGGCTTTTGGGAGGTAGTGGCAATCACTATGGATTTAAAACAAAAACTGCAACAAAAGACAACTACAGACATGATGATAGAACAGGAGAATTAAGGCAAATTGCTGGTTTTGGAGCCGTTGCATGATTATATGTAGCTCAGTGTGTAATCTCTTAGCCAGGAAATGTAACTTACTGAAGATTTGCTTTTAGTAGCTATCTTTTAAGACCTCTGAGAAAAGCAACAGACACAGGAAGCCACAGATCGTGTTTAGAAAATCATTCTTTTTTTCTTGCATGAATTCATATGACATGGCTTACTATACTCACTATCATCTAAATCAGTGCCTCCCTATTTTTTCCCTAAACTAAAACATCATGTATTATTTGAAAAAAAATACTCATACATCATCTTTTATGGTTTTCTATTAGTCTGATTTTCAGTTGACTAGTTTCTGAATCCCTATTTGTATTTTCCATTTTTTTAAAATTATTATTATTTTGTTTGTGGTTTTGTTTGCTTGCTCACTCAGTTGTGTTGGAGTACTTTTATATAGGGTAAAAATGTAAGATTCTAATGCCATTTTTCAGCCTTCATCTCAGATATTACAAACTAATGACAGTCTACAGAACACGCATTGAGAAACACTGAAAAATGGCAGCTGCTTGAGATGAGGATTCTCCTATTTTCATAAAGAAGTGGATCAACCCAAGCCAGAAAGGATTAGGGAACAATTGGATGTTTACATAGCATGTGGAAAACTAGTGATATCTTGTAATAACAAAAGAAGTCCTAAGAGATGGTAAGTGTCCAACAGCAAGCACGACTGGTTCATGACTTGGGCCACAGTGTCAGGTAAGACAGAAAATTTCTGTTCTGTCTTACCTGACACTGTGGCCCAAGTCATGAAATGTTTTAGCACCAGAAATGTTTTAGCAGAGTAGAAAAAGTCATCTTCTACCCAGAACACCACCTCAGCATGTGACAGGTCCATGCAGTGGCCCCAGAGGATGTGCTTGCAGAACATAGTTCAAGAAATCTATCAGCTTATGGTTCTGTTCAAATACAAGGAGTAAAGAGGTGAGGTGGTTATAAGCAAACTAAAGAAGGAGGACAATCTTTGGCAAACAGAGAGATAGGAAGTGCATTCTCTAGCTGTGGTTATGTTTTATTCTGAAAATATATTTCGTCCTTGACTCAGTATTCTATTTGTGTGGGAAAGAGAGTATGGTCCACAAAAACCTTTTGGAGTTATCTCAGCGTTTCTTCCCAATAGGCTATTTTCTTCAAAAACTTTCCGCTTATCACTATCTAGTCTATTATAAAGTATATATTTCTTCTTCAGAGCAATTTTATGAGCTCCAGAAATAAGGGGAAAAGATATTGTTCTGAATTTCTCCTTTTACAATTTTCAGGTGTTCAATACTCAAAAGAACTGTTTAGTGCCTCCACATCTTTAGCTCTTCTGGGACAACACAAAACGTCATGATACTCATTCCTTTGCACCTTTTTGTGCTGAAAATAGGGAGAATCTAATCCTCACAACCAGAGCAGTATCTGAAGGAAGGGGATTGATTTGTCTGTATCCCACTGAAAATGTTTGTTCTTTCCTCATTCTAGAGGACTGCTTACAGGATCCTATGCTAATTGTGCAGTTTCTTTGATACCTTAAACATGGATGGCTTTGCCTAATTCTGTGTGAGTCATTGTATGAGACAGACATCCATATTAAACATTTAGGTCATGGTTTTCAACATTTGATTTCATTTCAAGACACACACCCTTGAAGGGTGTCATTACAAGTGAGTTTGCTAAATCTTTCTGGTGAACACTCACCATAAATTTGCTGAGACTTTTGACACAAAAGTGTCACACACAGGAATATCCACTTCTCACAATAACTATTCTTGCTATACCTTTAAAATTAAGTACTCAAGGTAAAAAATCTTTTTGAGAGATAAGCTCCCTTGAATTGTCTTGCATTAACCACAGAGTAAGAGAATATGCAGCAGTTTTGACCACAGTATTCAAAATGAGTGCCATCAACCCAGATTCTCCAGTCCTATCACATTCTCTAGAATCCTATCCAAAATAAAAGTCTTGTGTTTTGCACACATTCTACATATGCAATTTTGCAGCATGTTCTAAAGTAAAATACTTGTTCCATAAAAACATAAAGAATGAGAAAGCACACAGCATTCAGAAAAACAAAAACAAAACCAAAAACAAACAACCTTAAGGAACATGAAGTCCGTAAGTTTGGCTTTCTTATTTTCCTGTAAGTCTGGGGCCCTCTGTGTGTGTGCAGATGAACTTTCTGTCACATAACTTAAACTGTATAATGCTTTGAACTTGATGACTTTAGAGATATTTCTCAACCTTAACAATTTTATGATTCAATTCTATTACAAAGACTTCATTGATGAAGGACAATCAATATGGTACCAATAATTCTCAAAACTTTCATTTCAGATGATGTCATTTTAATGGCAAAGCCTTTGATATTACATAGGAGTGACATCTGAATCGGTGATGACTCCTGTGTGATATCTCATTTGCATCCCTCAGCAACAAGCTGTGCTGTCATGCAGCGGGATCATAACATGAGGACAGACAGTATTCCAGTACCATCCAAGAGCTTGGGTTAGAAAGAAAATATTAGTAGAAAATGTCCAAATTTAGTGGAAGTGACTATCAATGCATACAGCATAGCTTGGAAATGCGGTCTTCTAAATACTGCTTGAATTTTTACTTTACTCTGTAGTCCAAAAGTATCCCTCAGAGATGTTCCATTTCTTTCAGTGTGGTAACTTTAAAAAGTCCTCAAACTGAATCAGCATTTCATTATCGTACATGGACTGAAAATCAAGAGAGGAGTGTATCTTCCACAAGCAGCCATCCTTTCTTTCTTTCACTTCTCTCTTTTTGGATTTCATATATATCAGAAAAGTCCCTCTAACGTGTTTCTATCAATTTTCCCATGCATGCAACCACTCAGCTGAAGATTTCCTCTCTCATACACTTATATATATATATATATATATATAAATAAATGAATGTATTATGCATAATCAAAACTTTATCTAGACATAATTATTCTTTAATGTCTCTGTAAGGCTTCACTGGGGCTTCATGACTCTATAATGAATCTAATGCTGAATTGTTCTGAAGACAGTTTTTCGCTTAGTTATGGTCAGTAGAAACACTAGGAGGTAAATAAATCTCTTTTATTACCTCATAGACAAGGGTTTACTGCATCAGAGGTTTAGCTATTGCAAAAAATATGCTGTTGAACTTAGTCTCAGTGACCACTCCAGTGGAAGAAAAATATATTTGTTGAAGACAAGATATTGATGAGGAGTGGCAGATGACAGCAAAACCACCAATCTTACAGCCCATCATGTATAATTACAGGACCTACAAAAGGAGATGGATCATCAGCTGCTGTGGGATACCATCCTTTCCCAAACCTCAATAAAGCTGATCAGCAACAGCAGTGAATCTGACTCAAAATGACAAAATATGATTGATTGTCTTTCAACTGATGAATTTTCAGGGAAAACAGATCTAGGTACATGGATAGTTATTTTGGCATTCAATGTGCACTGTATACTCCTTATTAAATGTGAGAGACAAATTTTGATCATTTTCTAATTCAGAAATTATCTCTAATTATAAAAAGAGATTACAGTCTTGATTATTCTCTTTTGGAAAAAGACAGTCTCTTTTTAATTGTTTCCTTTAGCCTTGCTATGTGTGAGATGGAACTTCATTTGCTAGGGTGCTTTGTATCATTACAGATTTTGCTTTCTTTACAAATATTAGATTCAAACATATATCTAACATTTCAAGCCTGTGTCTAGTTCATTATCCTGGTTCATATAGTGGTCTATGGAACATGCAGTGGAGGAAATATGAAAATTCAAAACTGGTTATTTTGTAAAAACAGGAAAACCAGAAAGCTCCTTCTCTTCCAAGAAGTTACTTGCTATTCTTTTTCTTCTTTTTTTCAAAGCAAATGTGCAGACAATTAATAAATTTTGTCACAGCTACTATTCTCATTAATAACATAGACTGCTTAATAGGAAAAATATATAATTAGTCTTTACCGCATCTTAATTATTAGAATATAAACTGTCAGATTCATTCTTAATTAATGTCAGTGACTGGAAAAGAAGATTTACAGAGATAAGGGTATTGTTCAACTATCACAATTATAAACAGTGAAAAAGGACCTAAGCAGTTTGAGTGTAAAAGACCTTTATTATAACCAGAAAATTTTCACCCTGATCAGAGCTCGTGGTGTTGAATTCCACCATTTAATTTACTATACCTTGCTGAATGAGTGACATAATGGAAGTTCATTGGAACTCACATCCTCTCAGAGGCAGCTCTCAATAGCTATTTATTATTATGTAAACACAAACTCAGCTCTCCTAATTAACGATGACAGTACCTGAAGAGGTTCAAGTTCGATTGCGATTAGGATCCAAAATCGAGTATCAATCTGAACTGCTTGAAACTTCAAACTGGAAGGAAATATAATGTGAAAGATTGCTGCTGGTAAGATTTTTCACACTTCTACTTCTATCCATGGCCAAAATTAACAATAAAACAGCTTTTCTCATAGTATTTTGGCACTTGCAGCTCTGATCACAGGCAAAATACTAAAAGTAAAAAGCAATTTTTGAAACATCACAGAATCTTAAATAACATTTGGCTCTAGCAACAAATAGAACTGTAAGATTTTCTCTTTCCTTTCTTTCTTTTTCCTTACTTATCGCCATCTTTCTCTTTCCTGTTGTTTCTTGTTTTTTTTTCTTGCTCTCTGTATTTCACCACCCCAAGTTCCTTTAACCTTTTTAATGGTTTTTTAAATGTTGTTATTATCACAAATTTGAGTTTAGTAAGATGTGTAAGCAAGTACGTGAGACTCAATATGTAAATGATATCATTGACCTTAAAAAATATTCATATCTCCAAAGAAAAAATGTGTATTCTACTGAACTAGGCCTTATTTTGGCTCTGGAGTGAATTCTGTTTAGTAGCATTAATCCTTTTTTAAGTGTTAGTGTCAGTTGGCTAGCCTAGCACTTGCCTAAGTTTGTGCTTTTGTCCTAGAGATCTAGTAAGGTTTCTTGTGCCTCCAGTCTGGAAAAACTTTCTCTTTTGATTACATCTTTGTCAGAAGAGGAATTAAAGCCTCGTTGTTACACACTACAAGAATTTACTGAGCTCACATAAACGCTGGTGAAAGCGTATATGAAATTTCTCCAACTGTCTTCAGGCAAAATTTGCAAGGCTACCTCTAGTAGAATAATCGGGTGGTCTGAAACAGTTAGTCTGATTTTCCCTGGAGCAACATGGGGGACATCCATATAACCTGCTCTTCCAGAGCAGCAGTGGAGTCAGTAACTTCTCGAAGAAGGGCAGCTGAGGACAGAGATTTCTACAAACCAGCGACTTTGGAATTGGAAGAGGATATCTGTCCACATCCCTTATTTCACTTTTCTAAAAATGACAAGCCTAGGTGTTCTAACCTTAAAAGGATGCAGCAAGAATACATTAAGAAGATAAAATTCTGTGACACTGTGGAAGCCACAGTGGGTACCTAAGATAGTGCATGATTTTAATTATATTCCCCAAAATTATTAACAACATAGAAGTGTACAATATAGAAAGTCCTAATATGGTCTAAACACCTTTGTTGAAAGGCAGTATTTGAAAGTAAAGCAAAATAAAGTAATTGCAACTCTCTGCAAAAATTTTTTTACAAAAATGTTTTTTATTAGAGTATAGTAACTTGGGGGAAAAAAAGTACCAGACTGACAGTTCTGAAAATGTCTCTCTCTGTCCACAAAAAAATGTACTGCACAGGGAGCAGGAATAAAAGCTTCAATAGCAATGTTCCTAAGCTCTGATCAGAAGGGACTACCATCAGCCCATTAGAGTCCTTGGCTGGTGACAAGGGTGCCAATTAGTACTGCCAAGTGCAATGATGGCTCTTCTGATGTGGATGCCTCACTGCTGGAAACTGGAACCATGAAACTCATTTCCTACAGCCCATTGAAGAGCCATCAGATGGTAACAACTTTTAGTCACAGTCTTAGACTGGTATTGTACTGACAATGCGGAAATAAAAGACCCTACATCATATCACCAGTTCCAGAGCAATCCAGCTACCCCTCCATTGTATTTCTAGGGAAGACAGACCTTGCAGAGACTCACTGAGAAATCATAAAAAAAGAATGTGAATGAAACTCTTTCTTTTTTTCTCAGATCACCCAGTTCAGTTCTCATTTTAATTAGCTTTAAATACTTATAAATACTGTGTGGATGTAAGGAAGGGTAAAGAATGGTAGAGATGTGCTGAAATATGAAATCTTTCATTTCCATCTTAGTAATCATTTTCATGTGATTTAAAGGTATTATGCTAACAATTTTCTGAATGGACAATAACAGGAAAAAGGCTGATTACTTTAATCTAATTTCTAAACAAATAATCACAGCCCCCAAACCACATAATCAACATGCAATTTCCTCCTTGACAGGCTAGCCAGGGACACTAAGTCTTTAAGAAGGACGAACTATTCACCAGATGCAGGGATAATTGGAATGAAAAGCTGCCAAGGGCCACCAACCTTGCACTATTGTATCATATCATTTATAACCATATTTTACCATATTTCTTAGTAGAAAAAGTACTTGGTTACACTGAAAAAGTTTTCATGAAAGATAATTGTCTTCTGTAGGAGGCCATGTATGCATGTATATCTAAGTATATGCATTTGTGTGTGTTTTATAGGCACATGAGATAGAAAAAGGGATAGTATATGTCGTGGGTTTGTCAAGGGACAATTTTTTCCACACCCCCCCAAATTGCTTTAGGGTGAGAGAAGGTTTATGCAGACAAAGAGATCTGACTAGGGAGAAATAATATTAGGATTTATTACTAGCAAAATAAAAACTAAACAACTACATCTACAACAATTCTAATTTAGCAAAAGCACTATGTACTTACAGAAATACCCCTCCCCCTTTGTATCAGTCTAGGAGGAGAAGTAGTTTCTTTTTCACTTTTAAAGGTCCAGGTCTTCCAAACAATTCTGCAGCATTTTGTAAGTTCCTCTCTGTTATCTCCGGGATGACAACTCCAACTCGCTGCAGCTGGAACTGTTTCTTTCTCTGTTTCTTTCTCTCTTCTATGTCTACCTCAGTGCTGGGCCTACCTCCCTCCTGGGATAAGGTCGAAGGCTGGGGGTTACCCATATCCTGTAAGGTCTCCCATGGACTACAAGGGGACACTTGCTTTTCCATGGTCTTCACCACAGGGTCACAGGGGATAATGGCTTTGAGTCTACCCCTGTTTCCTGTGGGGTCCCTTCCCAAGGGAATAGTCCTGGATAGACTTCTCCAGCATGGGTCCACCCCTTGGACAACTATTCTTCCATTCTCTGCTGTCCCTTAGGGTAACAAATTCAGCTGCACCAGCATGGATCCCTCTCTGGGATCACACAAATTCTACCCAAGCTGACTTGCTCTGGCGTAGGTCTCTTCTTCATGCACTCTTCTGCTGTAGAGTGGGCTCCATTGTGAACTATAGAAAATAGTCTTTGCTCCCAACAATCTTCCACAGGTGGTAGAGATTTTTAGATTTCAGTCTTTTCTCTGCTGAATGGAGAGAGAGGGAGAGGGAGGGGGAGAAGAAGCTGTCTCTCCCCTTTCGCAGCTGCTCTCTCCTTTGGCTGCTGACAACTTTAACCTTGAAAGCTCCGTTACCTCTCTGGCTGGAATTCTTTCTGCAGCAGCCCTGTCCAAGTTCTTCTTTAAAGTTTTTTTTCTTCACTCTGTTATACGTCTGGTCAGGGGGCTTCAGTGCTGCTTCTGCCCCTGGCCCACGGCTGGAGGATGAGAGAAGCCTGGTCCTCATGTGGGGCCTGTCACCACCTCCTACATGGCTCCCAATGTCATCTGCGCCACAAGCCTTCTCTTCCGTTTTCTTAAATATGTAATTGGCAAAGGCGTTACCAAAATTTCTGATTGGTTTTGCTCCAGAAATTCACCTAGACAAACTACTTACAACCCCCAGGGAGGGTGAACCTTTACAAACCCATGACAGTGAGAAAGGTTGAATACATGCTCCACTCCAGTCTCCCCCCCACCCCTCTTTAGTGGTAGGATTTCAGATCTGCAAAGCACTGAAAAACTGGATTTGGAGTACTGACCAAGCATAACCCAATGGAGAGTATTATGTCCCCCAGGGATCAGTGTTGGGCCCAGTTCTATTTAATATCTTTATTGATGATCTGGATGAGAGGATTGAGTCCACCATTAGCAAATTCGCAAATGACACCAAGCTGGGGGGAGTGTTGATCTCCTGGAAGGCAGGAA
>JAWMRA010000113.1:107302541-107328201 GCA_035584735.1 Pseudotriccus pelzelni
GCAGATGGAGTTGTCTCTGCTCCCCAACAATCTTCCACAGGTGGCAGGGATTTTTAGATTTCAGTCTTTTCCCTGCTGAAGGAAGAGAGAGAGGGAGGGGGAGAAGGAGCCGTCTCCCCCCTCACAGCTTCTCTGTCCTCCGGCTGCCAGCTCTGACCTTGAAGGCTCTGCTATCTCTCTGGCTGGAATTCTTTCTGCAGCAGCCCTGTACAAGTTCTTCTTTAAAGTTTTTTCTTCACTCTGTTATATGTCTGATCAGGGGGGGCTTCAGTGCTGCTCCTGCCCCTGCCTCAGGGCCAGGGGAAGAGAGAAGCCTGGTCCCTGCCTGGGATCCGACACCTTTCTCCTACATGGCTCCAAATTTCATCTGCGCAACAACCTTCTCTTCCGTTTTCTTAAAGATGTAAGTAGCAAAGGCGTTATTAAAACTTCTGATTGGTTTTACTCTGGAAATTCATCTGGACAAACCACTTACAACCCCCCAGGGAGGGGGAACCTTTGCAAACCCACGACACTATATATCTTTTGTATTGTTCATATACATACCTACAGGTAAACCTTAGAGGTATCCAAATCGTGATTTCTTATGTGTTTTTCCTTTAGTTCAGATGAAGGTTACTGGAATATAACTGCAACACTATGATAGGCAGAATAACACTTGAAGCATCTTTTGTTTTGTTTGTTTTAAACATGTCTCAGTCACATAAACTCATACAATGAACAGTGGTGAAAAATGTTGTATGTGTAATTGTTATTTCAATTCTTCTCTGATGATTTCTATTCAGAGGAATTTATTTTTTTTAGCAGATAAGCTGTATTACATGAAACCATTCAGCATTTACAAAGGCTACTTTTTCCCTGAAGTATGAAGAGTACCTGTTTATCACTGTACATCACTTTCAGATAAAGTAAATAAATGTTCAAAAATGTACTCACCTACAATAACAAAGGTTTCTAGGTCACAGAGATTTAGGAACGTGGATCATAGAATTGTTTAGGTTGGAAAAGACCTTTTGGATCACCAAACTTAACAATTAATCCAACACTGCCAAGTCCACCACTAAACCTTGTCCCACATCAACACATCTTTTAAATACCTCCAGGGATGGTGAAAACCACTTCCCTGGGCAGACTGTTCCAATGCCTGAGAAATCTTTCCATGAAGAAATTTTTTTCTAATGTCCAATCTAAACCTCCCCTGGCACAACTTGAGGCTACACAACTTGAGGCTATTTCCTCTCATCCTGTAGCTTGTTCCTTGGCATAAGAGACCATGCCCCACTTCCCAACATTATCTTTTCAGGTAGTTGTAAAGAGTGTGAGACGTAAAAAATGATGAGGTGTCTCTTGAGATACAGATTACTGCCCTAGGCCCACTGGACATGCCACTTCTGTTACAGGCCAGGATGCCACTGGCATTCTCGGCCACGTGGGCACACTCTGGCTCATGTTCAGCCACGGATGACCAGCACCTCAGGGTCCTTTCCCACCGGGCTGCTTTGCAGCTGCTTCTCCCCAAGCCTGTAGCACTTTAGGGGGCTGTTGTGATGAAGTGCAGGACCCAGCACTTTGCCTTGTTGAACTTCACACAACTTGCCTTGGCCCATCCATACAGCCTGTGCAGATCCCTCTACAGAGCAGAACACTACTGGTGACCAGCCACTGGCTGGATGTAACTCCATTCACCGCCACCCTCTGGGCCCAACTATCCAGACAATTTTTTACCCAGTGAACAGCCAGTTTCTCCAGGAGAATGTTGTGTGAAATGGTGTAAAAGGCTTCACTAAAGTTCAGGTAGACAACATCCACAGCCTTTCTCTCACACACCAAGAAGGTCAGCCTTGTCATAGAAGATCAGGCTGGTCAAGCAGGACTTGTCTTTCAGTAACCCATGCTGTCTGGGCCTGATCCCCTGATAGTCCTATACATGTCACATGATGACAGGATGATCTGCCCCATGACTTTCCCCAGCACCAAGGTCAGGCTGACAGGCCTGTAGTCCCTTCTTGTAGATGGGCATCACGTTGGCTGAACTCCAGTCAGCTGGAACCTCCCTGGTTAGTTAGGACTGCTGGTAAATGATGCAGAGAGGCTTGGCAAGCTCTTCCACCAGTTCCCTCAGTGCTCTTGGGTGAATCCCTCTGGGACCATACACTTGTTTGTGTCTAAGTGGTGTAGCAGGTCATTGACCCTTTCTGCTTGGATTATGGAGCTTCATACTGCTCCCTATCCCTCTCTTCCAGCTCAGAGGCTGGGTATCTGAAGAACAACTCTTGTAGACTGAAGTAAAGCAGGCATTAAATATCTCAGCCTTTCCTCAGCCTTTGTCATACAAGCAGTTCAAAAGAAAAAATATGTTCGTGACTAGGAATTTGGAAATAAAAGAGGAAAGAGCACATTTTCAAATGGCTCAGTCTGTCAGACAGTTTCTGGAAGTCAGACAATTACCATTTGGTTGTACAATAAAGCCCACAGCTGAATGAGTATATTCATTAGAACAATTTCACTGCTGCCCTGGCATGCAACCTGATCCTGAGATTCCCATAGCTGATAGGACAAATACTGTTAAATTACACTCCACTCAAAGACTCTAAGCCATCAAAGCCCTTTTTTTTTTCAACAAACAAGCACAAAAAAAGATCAGAAAGTGTTTATAGTCGCTGAAAAATGCACCATTCCCTTTTTTTGACTAAATATGTCCTTTATCAAAGAATGAATCAACTCAGCATTTAAGTTTACAATCACTGTAAAATATACTCTTTTCAGTGTTAGCTCCTGCACAACAAACCCACACAATAAAGTTTAGAGCCTACAAAGTTCTCCACTGAAGAATTTCGTTCATGTGGAGTTCAAAATGCAAAACTAAGGTCCAAGTAGAAGGTACTGGTGGAAAGTCAAACAGAGGAAGGTGGAAGTAAGGAGAAGAAAGTATGATCTGTGGGGACAAATACAGTTCTGCCTTACTCAGAACAGCTGTCTGAATCCTAACACTATAGCAATTTAGGTTTTGGGCTGGTACCACTGGTGAGGCATGTTTAATCTGTTCTGTTGTACTTTATTATTCTGAGTGATTTTCTTTGGTTTTGGAGAATGAATCACATTGGCCATAAGAATTCCACCCCCAATCAATCCAAGCTGTAAAGGAAATGGGATATTTAATATTTATACCTCTATTACTTTAGAGGGGGCTTAAGAGAATCAAAATCAGAAGAATATCACAGCACTCATTCCAAAAAACATTTCTCGCACAGAATTGATCGTTAAAATAGGTTGACCTTTTAAAGAAGCAGACACATTAATAATGGTCTAGACTACAGGGCATCTTTTCCCATCTCCTTGAGTGCCTATATGCTATAAAGCAGAGGTGTATGCACCACTAATATTTCTCTAGTTGCCACACCAAAATATGCAGTAAAAAGCAGGAGACCACCAACCTTTTCAGAGTAGAAAACGCAAATGCTACTCAGAGAAATGCCTCCTTGTGCTCACAAAGACCTCTGGGCCCAGAACTAGACACTACAGCCAGCTTCATGACTTATCAGAGTTCTGCCTTTGATATCAGTTTTCACCTACTTGAAAAACCTGGGGACTTGCTCTAATTTTTATAACAACCTTGAAAAAAATATATAAAACCATGTGCAGTTTGTGTCCAGATAAAGAGAGGTCACTTACTGTGTTTTGGCCGCTGGCAACACTACAGCAGAAGATCACACTGGAGAGAGCAAGGTTCCAATCTGATAATAAATATTCATATATGGACATATACATCTCTTTTAGCATCAGCATTCATCATAGCATCAGGATTTTCAGACATTACAGTGATTTGTAAAAATGTATCAGATAAACAAAGAGATACAACTGAAACTGTCTGTGGTTATTTAAAATATTTACAATTCACTACAGGCAAGGCTATTTAAGATTAAGCCACAACATTTTTCAAATTTGAAGACGTGAATTAAAAGGAGTTGATCCACTTCTTATACTCTCAGCTTTTAGGGATTTTATATTTTTGGAAATGGCACTATATTTATCTGGATAAGCAAATGCACGATTTTTTATTTTTCCCCTAGGCAAAAGTCACAGCCTCCAAAGAACTGGTTTTGAAGCAGGATTTTTTCTCTGTCTGATATTTTGTCACACTGGTGTCTTCCTGTAGAGAGGTGTGACTGATACTCACCTTTAGACACATACTTTTAGAGTGCTGTGTGTCAGGGGAACAAATAATTAAGTCTTAAAGGACAGACTCTGAAGTACACATGATTTGTGCAGACAAACTGAGGGTGGTGACTGCAACTTTTCTCACTTTGCCTTGCTGCAAATGCACCAATATGCAAAGGAACACAGTGCAATGTTTTGGGTACAGGATAGACAATCTGAAATGTGTCCCCATATGTACTAGAAGTTCTTTGCAGATGTCTGTGTCTTTTCTATTTACATCGCAGATTGCAAAGACTCTGAAGAAGCTGTTACTTTCATTTTCATTAAATCTTTGCAAGTTTCCTTATTTTTAATTTTCTATTTTATTATCTACTTTAAAAATCCTGCATTGACATTGTTGGTTCTTCTAAGTTGTAACTGTATGCTGCTGAGAGAAGACCTCACGCAGGGTTGAGGCTGTGATTGAGACCAGGTGGGACTAAGAATCCTGAGTAGATTATTATTATTTCTGGATTATTATTATTTCTAGATTATTTCTACTGTTGGATTTGCCCTTTTGCAGCAGCTCTCTGAGCAGGAGATGTATTATTCCCATTTTGTAGGAGGGGAATTGAATCATGGGATTGCTTCCTTGCAGTTACATGGAAAGTAGGTAGCTAAAGAACTATTTCACCTCAGAGCTTCTGAAACTCTCTCCCCATAGACATCTCTGCCAATCCAAATGTGAATCAGTTCCTTGATTTCAACCTCGCTCCTTTAGCCTTCTACCCCAAAAGAGGAGACCTACAGCAGCACCTAAAAGAAAATGAGGGAAAAAAGCTGCAAATTCCTGGAATGGCTCAGTACTTGTGCTAGGTCCACCTATTTAACTGGGCAGTGCTCTCTCTGTCTTGTCCACTCAGGCAACCATTCTGTCTTTCCCTTTTTGTGTGTTTCCCCTATTTTCTATTAAACAATATTGCTGTTAAGCTTGCTGCCTCTGATACATGAACAGGCTCCTGCAACGAATAGATTTTTCAACTTGAAAGAAAAAGTTTCATTCAATTTAAAGTTTCACTTCATTCCCAAGTATTTCTTGACTTTTTGGAAAAAAATAGGTGTGTTTTTCTTTTTTTCATTCTCAAGAATTTGATACCAAAGCCAGGCTATTCACTTCGGAAAAAAATCGAAACACTTTACAGGATGTGGTGTGTGTGTGTTGAGGAGGAGGGACTTTGCTTTTTAAAATATATCAGCTGTGTTTTATTTGAAATTAGTCAGCAAATAAGATCTTTCATTTGATGAATGAATATCAGAGTGATGTTGTCCAGTTCTTTCATTTCTAGCTTCCCTACTTTGCTTAGCTTTCAAAGCCAAACCCAAATTGCATTTTTCTCCCAGTAGCCATCCCTTAGGAGGACTCCCCTAATGCCTTCCTTTTAGAGATCCTTAATGTGTAATAAGAAGGCCCTGCTCTGCCTTCTTTCCACTTAGACAATCCTCAGTAATGGCCCAAATAAAAAGCAGAAAGAGAACATAAGGTTAAACTGTAAATTAATAGATCAAAGGATAAGAACCCTAATTCTGAAATAAACTGACTATGGAAAAGGATTAAAACAGAGAGAGAACATTATAGTACAATAATTTTGGCAGAAGACTGAGTGAATTGGATGGAAAACAGGGGGTAGGATTTATTCTGTATTTCTGAGCAAGCAAAATGAAAAAGGGATCTGAAAGATAATTAAAAACCCAAGTGGACTTAAGGAGGAAAGGAGGCTGAAAACTCACAAGAAGATACTGCAATGAATTCCCTGCTGTGCCTGCCAAAGACCCATATCAGCTTCCTTTAAGGTATATATCTGCTCTTGCTTTGCATTCCAGGGAGGAAGATTATCATTGGAAGAGTGCAAGATTTCAGCTAATTTCAACTTTACCACCATCTGCCACTGAGTCTCCAGAGGAGACCAAGACTCTGAGCTATCAAGGAGAGGACATGAAGAATTACTTCTATGAAGCTGCCTATTCAGCCACTATCAACCCTGCAACATAATAGCCCAGTGCTACATGTTTTGAAAATAACAGGTATTTCCCCAGGCTCCTCTGGGAGGCAGAGAAAGACTTGGGATATAAACATGAACATGGCATAATAGAAGGAGTTTATAGGCAATCTATAAAGCCAAATTGAGTGGTGTGTTAATAATGAAAAAGTTGATAATGGATTCCAAAGGAGTGGAGATGTGGGGATAGTCTTGAAAGTGGACCAATATTAATTGCTGCAAAGCTTATTTATGTGTTTACACAACGTAAGAGGAGCTTCTGCCAGCAACATCCCTGGTGAAAACCGGAATGTGCAAATAAGACAGCTTTTAGGGAAAAACATGAACTGAGCATCTCTCCTATCTGAATCTTCATTTGAGGAACTGAGAACCGAGCACGCATCAGGGTACGCAGGAGTGGGTACCTGCTGAGCAGTGTCATGGGAAATAACTAATGAAATCTTGGCCATACTGAAGCCAGAGGTGTTTAGAAAGACTCTAGCAGGGCCAGAAGCTCTATCTGTGCCTCACTGATTTAATATGTCATGTTGCACTACTGCAGCTTTATACAATTTATATCTTTATAATCCTACCGGAAGTTCTGGTAAAGAGAGAAGGCTGCTTCCCTGTTTATTTAGTTAGTAAGAGCTTTAACTGAGATTTTCACAGGCCATCATCACACTAATGAAAAACAAAACAAAACAAAACAAATGAAACAAAACAAAAAACAAACAAGAAAGAAACAAAACCCCAAATACAACACCCCCCACCCACCCCCAAACCCTTCACTGCTTTCTTGCTGTTTATTCCTCTCAAAAACTATAATCCTCTGATGTGTCTGAGTCTGCTCACTAAGGGCATGATGATGATGACCCTGGCAGAGAGTTATCACTTCAGTTGATGCAGGCATTGATGAAAGAACTTATACAATATCATGCTTTGGTGTAAATTTGGTTAGTAGTTAAAAAGAAAGAGGAAAAAGTAACATTAATAATATGTCTGTTAAATACAGGCAGACTTTCTAGCAACTTATGCAACTTTATAAAGGAAAAATATTGTGCTATACTTTAATTTTCAAGTCTCATATTATTTAATCAGTAACCATAATTTTCATTCACATAATGTGTGTATAAAAACCCATGATTTCCCATTTCTTATCATCTTTAATAAATGGAAAAACCGTTTGCTTGCCCCCAAAGAGTAATCAACACTGTGTTAATAAGCTCAGGCCCGGGAACACTTTTTCAATAAGAAAAACATTACACATTATAAAATCAATAATGCTGCCTGACAAATGAGTCTGTGCATAAATTTTTGACATGAAATCATAGACTGAAGTCTAAATTTAAATTTGGCAATGCTTTCAAAGTCTCACGCTTTATGATAGCTATTCTGGAGAGTGAGCTGTACTGAAACTAATCACATAATTTAAAGGATACATTTGCTCTACTACGGCAATAAAAATACATTACATCATGATAAAAGCCATCCTGATTCAACCTGCAGTGGAAATTTGTGAACATGGTGATGGGTTGAACCCCATGTGGGACCAACAGGCTGCTGTTTATAAACCATGTAAATAAAACATTTAGC
Source organism: Pseudotriccus pelzelni (assembly GCA_035584735.1). Taxonomy (NCBI): domain Eukaryota; kingdom Metazoa; phylum Chordata; class Aves; order Passeriformes; family Tyrannidae; genus Pseudotriccus; species Pseudotriccus pelzelni. The sequence continues at coordinate 107,310,308 of JAWMRA010000113.1, forward strand.
ACCATTCTAGCAGTTCTTCATCTTCACGGTGCTCCATGAATATTAACTAATTAATCCTCAAGACAGCTGGGATATAGTTGAGAATTGGAGCTGAGTGAGGAATTGGTAGAAAATCACCAATTTGACAAATGTAGGGCTTTTCTCTGTTTATAACTTACCTTCTGACAAACTCTGCTTATCATGAATTTGCCTGCCATTGAAATGGGCTGGGAAGCGCTTAATGCAAAACCAACTTCACTCCATGGATGCCTCACTGAGCTATTGGCTGCCACAAACCCAAGAGCTTGTTGGACCTTCTCAGGTAAGGCAGCAGTCACATTTCCAGCCCACCACAGGTACCTCCAGAAGCAGAGGCCAACCGGGTATGTGGGTTCAGAGCTGTGCCCAGGCTGAGAAGCAGATCCATGTACCACAGTGGAGTGTTTCTGCTGCATCCAGAGCAAGACTCTTTCTGGCCCAGGCAGGTACACAGGCTGTACTCAGCACCTGGAGCTGTACCCATGACAGTCAACCAGCATAGGCTGGGCACAACCCAAGAATTACAAGTAGATGGTATTATTTCATATACACAGTAGATGATATTATTTCATTGCCAGTACAGCCCTTGGTGCATTTTCCCTCTAGAAGGACAATATCTTGGCACTGTGCAAAGGCTCATGTAGCCCAGGGAACATTCCCAAAATTAAGTGTGGCCACGGGCACCCTACTGAAGGGGTTCACAGAATTTATCCGTGCGTGTGCAAACTGTTTGGTAGCTGGTGATCTTTAGGCTTTTTTTTCACTTTTTTAGCCTGTTTTACTTACAGTGTAGATGCAGCCCATGTTTCCAAAACAAGGCTGCATTCAGCTGGGTTCACATCATCTGCACCAAGAAGCGACACAAATGTTTGCCAGCTGAGGACTGGACCATTCAGGCTGTTCCTCATCCAGAGTAAGAGAAACTGTATCAATGTCACTTGATCTCTTATCCATCCTTCCATATCTGCACAGTGAAAGCCTCTTAGAACCCCCTAGCAGATCATTTCTGCTGTCCTCCTCTGCTGGGTTTACACAGCAAAGCTTTACACTGCATTTATAATTGGGGTGGATTTTCTCACACCCAAGAACTTTTTTTGATGGTCCTCATTTGACAAATCACATCTTCCAACCACAGATGGGTTTCTATTCTACCAATATTCCTGCTCCAGCATAAGGAAAAGTATACTTCACAGTTTTCACCTTTAGTTCAAAGTTCTTGACCCCATAGAAACTTTGGATGCTCCATAGGAGCATGTACAAGAAAATCTTCATGAGACAGAATTTCTACATTATTTCAGTATCCATTGGAGTTTTTAGTATTTTGTCCCGCTAGAAGCCTGAAGGATCTAGATTGATACACATCAGGGTATCAGTCATTTACAGAGTGGGATAAAAACAAAAATCCTAATTTAACAAATAAAATTTATATTAGCCTTCACTGAAAACTTAGAACACAGGAGACATCTTCAAAACTGCATATCATCCTTTAATTCCTGACGGTAGAAAAGGAAGATTTCTAAAACAAGTTAAAATTGTTAGAATGAAGGAAAAAAAGGATATGTGCTTCATTTTAAGCAATTTATTATTAAAGAAATGAACACAGACAACCAACATGGTTCAGAATTGATTATTTGTTTTTCCATTTCCTTAAAGGCTGAATAATTTTATCATCATTAAAATAATTTGACGATGAGTTAGCTAGAATGGGAAAAATCAAATAGCATATTTGAGGACTGCAACTTATTGTTATTGAAACAGAAATACAATATTTTCCTCACTAAAATATTTCCTAAAGAATCTAAGTCCTTCACAGATTAATAAAAAGGTACAGAAATAAATGGTCTGTGATTTACCATTTGCCAGAGGAGTTTTACAAGTATCACTGCAGAGATTTGATATCAGTCTCCATATGTATAACCTAACCCTGAAAGCAGTGTCTGTATGCATTTCCCAGGGTCTTGATTAACCTCATTAGTGAAATATAGGCCTGTGACCTGCTCTATCAGGACAATCCCGGCAGACAGGGAACAAGAAAGTAATTGCAACACTGTCAGATAAGCGGTCCCCTAATTTTTGCTTTACATTAACAGAGCTCTGGTTTAACTTCTAGCAAACCTTGCTCTGGCCTGATCCAGTCGTCATCATGGATGATGCTTTGTAGTATGGATCTTTTAGGATGTTTTCTCTCTAGACAGATAGTGCTTTGTAACACACACACACACACAAAAAGGCAAACCTCTGTGAAGCATTAAATGTTGGCTACTTCAGAACTGTGAAAGTACAGCTTGCTGAGTAGAAGTTCTTACCATTATTATAACTCCTATGCTGTTGGATGGATACAGAAGAAATCATGTTACTAAAAATATTACTTTTAATTCAACACAAAATATAAGTGTTAATTCAGTTCTAAAGAGTCCTTAAGCACAGGAAAGGCAAAAATCTCTTCTTTGCTTAAGTGGGCAAATCACCCATAGCTACTTTCACTCAATTGAACTTGGATAATCTCAAGCACATCTGCAGTACCTGCACAAGCTTCATCAGCCTCATTGCTCTGTAGCAGGTAATAGATATTTGAATCTGATAGTCACTACCATTCCCAGTCAGGAGTATTCTTTAGTGTGCCCTAATATGGCTGATTAAAGCAGTATTTCTATCTACTATTTCTCAGGTGGACTGAGTAAACAGACAGGAATATAGAATGGGAAGTGGGGTGAAGAAAACATATCCCAGTCTGGGGTTTTGGTGTTAAAAGTGATAAATATTAATTTTTTCCAATTAAGTTAAAAGACAAAAAAAAATTTTGGATTGTAAGACCTCTGGGAAACAAGCAATTATTATCTATCCATTTACACAACACCAATCTGGTTTTTATCACTTTGGCCTTTGGGCACAATTATACTACTTAGACACACTTTATACAGTATTACTCTTAGTTATGAAAGCTTGATATCTGACACACACTGATGTTCTGTACTTCATGATGAAAACTTGCTCCACGGGGCAATTTTAAGAAAAATTTTGAGTCCCAAACTAGTCCATATGCAGCAAAAGAGAACTAACTCCAGTCCATAAATTTTGAAAGCAAATTAGCCCCAAGGAAGTGCAGAAGATGATGACTGTGAGAATAAATTAAGTCAGATAATATACACAATTCAGTAAAATAGTATCTACTACTCTGTGGAAAGTTTCCCCAAAAGGAAGTCTTGAAGCACATGAAAACTCAGTGCAACAGAAAACTGAGAAGTTCTCCTAGGGGAAACGTGCTTATAACAGGAAATTAATGCCTAGGTGGGATAAAGCAGGAACTCACTGGATGTCAAAGGCAACAGCTTCTAATGAATAAAAAAAGGGACATTATAGTCAAAAGGAATTTCTTGAAGCACTTGCTGTTTACTGTAGGAAAAATTCACTTGAAAAAAAGACCAATGGCTCTGGAGTGACCTTCAATGGGACTGGCAGACAGTGTAGAAGTGAGGAGGAGTAGGCCCAGAGTAGGTCCTGCTTAAGTTTGCACTTTGAAGAAGGAAAAGTGCTTTTTACTTATGAAATTACACCAAAATTATTTTATTGCTGCAAAACAACACAGGTGTTGAAATGCTTTCTCAATATTTTTCAGATGCAAAAGAGGAAACTTTCTGGATGAATTTACTACGTAAGAGTAATCACTGTTTTTGCAGCAGAAGATTATGTGAATTTACTCAGGAGTAGTTGTTTCATTTTAAATTCACAGCCCACCTTCGCTTGAATTAACTTGCAACTGCCGACAAGTCCTAAGAGAAACATCGATAAAATGCCAAAGTAATAAAAATATCCTGTAGTCAATTGATTCATTCAGGTCTTTAAATGGAGAATTTATTTTTTTTAAAATGTTTCTTCAAAGTTTGTCACGTTGGGACAAACATGTGGTAGTGTCTATTACAATCAGACATTGCAATTTATTCTGATTACTTAATTGTCATGCTGCATAAACACCAGTTTGTGCCTCAAGAGTCATGTCATGTCAGGTTACAAGATGCCTGCGAAGGATTTCAGGTGCAACAGGTAAAACCTTGGTGAAGGATGAAGGGATGTAGTGAGGGGGAGCCAAAACACTCTGACAGACACAAACAAACAGCATGTACTTTGGGGGAGGAAAGGGGAGAATGTGCTACTCAGGGATGGTTTTGACAGAAAACACAGTACAAAGATTTGGGAGAGTGGGTAAAAAAATGAGGAAAAAAACCCTAATCCCAGTATTACCTGTAACTTTGCTTCCTGGGAAAGGATGGAAAACAGTTTGAGATACTGGGATTCTGTAAAGGTTGAGAAGGGTTTGTAAGCCGGTGTGTGGTGAGAGAAGTCTGTAACTGCCCTGAGTGAGTTTCTGAATTCTTTCTCAGGGATCTGTTTTAGAAAATCATCCAGTGTTGGCTAAAAAACTGTCATCCTAGCCCCATTGGGTTTTTCAACCAAAAATGCTTCTCCACCTTTTTTCTCCCTAAATTTACAACATATTTTTAAAACCAATAACAATTAACTGCTGGAATGGCATCACATGAGTCCCTTGCTTATATACTTGAGAATTAGATTAACTCACTTAACCAGACTGTGATAGATTAATTAACCACAGATTAACTACTGATTAACCTTCTGGCCTTTTCAAAGGTAATGTGCTCCAAGATAATCTTCAACCTTGTATGGCCAGCATTCTTTTCATGGAAAGGTTTAGAGTAAAAGCAAATTTCATTATTGAAATGGATGATATAGATGGAGAAGTGAAGACACACACATAACCAGGAAGATAGTCCACATTTTTAACTGCATTCTTTGACCTACTAAAGGATATTACTTCTACCTTCTCCTTTCTCTAAAGCCTTTGACTTTTAAACATACAAAAATAGTATTACTGTAAACTCTTTCTTCTTCGCTGTAGGACTTCACAGTTGGTCTTAGATGGGATTTGTGTTCAGCTCATCAAACATTCACAGACTCACTGGAAAAGTGAACTATGCCCCTCACCAGTAAATTCTGCTTTGATCATGTGTAAACTTCATCAGTGATAATCTTGTTCTTCTTCCTAGATGCTGAAAAAGTGTTAAATTCCCTATGACTGAGGAACAAATATTCTGAAAAATTCTACCATAGGATGACAATGCATTTACAATTAGATCATATCATCCATCAGTAAGAAAAGGTTAGAATCCATTTAATGTGTGTCATGTGCATTTTATGTCTTTCTAGTTTCTTAATGAAACTGTTATGCACTATCAAGTCAAATAGCTTGCAGGGTAGGGTACATCAATACTATTACTTTAAAAAATAGCTTGCAGTCTGAAAAAAAAAGATATCAGGTTAGTTTGACAGGATCTATTTTCCATAAACTCATGTTGATTGGCATTAATTCCATCCTTCAGCTCTTTACTAACTGAGCCCTATATCAGATGTTCCCTTATTTCACCAAGGATCGATGTCAGCCTGACAAGACTATAATTACCTGGGTTGTCCCATTTACCATTTTTAAATATAACCACAATATTAGTTTTCTACTGGTCTCAATTAAATGCCTTTACTTCTGCATATGTGTATCTGTATCTCTCAATATATGGCTTCCATCACAATGATCTGACATTCTAGCAGATAAGGTAAAACCAGAAACTCACACTGAAAATGACAGCTCTAGATCAAAAGAAAGAGATTTCTCAAATAAAAAAATACAACCTCTCACTCAAATAAAAAAGTCTCATCTCTCCCAAACCAAATTCATCCTCTCTCCCAATGCTCCCTCCTTCCTGCAATTGGAAAAGGCTGAGAAAAGCGGTGCTCCCTGTAAGGTGGCCAGACCTTTGAGGAGAAGCTGACTAAAACAACAAAAACGCCAGAGACAGCTCTGAGTCATATTGATTAATGTACTCCTGGAAGGCACCCAGTGAGGAGTAAGGCACACAAACCCAGCTAGAACAGAAAAATCTGGCTCTGGCTGATTTATGTGACAGAAGACAAAGTGCTTGGTATTTAGCAGGAAGGTGGAAATTTGCAGCTGGGTAAGACAGAGTCAAAAGTCTGGATTCAGGTGCCCTACATTTCAAACAAGGACCGGCCCCTGCTGTTCCCTATTGACAGTGTGCCTCTGAAGGTCTGCACTCAGACAATAGCAAATACTGTGAATGGGGACAGAGATAGAATTTAGGCCACATTAATTTCCATCAAAGAGCTGACGTGTGTATGAGAGAGTTAGGCCAAAGAGTAAATATAATAAATTTTTATTTTTAGAATTTCGAAATGGGAGTGGTCAATCACTGGCTATGGGTCCTCCATCCTTCCAGATGTTCAATCCTCAGCTGGATGCACGACTGAGAAACCAGATATAACACTGAAGCCATGTTTTGAGCAGGAGGTTGGGTTAAACTACTTCCTGAAGACTTTTCAAGAAAGGCTGAGAAAATTGGCACTGTTCAGTCGGTTGAAGAGAATGCTTCAGGAAAAACTTTTTGAAGGCTTTCAGTATCTGAAAGGAGCTACAAAAAGGCTGGAGAGGGACTTCTTATAAAGGCATATAGTAATGGCTTTAAACTGGAAAAAAGTAGGTTAAGCTGGATATTAGGAAGAAAATCTTTACTGTGAGGGTGGTAAGTCACTGAAACAGGTTGCCCAGACAAGTTGTGGATGCCCCACATTCCTGGAAGTGTTCTAGGCCAGGTTGGATGGGGCTTTGAGCAACTTGATCTAGTGGAAGGTGTCTGTCCATGGTAGGATTTTCGGAACTTGATGATCTTTAAGGGTCCTTTGCAACCCAAGCCATTCTATGATTCTCTGATTAAGAAACCTGAATTACTCTTCTGTTCTAATTTTAGAAGCTGCATTATAGATGGAGCAGAGTGCAGAAGAGTCAATAAATCTACGGTAAGATAGAACAAGCTTACTAATACTGAGATAAAATTATAAGGCTAGACATAACTAATTTTTTCACTATCTGATTATTATTCTTTTCTAAAGAAATCTAGGGGAAGAGCCAATTACAACAGCATTGGTTTGAAGCAGCAAACCCATTACATCTGTGTCAACTACTTTTGGATGCAAGTCAGCATACAAAAAGTCCAGACATGCAGAGCAAAAAGATCTTTGGTGGCACTTCAGAGAGCTTAGAAAATGAGGCAGCTGAAGGCATTTATAAGAATTCTTTATTTCTAAAATATCTGCAAGATTTTCAAAATCCTTATGCTTTAGCTCAAAAGGTAAATTCTAGCTGAGCAGGATAAATACAATAAAAATGCATAGAGAGAAAATTTCTATAATTTTGTAGAAGATTCCTTCTGTGCTACTGTTGGGAAGCTGATACAGTCCAGTGTCAGAAACAGTACACTAGACTAAACCACTTTAATCCCATATGCCAGTCTTTGTAATTCTAAATACCCAGTCTCAGAGAAACGCTGGTTATTAGACAGAATTTGAATGAAAAAGAAAATGCCTACATAAGACATATTATAATGTCATTTTAGGGTCCTCATGATTTTCTTCTATTTACTGCCAGAAATTAGGAGTCCACCACGCAATAGAAACACTCCTCAGCTGTAATCAACCTTTTTTTAAGTACCTACGTGTCTTAAAGGTTATATTGCAAGGTTCTCTTTTTGATGCAAAATACAATTTTATGGGCGCAAGACACTACATTTTTACATTTTTTTTCATTAATTCTGCCATTTTTCAAATTTGATTAGAAAGAGGCAACTTATCTTGCTTAAGAACTAGAACATAGAATCATTAAGGTTGGGAAAGGCCCATAAAATCATCATGTCCAAATATTAACCCAGGTCTGCCAAGTCCAACACTAAATCATGTCCCTTAAGCTCTCATCTTTAAAACTCTGCTTCAGAAAATATTTACCAGGCTCTGGCCAGTTAAATTTTGAATTTTCTAAAGATTTTTCAAGATTTATTTTTCTGTGTGCAAGATTCACAGTAAATATCTAAAGTTAAAAAGAAAAGAATTCACACAGAAGGCTGAAATCAAGCAAAATGTATATATGAAAGCTGGAACATTTGTTCTGGCATGACAGAATGCTCAAGGAAAGAAACTAAAGAGTTATTTCTTTTTCACTCAGTTGGAGCTTTGGATTCTAAAGTTGATTGCAATCAGAAGTTATTGAATATTCCACAGCATGCAATAATTTAAAAGAAACAACATGTCACCTTACAGGCACTACCAGGCACAAAAAGTTTTGATGTCACCCAAGGTGATGATGACACAAGTGCAGGGAAACTTTCCAGGTTCTGGATCCAGGTTTCATACTCTAGTAAACGGAGGAAGAAATTAAGAAATTAAATTCCACCCTTCCTTGTGTCAGTTGCTAGGAATGCAAATTAGAAGCCTTGCCTCTTCACTCAGCTGAGTGTTGAACTTAACTGACTATCATAATTTCCATTCCCATAACTGGAAATCTAAATTTTAGTCATCTCAGTATTTATGTCCCAATACCCAAATCCCTTCCTGTATCCTGCCTTCACAGTGTACTTCACAGTTACCTGGCTGTATTTTGAAAGCAACGATTGGTAGTAACAATCCAGCTTAATACCTGAGACAGAAGCAAAGGGATGGCTTCTTCAATTTGTCACAAAATCCAGTGGTAACCACCTGATCAACATTTATAACTGTTGTTTTATTTGGTCTTGAAAATAACATCAAAATATATACTTTGATGTTGCACTGTTTATATTCCAAGTATTTTGATGTACATCCAGTTATTCTAAGCCAATTTTTGAGTCAGGGATGTTCAGCATAACATCAAAGTTGGTAGACTTAATGCATCATTGAAGTTCTTCAACTTTGCTCTCAGTAATTGGGACAAAACAACCCAGGTAATCTTCCTGTAACATCAAAGCTGCAGACATAATAACTTCCTAGATGAATGAAACAATAGAAGCTTCATTTTTTTTCTCCCAGTTGTGAAGTTTCCTAGGTGTTTGTTGTTCTTCAGTTACTTCTGTTTTGTTTTAAAAAATTGAACTAAAAGTTGCCTATTAGTTCTAACTTTTGTTAGTAGATTATTCTGCCTTATCTTCATCATAACAAGCATAATAATGGAAAAGAGATGTCTTCCAGAGCAACGCTGAATAAAAAAATCATGCTGTGAACTGACTGGGAAAAAGATTCAGGGGCCTTGTAAGAAATCCTGAAAGTATAAGTTATATGCAGACAGGCAGTTGGAAAAAAAGAAAGAGGGAAAGAAAAGATGTGTCAGTGGGAGTGAACCTGAGAATCCGGAAAACATTAACAGCTTACTGCATGGGGACACCAGGATTTTGGAGTAGCAGTCAAAAGAAATGAAAATGTTGTCAGACAGGAGATCGGCATCCATTCACTTAGTCACTTTGTGTTCTCATTCTCCATCTGGCACTACTACCCTTTTTTTCCCTTTTCTTTTCTGCTTTTTTTGTCCTGGAGCAGCAAATCGTTCATAGGTGAAACCAGGGTGAATCAAAGTCTCCAGAGGAAAGACTGAAGAGCTTTATCAGGTTTTGTGCTGCAGAGAGAACTTTCAGACTAACCTCGTAGATAATATTCAGGAGATGTTAAGAAGAGAAGGACAGCATGTGTTGTGTATAGAAAGTGGAAATCATCTGTCATAAATAAATTCAGAAAAATAAATATTTAAAATCCATACCACACCAGCACTAAAAGTAAAATTGCCCAAAATTTCACATTAAAATTCTCCTTTCAAATCTATATAAATATCAGCTGTCATGGTGTCATTATCTATGCTATTCTACATGCATATTAATTTTCATTCAAGTGTAAATGAATAGTGAGAATGAGACTAGTATAAGTACATATATCTTTTATTGACATATCAATGCACATGGCAACTCTTCTTTGAAATGCTCTTCATCCTCTGGCGTGCAGGTAAATAATTTAAACAGAAAAAGGCTGTCTCTCATGTCTGACATGCTTCTTGACACTTCTGTGGAAAAGCTGCCGGAATTTGCCCAAAGTAGACATCAAAACTAAATTTTACAAAAAATAAAATAAATAACTTAGTTTTCATAGCAATATAAAGGATTTTTGCAATTTTGACAGCAAAAGGCCCTATTCACTCTTTGGTGATTGCTTTTCGCCTTTTCCAGTTTTCCATATCATAAACACCTCGATATCATGAAATGGCTGAATACTCTCTAGTTTCCAGGAAATCATGATTTTCACTCTGGAAACTGCATAAAGCTGAACAGGATTGAAAAGAATGTATAACATGACTGCCTTAGTCTCCTTCCAACTGGAATCCAAGGAAGTGCTCCTGTGTGTGCTCAGGGATCTGTTTTCAAACCAAGGAAAGGATGGAGGGTAGAGGGAAAGAAAGAGGTGACTGGGATTTGGGGACAGGTCACAGGGATTTGGGGACAGGATGGACCATACAAGGAAGCTGAAATAAGGAGGATAGAAGACAACTCCTGGACAAGAGTGATTGTATAAGGAGACCAACACTGAACATCAGTGTAGAAAAGAGAGACCAGAATTTGATGAAGGAAAAGTGGGCTTGGGATCGACTTCGCAAGAGGGATTAGTGTCCTTTGGATTAAGAGCTGTTGCACATAGCAGAGAGATAGAAGACTAAGACTCCCAAGGAAAGAGTCTTTTCCTAGAAAACAATGTTGAAAGCTGCAAAATTGGAACAAGAGAAAGGATAAATGGAAATCAGAAATAGGAACAAGACTTTCTAAGAAAAGTTTAGGAGCAGTCAGACAGGTATGGTATCGTGAGGCACGTAGTTGCTGCTGTGCACCTGAAAGTCACAGTTCTGGTTGTCCACATCAGAAACCTGGCTAGAATATTGGCTGAGGTTGGTTTTCAGGGTAGCACACTGCTCACTTCCAAATTGCGCTGACAAAGTGGGAAAAATAGTTCCCTAGCACAGTTCAGAGGCCGAATGTAATTTAATAGATCAATACTGTACACATGGGAGGGTCTAGGATAGCAGAGTTAAACAGGGAGGGATGGAGCTTGGGAGGACAAACAATGAAAAGCTGGTTTTGCTATTGGTTCCACTTGGGAAGCAGATGAAGCCTGCAGATCCAGCCCTGCCATAATGCGGGTGTGTAAGGCATGATGCCGCTTGCCTCATTCCCTCCTGCTCTCGGGTACACTGTGTAACCTTTGCTTTGCCCAGGGCAGAGAATGGACAATGCCCAGGTCATGCCTGTCTGATCTCTGGTCATTGCCCAGTGTATGGCCTGTGGCAATCACTTCTGGGGGCTCAACTTCGCAAACAAAGCAGTGGTCTTTCAAAATAGTTCAGGATATTCTTCTGTAATATGAAATGAGATACCAAGATACACCATTAAAGCTTCCAATTTATAATTTTTGTCCTTCCACTAAAAGATTGTCATAAAAATAAACAAATAGGGGCAGGAAAGATCCACTGCAAACTACATAAAATTGTCACACTGTGGGTACAGTGAGGTCAGTCTAACAGGCATTAATCTTCCTTGAGGGTCAGTATAATGCAAGCAGTAAGATTAACTGACAGCATTTTGTGACTGAGATGAGTCAGGTCTTAAGGACTTTGCATCTTTACCTTTCCAAAAGATAAAACCTAAGCTTAAAGTAAGCACATATAAATATTTGCAGTATACAAACATTATTATCATAAACAGAAATGACCCTTATCTCTCTCCTGTGAGTGGATATTCTCCAGACCTCTCAGGAAAGATGTAGAAAAAGCAAGCTATTACTTCAAGTTCAATTACTTGAAGTAGTCTTCTGTCCATACCACACAAAAAGAGGAATCCTCTGAGAATGAGAAGCATCTGATACACAGTCTGCCATGTCTATGATGCATTCCAAATAATTTAGCAAGTAGAACAATTTTTAAAAAACAATTAAAAAGCCAAAACAGAATCCTTTTTTAAAATCATACCCTACTATTTAATACCTAAGGAAATGTTATGAATTGAATACTATCAAAAATTGTTAGAAACAAATGCACTGTTTTTCCCTCTATCCCATAATTTCCCTTCCAAAGCGTGTCAAATCAGGTAAAAGAAAATTATGTACAGGGCACTGCATATTTTTTTGTGTACACTTCCCAGTATTTTAGAGAAATACTGGAATATTTTATGCCTTATTGTGTCTCGGTTTGCATTTCCTTAACTAATCCTAGCATTCATACATGTATTTATAATAAATCAGTTTATATATCCCTAGTTAATATTTGCTTAGGGCTTACGTTGATTTCACAATACATGCAATTTTCTGGCTCCATCTTTATCTTCAAGGATTAGATTGAATTGAGCAGCCATGTAGTAATTTAGTTTTATCTTGTGCCTTACAGTTTTATGTTCTTGTAATAGCACTTCTCTATTTTATTTAATTAAATATATCTTATTTCACAATGACAACATTTTTATTTTTGAGTTTATTTGCTTAACAGCTGCCATTGTGGCAAGAATTTGTGGTGAGAGAACACTTAGAGACATTTAGAACAGAAATTGTCAAACGTAGAGGGGAGAAAAGAATTTGAATTTGGCGTAAATGCACTCTCAGATTAAATTTGAATTGTTTTGCATTCAGTGGCTGGAAATTGGAGCTAAATAACTATATTTGGATTACCTTTCCTCCGTTAATTTTTTGGGAGGAGGTAGGGTTTTTTGTTTTGGTTTGGGTTTTGCTTTGGTTTTTGTTTTTTTGGGTTTTTTTGTTTGTTGTGGGGTTTTTTTAATAGAGGAAGTGCTTTCTGAAAACAAATCTGGCTCAGTCTTTGCCTTTACACTGAAAGATTTGTGATGACCATTTTTTGTCTTTGGCTTGACTTACATGAAAATGGCACATAAATGCCAATTATTTTTTCGACTCCATCATTTTAGCACTACCCAGTTAATTTTGATGATGATGAGGGCAAGGCTAATTGACAGCATACCCATAATAAAAAGTAATGGGTATGAACACCAGGACTCAGAGCTTTTCCCACATTCTTATCTTAAATGGGCTAAATAGTCCTGATAAAACCAAATGTTGTGCAGGTGCATTGAGTCCCTGTTGCAGAGGATGTTAAATGGGTTTAATCCTAAATTGACTAGTATGTGCAAAGTGGATGTATTTTACTCACAGCACTGGCAGCTTCTCCAGTAAATAGTCTGGCACGGCACAGAATAAGCATGTCTAGCTTCAAGTCTTTTTTTGATCTGCAGCTGTGTGTGCTTATCTCCATTCTTAACAGAAACCACCAAGTAAAACGGATATTAAATTTCTAAAAGAGTAGCTTGGGTTTGCCTCATCACTTTGTCATCATGAAATGCTTTTCCTTCTTGGGCAGACTCTTCTGAAATCATGATAAATATGGGATCTCTTTTAAACAACAGGCGTCATTTAGCTGGGAACCCCTTTTGGTAACTCCTCCTCTTGACAAACCTCATTTTGTCTTTTCCTGTTGCTCTCTTCATACACCAGACACCCTCTCTGAGCCCTCAAATCCCTTCCAATGGCTTTCAAGGATAATACCTTTTCTCAGCACCAAGCATCTGCACCTGTGTGTTCTTATCAACTCCCTCACATATTCCACCAGTGTAAATTAAGCTCACAAATTTTAGAAGGGAACTGACTTTTGCAGGTTTTGTAAGTTGTCTCCGATTCTAGTCAGAAGTAGGTTAACTCAGCTTCTTTGTGCTATTTGATTGGCACAAAGAAACTATAATCCCTGACTTCACAGAATCATCTACACTCAGACACCACTGCCCAGGTGGTGTAAAGGCCTATCCCAGTACAGCTCAGCCCAGTTGTCATGCAGGTAAAAGGAGTCTGACCATCCAGCACATTCCTTTGTTCCAACACAGTTCAGTTATACTTAAATCCATCCCTGACTGAAAGATCTCTGATTTCAGAAGAAATGCTTTTTACCCAGAAATATTAGCACATGGTTATGGAGACACATTGCTGAGATGTACAAATACATCAAAATTATGTAAAAAGCAAGCAAAAAACAGTATTTCACTATGTGTTCTTGATGTGAGCCAGGGAATGCTAACTGACTCTCAGAGGTTTCAGGTTTAGTTATTTCTACATTAAGTACATAGTTAAGCCTCTGTTATGTATAGCAAGGCAATACTTTCTCACAGCGTTTTCAGAAAAAAACAGTCATTTATACTAGAACTGACTACAGGAAATATGCAAATAATTTTGGAAATTGCAAATATGTTTGCTGCTGGATCATACCTTATCCAAATTTCGTTTCTACCACATAAAGAAGAAATACAAATGACAAATGTGCGACAAAGGTAACACTCTTTATCCTCATGTAAGAGGCAATGCAAATACTGTAAGGATGTATACCATGCATTTCCTCACATACAGTGCAGACTGGGACACGTCCTAAAGAGAATGATTAAAGTCCTGGAATGGGAATAGTGGGAAAGATACAAAATATAATGCAGAATATATGCTTTTCATAGTCTCCTACTTTAAAAGTACACTAGGTTGACTCTAAGGCTTTTAAAGATATTTGTAATCCTGGATGCCTGCTTTTTAGCCACTCAGTATTTTTTCACTGCTGCACTGTGGTAAACTTACTTGGCTCATGATTTGGCTTTGGTTTTAGGAATAAAATGTTTGTGAGAAGAATATGTTTTCTTTTGGGCTTCCATTTGTTCAAAGCAATGCCCAGCAGCAGTACAATCACAATATTATGTCTAACAATAATCTTATGCAGTCATTTCCAATCACAGTGACTACAAGTAGAAGCAGCTACAGACTGTTGGAAATGCAAGGAAATGTCAAACCATATTAAGCTGTCTGGGAAGAAAAAGGAAGAGGTTCACAGCTTGATGAGGAAAATTAAAACCTTGCTGAACCATGCTGAACACCTGAAAATATCAAAGAACAAAAGATAAATGGGAAAAAGGATGAAAAAGTTATGAAATGTAAAAAGGAATAAGGTTCAGTAGAGTAATAAATTACATGTAATAGCAAAGAAAGTAAAGATAAACAATCTACAACTAGCAAAACCTCATGGCCCACAGAAAGCTGCCAAAATGGCTCTAATAACTGGAATCTAGGATATTGTGTTCACCTTTAAATAATTTGAGTCTGACCTAGACAAAGACAGGACAAAGGCATTTGGGAGTGCGGTCCTATCCCTGCAATAAATTTCTACGCTACGGTATTCAAATTCAAGAGACCAGTTCGGGCAATTAGTCCACTATTACATTTGTAGTGAAGAGCTGGTATGTAGGTAGCAAATTATGGCTGTTTGTATCAGGTATTACACTTGGTGGTCTCTGTGTGAGAGGCCTGTGCCTGGCAGCCTCAGATACTGGGAAATCGGAGCCAGTCACCCCATTCATAGAGAAGGTGCCGTAACTCAGGCACAAGTCCAGTTGTGATTATCTGGGATAGTTTGTGTTCTTCCTTTTTGTAGAAAGAAAACAATTTCCTTCTGGGTCACGGGTGAGCTCTGCATTGCTCTGCACTGGGTATCTGCCCACTGCTGGACACCAGGAGCCACGATGCCAGGACAGATAAATACAAAATCTGTGCTAACTGACATCCACAGAACCTTGTAGTTCAGGGCTTTAGAAGAAGGATTGGAATGTGATGTAAAACACATTGCCTGGCTCAGGACTGAAGTAGCAGACTGCGTTCACTGAGGTTCATGCTGACTGTAGGAAGCAGAGAGCATCTACAGTGCAGGATATTCTAAATACACTTGTGGTCCTTTCACACAAGCTGGAAAGGGGATACTACTCAAGAAACAGTTTTCACCTATTCTAGGATCTTTTAAATCATTGTCATCTTTATAACACTATGAGTCTATGAAAAATTCAGGCTCCAGAAGGCTCATATGAAGGTAAGGTTAAAATGTCTCCCCAAAAGAGGAGGATCATCTATAACTGTCTGAAAAACAAAAAAAATATGAAACAAAAAATAAACAGATGAAAAAATTGAAGTGAAAAAAGGCCATTTAATTTAGACAAGTTTCTTAACATTAAGGAAGAGGGAATGGCTAACCATCAGGGAAAACTTTCTGCTTGTGAGAGACATTGAAGTGACTCCAAAAGAAACATTTGGGATGTTAAAAAAATGATTGAACAAAAGAGTAAGAAATATATTTCAGAGAGCAATCTCCCAGTGGCAGGGCAATGAACTGGATGTCCTATTAGCTCTTTTCCATTTCTTACATCTATGATTCTGTGATTCTAAATACATCAGAATTCAACAACAGGCAGTGAGACAGTAGAGACATTGAAGTACATAAGTGGTAAGTTAGTGACAGATGAGTTTGATTCTGCTGCAGGCTTAAATGAATTCCTACCTCGTTATTCATTGCGGGGAGGTGGGGAGAAAAATTTTTAAAAATAGCAAAGTAGCATCACCATGACTGAGAGACATTCTCCTGGAGGGGAAAGTAAAATGTTAAAAGGCTTTGCTATTGCACTGGAGAAGATAATAAGGCAATTAGGACTGTTACATTTGACAAAGCACCAGGCTCAGATGAATTGTGTCCCAGAATCCTGAAGGAAGTAACAAAGGAAATAAGAAAGCCTTCAGCAAAGGTTTTTGACAGGCCACTAAGGAGTTCAGTCATACCCAAGGACTTAAAGGGTACTAACGTTATTCCCAGATTCAAGAAAGAATCAAGGGAAGATTCAGGGGACAGGTCCTCTAAGTCTCATTTCAGTTGAGAAAAAAATATTGAAAATATTACTAAGGGACCATGTTGAAGTAATTTTAATGTAAAATTTAATACAGGTAATGGGAAAAAATCATGAGAAAACTGCACAACATTTTTTATAGTGTTATGGGAGTTGTAGACTGCAGTGAATAGATTGATCTTGTTCATACAGTTGTCAAGGTGGTAAAAAAGGCAAGACAATATCCTGTATAAACTATGGTATGAAGAGATGGGAGTAGATATTTTCAATTCAGCTGGACATTGCCTTAAAGGTTGCCAAGGTAGATCTATTTTAGAAGTGCAACATTACAGAAAAAGCATGTAAAGGCTAAAAGAGAAAGATGCAGTGACCTATCCCTGTGGTTAAAGACATTTGAGGAGTTTGGCTACTGTAGTTACATCTACATTACAATCCTGTGTAGACAGATGAAACCATAATAGCTCTAAACTAGGTAAGCTAAGTGCTACTACCAGTGCAGTCAGGCAACATCAAGCTGGACTCAGGCTGCAAAGCATGAGACAAACCATGAAATGTCATGAGACTGACATCCAGGTAAACACTTCAGCATGATCCTGCCTACAGTCAACTGTTATCACAACTGCATTACCCCAACCAGGATTAACTAGTTTAAAGCTAGCTGAGGTGAGCCTGTAAAAGCAGTGGTAGCTGCAGACACATTCCTAGACTACCAGTTCTCAATCTTTTCAATTTGGTGAATCCTTTGAAGCTTAAAAAGAAATACAATTCTACTTAAATTCTCTTTTGTCTGTAAATATAAACTTGTGAAAAAGAAATCATGAGAATTTTATTCCCAAAACTGCAATAAGGCATTGAGACACACTGAATTCTGAGACAGCTCTAGACTGTCATTATCTGTAGGCCATGACTGTGTCCACACTTGTTCAGGAAACTGTCTCCTCTTTCTATTCAGCTTTTAAGGTCATTATTTGTCTCTCACCTCTTCCTTTTTTCTTTTCCACCTCCAGTTTTCCCTTGTAAAATCCCTTGGAAACCTGTAGTCATGGACAAGTTATAAAAACTCAGACATTTGGATATTCAAATCTGTTAATCCTTTGCTTCAGTGTGTTAAAACATTACAAATATGAAACATAATATTATTTTTCTCCTGCTTGGGTTCTGTGGTTTATGTCTTCAAGCAGCATCTCCATCATCATGGCTAGGCTTCGTGAACGAAGATTTGGGAAGGGCTCTACCCACGCTTGCTACAAGCGCGCTGATGGCTAA
>JAWMRA010000113.1:107328301-107353985 GCA_035584735.1 Pseudotriccus pelzelni
ATACCATGTCTGTGGTACTTCTGTTGGCCCTGAAACCACACTGGCTTTCAGGTAGAAGCTCTTCTGCTATAGCGGGTCTTTTAAAAATTAGCAAGAGGAATGGTCAAGAAAATAGTATTTAATTTAGTTTAAAGAGACTAGCTGAAAAAGCTTGATCCACTGAAGGCAATAGGAACTTTCCAAAAATACAAGTTGTTAGGTCAGGCAAAAGTAGACAAAGACAATTTCTTCTGATCTAAGTCTTTATTCTAACCTCCTTTGCCCCCACAACAAATTTTTAACTGTCCAAAATGGGGATATCCCAATTCTGTGGCTTAGAAGGTCAAGATCTTTTGTGGGGGGTAACTTCATGTTCAGTTTAACAGTCACACTTACTGCCATGAGGTAAAACTTTTTAGGAAAGTTAGAAATAATAACACTATTAACACAAATTTTCTATTAAGTCTGATGAGGACATTTTTCTCTCTTTGCGTCTTTGAAGGGCTTTTTATTTCATTTCTCAGTACTGCCTGCCTTCCCTCAATCTCTTCCCCCCCTCATTTTTTCAGGTCGGTTGTTAGGTTGTTGTTTGCTGTTTACTTGGTTTTCAAGTAGGTTCCAGGCATTTTAGTAGAGGGCTGACTATATATCTGCAAAGAAACCAATTTTATTTCATTTACATGACTGTAAACACCTGTTCCAGATGGACAATTTAGGGGATTGTCTGGGATTTAGCTTTTGTGGCACTTTGCCCTGAACAGAGCAGAATATTTCTAAGAACTTTCTGAGCTGTGTCTTTTCATCCAGCACACACAAAAGGCCACCTGAAGGTGAAACTGAAGTCAACAGGGTCCCACTGGTATGACTAAAAGCTTCATTTGGCCCAGAGCTTCCTTCATATTCACAGGGACGGGTTCTGCCTGTGGATGCATATTTGCCAATGTCAATGAAACCAGCTGAGGTTGTGCAAAAAAAAAGGAGGAAAAGGGAAAATAAAACAAAAACAGAGAGACAGAGACATACCCTAGTGCTCTTGTGAGTTTTCATCTTTGTAGTACAACCTGTACTTTAGGATTAAAAAAAATATAATATGTAGCATGCAGAGGAATGACTAGGGGGCATGAAACCATCTGCAAATGTTTGAAAGAATTTTGCCTTCCCCTTAGGCGAGAAAGAAATTACTTCCTATGTTACCAGAGAAATTTACAAGAAATAATGGGTCAAAGTTAAAAAAAGGGGAACTTAAAATAAATTTCAGGAAACTGTTTCTGACAGTGAGATTCCATATAATTTTTAAAGCATGAGCAAAGTCCCAGGCAGTAGGCAATGCGATGCTTAAAACTTTTGTTGCCTGTTTTGTTGCCTCACCAAAGTGATTCTGACTTCTTGCTCATCTGGGAAGAGAACTATGAAGGGTTTGGGGTTCAGTTTTCCTGGGAGTGGTCTAATGTGAAATAAGCATTCTAGAAAACCTGAACAAAGCTTCAAGGCTTTCTCTTAACTGGTGTCCTTCTAGCCCCTCTACTCCTGCATTCCCGACTGCTTAAGTACTAAGACAATCATCAAGACCAGGAAGGTTTGGACACACTGGAAGTTCAATATTTGGGAGAGGTCAACTAAAGAAACTCTTTGAATGCTAATGATGAAAGTATAATAAATTAATACATAGAAAACAAAGGAGAGAGAAGTAAAACTAAAAAGTGCCAAAAGCCACAAGGCAGTGGTGGATGCCCAAGTGGTCACACTGGAGGTTTTTTGTATGGGTATCAGATAATCGGTGGGTTGTCTGTGCTGATGGTAGAGGCAGCTTATGGCTTGCAGGACAGGAATGAAAAATGTGCAGGTTGTGGCGGGGAGATGCCTACACCCAAAAAGTCAATATGTTAGCAAGATCAGAAGTGAAAAAAAGTTAGCAAGATCAAACCACACCCCAGAAATCACAGGACAGAATTTCCCTGCTCAGATAAGAAGATTGCCAGAGATGTACTTTTGGCCGCATTAGTTTGATAGCAAAGACCAATAGATTCCACAGAGGAGACAAAAAAAAAAAGAAACACAAACAAACAGTTCCCCTAAACAAACATAAAACAAACCCCAAACAGATAAATAAACAAAACCCCATAGAAAAACAACCCAAAACTCCCATGTTACTGGAAGACTACATTTGCAGTAATCATAAACAACAGCTTTCTAGAGCCAGAAACCCAGATGACAGTAAGTATCCCCATGTGTTTTCAGGACCTGCTTCAAAATAAGACTATAGAAAAAAATCAGTCAGTAATAAAAATCAATCACAAAAAGTAATGGGAAAAAAAAGAGAAAAATCTGCAACAATCATATTTACTTTTAAAAGGGAATTACAAAAAAAAAAGGATTTAGTTGAAAAAAACATTAGGAGTAGGTAACAACATAAATTGTTTGCAAGTAGCACTAGGGAGTATTTAAAAACAATATACTTGAAGCTCAAGATAAACAAACAAAAAATTCAACTCCAAAGGGATCTGAAAAAAAACTCTGCATGGATAAACAGTAAAGGAGTTTATTGGAAGTAAAAATCCCTCAGAAAAATTGGATTTGTATCTACTTAAGAAAAATAGAAAAGTGTATAAGCCTTGCGAAGCTGAATATAGAATTGCAGTGAGACAGGCAGAAAAGATTTTGAAAAACAACTTGTTAAAGGCATAGAAGCTAATCATAAGACACATCACAAGTGGAAAGTTTACTGGTGATTATCAGTGGGTGATCAGCGTGCATCAAATATTCAGGAAGCACAGGCTCAGATGCTCTGTATGTGAAATTAGCCTAAGGAACTGTCTCTGACTGGACAATATCAGATGTTTCAGAAAAAAAATTAATAAATAAATTAATAAACAAACAAAAATAATAAATTGAAAATCAACAGTTTGCTAGGGTCCTCAGTGTGAGATTATTGAACTAATTGCAGTTCTAACCTATCCATTAATTGTTTCCATACCAGAGAAGTGGCAAGTGGCAACTCCTCTAGCAGTCTTTAACAGAGATTTCAGAGTGATCAGGTGAACAACTGACAAGTAACAAGTATCCTGGAGTTTTGGAAAAACTAAAAAGGAAAAACAAAAGTCATGACAGTGATAAATATGACATGCCAGGAAACGTCAACATAATTCCTGTGTAGAGAAGTTGTGTTTCAGAAGGAGTTCTTTGTGGATGCCTAAAAGAACACGGAAAACAATGATCTAATGGGTGCAGCACTCTTTGATTTCCAAAAGCCATTAGCAAGATCATTCACAAAAGCCTCTTAGAGAAAATGAGCTGTCTGAGTAGAGGGAAGGTCCTCTTATGAATTAATATCTATCATAAGACAAGAAACAAAAGGTAGGAATAAACAGTTTGTCCTCACAATGGAGAAAAATTACTACAGAACCTGTGCTATTCAGCATATTAAAAAATTATCTGGTAAGGATATAAACAAGGAGGAAAAAAGGCTGGGGATGACACAAAATTATGTAGGATACTTAAATCTAAAGCTGACTGCGAGGGCTTGCAGAAGGCACTGAGTGAATAGGCAATAAAATGGAAGATGAAATTCAATGTTGATAAGTGCCCATAGGAAAAAGTAGTCCTAACTATACATACACAATGATGGGCTGTAAATAAGCCATTACCACTCAGGAAAGAGATCTTAGAGTTACTGTGGATAGTTCTCTGAAAACATCAACTCAGTGCTCAGCAGCAGTCAAAAATGCAATAGAATGGTAGGAGTTATAGCGAAAAGAAAAGAGGACAAAACAGAAATCATTTTTATGTTTCCATGCAAATACATGTTGTGCTTGTGTCTCGAATGCTGTACACAGTTTCAGCCACCCAACTGAAAAAGATTATATCAGGGCTTGAAAAGATACAGAAAAATGGAAAAAAAAAATCTTAAAAGTATGGCCTGCCTCTTCCATAAGAACAGACTGAGATGTGGGTAAGAAATGAGACAGTTATTGAGTGGGTGAATAAGGTAACATACATATTATAGAGGCACCAGTGAAATGATTAAGCAATAAGTTTAAGGAAAAAAGTTGGGGTTTTGAATATGGGATGCAAATAAACATTGGCCTCTTTGTCACAAGATAAGGTTGAGAAGCAATTAATATAAATACATATTTTTTAGATAGATTCAAAAAATAAACAAGTCCAGTGGTCTGAAAGAAAACTCCACTTCAGAAACCCCCTCACAGGTTTGCTGTGCAGGCAGGTGATATATTAGGGAATGGACTGCTTCACAGAAGTGTTGGGTTCCTCATCCCTGAGCAGTCACTATAGGGTAACGTTGCAAATAAGAAAAACAGCTCAATGGACCATTGATCTGAGTCTGAATCACTCTTACATTAGAGGAGACAGAAAATGCTTCCCCCAAGGATGGGTCTGCAATGTGGTGGTTAAGCCACTGTACTGGAAATTAGAAATTGTGGGTTGAAAACCCACAAAGGAGAAGGAGGTCCAGACTGCAGGTACAGGACCAAACACATCCACCTTTGCCAGAAGGGACATCGGAAGGACTGAGCACTGTTTGGTCCCTTGTGGAGAAGTGGAAATTAATGATGCTCCTAAATCTGGGCTACAACTAAACACAGATAGTAAAGTGATGCCTTTCCCCCACTGTCCATAAAGGATGTTTACAAGGAACCCACTGAGCCTCAGAAGTGTAGAAATTGATGAAGAAAAGGCAGCCCACATTGCTACCTGTGGTTTGGATACCATCTCTGCCAGCAGGCTATCTGCATTTTATCTTTCATTTCTGGGGACAGTGCCGCAATTCGTGGATAAATGAAACACACCAAAGCACAGACATCCTTCTTTTGATTTAATTCAGGCAGCAGAAGTGGGCTGCTGTCCTACGTGTACCTCAGCTAATAGACAACACAACATGCATCTCCCTGCCCTGTTTTCTAACAGCAGAGCAGAGGAGTGTCAGGAAGCAGACCCTTCTGTTTTTTCTGGATACAATTATGTTGTGTTCCCAGACCCCTTCTCACCTTCCCTTCCTGCTCTCCCTCTGTCCCAGCTGACTCCCTGCCTCCAACTTAACCTCCCTCAACACACGGAAAATTGTCCCCTCCTATACTAGCTCAGCCAGCTCCTCATCCTCCAGATCCAAGAGGGCAAAAAAACAATGAAAAAAAAATAAAAAAAACTAATCAGGCTACACCTTTTTCACAATGTCGGAGCATTAGGAGAATCAGCATTGAAATCACAGGAGGCCACATTAACAAGAACAGTGTTTTACCATCATATCTCCCACTCATCTTTACATTTAAACAGATCAGAATTTTTCTTTGCACAAAATCCTGTCTCCAACCCCAGCAGCAGCACGATCAGAAAGATGTAGATGTGCATTGCCTGAACCTTCCCTTTTAAGATTTCATCTGTTCTCCTTAACCTGTTGAACCTCCTGCCAAAACTGTATATGAAGCTGCACCAGAGAGAAAATCTGCATACAATTTCCCTGCAGAGCTGGCAGTGAAAGTCTCAGGATACAAATAAGCAGCATTAAAAAAAACCAACACAAACAGAGAGCGTAGGTTTGCCTTTGCATGCTCCTGCAAGGCTGCATGCAGGCTCAGCTACTGTTTTGCAAGAACAGCTTTCATATATAATATAAGATCAGAGATCTCTGGGGATAAGTTACGCCTCATTACATTTCCAATACCATGATCCCTCTGAGACACTACCTTGTAGTGTCTTGAATAGCCTTAGTGTTTAAGTTCAGCAGTGTTGCCTGGTAGGCCACTTCACACATTTATGTTCTTTTAAATAAAAAAGTGTTCCCCTGCATCTCCTCCAAATGCTGGGGTTTTTTTTCCTTTTTAATTTCCATTTTTACTTCCTTAGCTTTGTTATCTGCGCATGACTGAAAATATTAACTTGGCTTGATATAGTCTATACTATTTAGAATTTAAACTTCCCCCTCACTCTCCATAATTCTAGGCTACTGTAGGTTTATGGGGGTTTTATCCTGCATTCATACCATATTTCATTTCTCAGTAGTAATAGAATTGGTTTTCTTATCCTTGTTTTGAAGTATTACAAAATTCTTATACTACAGTGGCCAAAATCACAAAATAATAGTTCAGCAGCAAGCACACTAGAATCATAGTATTTCACTGAAGTATTTTCTTTTTTCCCATACCATTCCTGTCCCTTCATGAAGCTGGAAACAAGCCTGTTTCCTATGGATATAATTTAAAAACAAATAAAAATTTTATGTTGGGAAATATATTTTTGCACCGTTATTCAAAAAAAAAAAAAAAAAAAAAAAAAAAGAAGAAAAGCCTTACATCTAGAAACATACACTTATATTGTGATTTTATAATCACATCCTACACCTATGTAGTGCTTTGGAGCTAATACAGACCATAAAAGGTTCATAATGGCGTATTTTCTACTCCATCGAGGCCAGTGATTGATGAGGTACCACACTTTTAATAGTGGTCTCAGAAGCAGAGAGAAGCACACTGAGCTCCCTACTCCATCTTCTGCCTGCACTAGGGAGCCCCACACACTGTGAGGAGCCCCCAGTGCAGCCCCCACTCCTGATCCACAGGCACGACCCACCGCCCTGTAAAGGGTCTTCTCTCCTCTCTCCATCCCTGCAGCTGGAGAGATGACAAGTCTGGCTTTTTCACAGTGAGGGAATGTGGACATCAGAGTCACAGCCTTGGCTTTGAGCAGAGCTGTGGGACATCTACAGGGTAATTGTGCTGAGGTCTTTAAAAGTCACCTCTGCTGGGATATGCTCTGATATGTGGAAAAACCTCCTGTGCTTTAATCACTGTTTACTACACTAATGTTAATCACATTTTGTTGCCTTCTTATCCCTTATCTCTCTGTTGTATCCATCTTGCTCCTCAACTCACAGATAAAATCATAGAGTCCTTTGGGGAAGATGTC
This sequence comes from Pseudotriccus pelzelni, assembly GCA_035584735.1. Taxonomy (NCBI): domain Eukaryota; kingdom Metazoa; phylum Chordata; class Aves; order Passeriformes; family Tyrannidae; genus Pseudotriccus; species Pseudotriccus pelzelni. The sequence continues at coordinate 107,335,199 of JAWMRA010000113.1, forward strand.
ACCTTTCCCGTGCACATTGGCTTGAATTTCACATTCCCAAACCCTTGATTTGGATCATTGGTGAGTAAGAGTGCGTGAATGACATAAGCAATCAACAGATCTAGATTGAGTTAAGGAAAAATGATTCTCCCTTACACTTGCAAAAATGTCTGGGCAGTAGTTTGGGTAGATTAGCCATAAAAAAAATTACAGTTTTGGACTATGCTGAAACTAAAGATTAATTTAGCAAATGGTTCCAATTCAACTGAAAACAGGCACTGTTTTCCGAAAATGTCAATATGATTCATTTTAATGTTCTCTAAACATTTTGCTTTTTCAGGCCAGATTAACCATAGGCTTTAGATGTTTTTCACAAGGCCAGTAAGGACTGGATAAGTCTTTATATGCTCTGCTATACTATTAAGGCATGCGTTTAAGCTGCCTTCCAACCTGAATCAATGAGCTTTCCCTTTTACCACCTTCCTGATTAAATGCAAGTCAAAATGGAGATTGGGATTTTCTCTATCTCTCCAATTCTATTTACTGTAAAGTATTTATTCAACAAAGCAAGGAATGGAGCATTTCTCCCCTTTGCACTCTTCCTTTTCCCACATAATCAATTCAGGTCAATGCAAGCATTAAAAGGTATTGTTTTGGTTTGTTTTAAACACTAAACTAAAATACAGCTCTTATTTCATTGCAGAATACGAGCAATGCTTTAAAGGAGTAATATATCCCCCTCAAAATTGGAGCTATATGCCAAAACGTTATTAATCCACAGGCTTTATAAATATATATATGTATATATATTTATATATATGTACACACATACAGATTCAGAAAGCATGTGAGATAGTGATTTTAAAGCTGGTAGGTCAAATGGAATGGATGAGGTTTTAATCAACGTTTTGAAAGGAGAGAGAGCATTGATAATCAGGGGACTGAGTCTCTGTTGAGATCATATAAAATTCATTGTTTCTACAATTTGGTGAACTGCTTTGCTCCACTGATAATCACTTAGAAAGCAAAAAGCAAAAAAAAAAAGTTACATTTGGACTTTAAAAAAACCCAAAGCCTTGCCTGTAATATGCTTCATAATTTGTTTGCTGCATTACATGACAGTTGCATGTTCCAACGAAATTGCACTTACACAGTAGGTCTCATCTCTTCTCCAAAAGCCCTGTAAACACAATACATTTCAGAAATGGTTTGCCTCTAGAGGGTCAGAGTCAGAAAGATGATTCTGTCAATGAAGTAAGTGTGAAGCTGCTTTTGACCTTAATCTGAGGGCAGTAAAATGCATTTTTATTCTTTTTTAAGTGGTGTATGGGAACGGTTTAGGAAAAAAAGGGAAAAAAATTTAGATATGGTTTGCGAGAAGAGAGTTTTTTGTTGCTGTGTTAAATTTATAAGCTAACTGCAGTAGTTGGAAAAAACAAGTATGTTTTAAGAAGACTTTTCCAGTTTTGAAACAGAGACAGCAGCCTTCCAGCTAAATACAGGTAAAGAACAACTGTTTTGCATTTAATTTGATTTTATTAACCAGTTAAAACCATTAAGAGAAAAACAGTTGGTTCCTGTGGAGCAGAAAAAGGAGGCATAATAGCTACCGAACATCACGTGTTCTGAACAGTGGTTCCTGAACTTGTATTCGGCTTGAAAGTTTCTCCTAACAAACAACGTTATCTTTCTTACAAAAGTTTAATTGGTTATAGCCTTAAATCATCATGCCTGTGATGCCACTGTTATTTTAACCAAGAGAATGAGTAAGGTCCATCTATCTGCAGAGCAGGTTCAGCAGAAAATATTTCCCCAAGCATCCATCTGTGCAGTGAAGGAGGCATTTCACAAGTGAGGTGATGTAACATTTTCAAACTCCAGACAAGCCCTTATAGAAAACTCAGAAATTTAAAGAATGCTTTTATCATTAGGTACATTTAAAAGCATATATTACTGATTACATCCTTCCTAGACAGAACTGTAATAATATCTTTTATTCACTCCAACCCATAGAAGCTTAATTTTCTCACTTAAAGACATTAGAGTTTGTCCTCTAATGTGAGGTTGCACCTGGAATTAAAAGTGGTTGTGATAGCACTTGTGATTCTGGTTTTCAGGGGCTTCTGTAGTCATGTCTTATACCATAATGGATACTGAGTATTCTCTAAGCCCCATCTCTTGAAACTGTTTTACCTGTAATGGTAGAACTTGGGATTCCCTGGAACAACATAAAAGAAGGTGACTGTAAGACTCAATGTGGGAATCATTTTCTGGGAGAGATGTATAGTTTCCTGCCTCTTCTTTATTAGCATATAAATATTTTTATACAAATGGAGCCAATTGTATAAAAATAAGGTCCTGCCTGCAACTGGAATCACAAAGCTGGAGTCTTGCAGTCCTTGATAATAGGTGGTCTCTCTGCACCATGAATTGTTTTCATGGCACAGTAAGCCTAAACCTCCAGTATTAGCATGTAGATGGAGATACCTGTGAACTGAATAGTTGGACTCATGCCACCATCTCATTTTACATAAGCCACTGAACTGTTTTCTTATTTTAATGTGTTCAGTCACAACTGATGGCCTCTAGGGAAAACTCTTCAATCCCATTAGCTATCCAAGTCCCAGTGGAAGCCACTATCCTTGAAGAAATTACTTCATCTTATCTCAGCTGTGTAACTCCTGCAGCATCTTAAGATCCCACTACCAGCTTGTGACCAAAATTCAGTGAGTAACAATAAAGGGCTAATTTTGAGACAATGACTGATATCAATGATTGTCCAAGCAAAAAGTGTTTATTCTCAGTCTCCTGCTGTGGATAACTCGCTTGTTCTTCCTCTGCTTCCTTATTTTTCCCATCCCAATTAAATAACCAACCTGGTGCAAAAAGCAATTTCAATTTTTTTTTTTCACTGACTAAATGAAAATGGGTTTAATTAGAGCATCCAGTACATGCCATAAACAGGGCAGGCACATCTGAGACAGCTGCAGCAATAACTCCGTGTATTAATATTTCAGAATTCTCTAAGAGTGGGCAAATACACTGCCCTTCACTAAAACAATTATTATTTAATAGCTTACTTCATCAAATGAAATGTAAAGGGTAAATGTGAAAATATATATAGTAGCGTGAGAGATTAGTGTTTGTCAGTCACAAAAAATTGACTTAAATCCCCCAATTCAGCTGACAAAACAATTCACATGGCCCTGCTTCAGAGTTTGAAAGGAAGCCATTAAAGGAACTGCAATATTCCCTCAAATTTACATCCCAGCACATATCTCAGCATGTTTTGCAAGTAACATTATCTCTACTTTAAATACAGGGAACCGGTGTTTATAACAAATTATAGAAAGCAGTGCAGAGCTTCTCAAACTGCTGTCAGCTCAAGCCAAGAAGGAATTCATGATCAGGTTGCCTTACTTGAGAAAAGCACTGTGCACTGCAGCTACACAGATTTCAGGTGGAAGCTCTGGGCAAAGACAGCTTGAATTTTTCTGCACCATTTTCCTTAGCATTAGATGTCTCTGGTTTGCTCATGCAGAACCAGCTCACGTCGATGAGGCTTCATCTACCAGCTAACCATGCCAGCCACACCAGAGGGCAACCACAACCTCATGGGAGATATCAGACCTGAACTCAAAACTTCTGAATCCCAATAAATCACTGAATACTTCTGAATCCTCAAGAAAAATCTGAGTTTCTTCTTGGTTCAGACTAAACTAAAGTCTGCAGGCTCTAAAACCTTGATACCTTCCCATGATATAGCTGTGAAAAGTTGGTGCTGGTTGATTCTGCTGCCTCCAGGGATGGATGGGGACGATTAACATGAGGGAGAGGGTATTTGTGAAACAGGCAACAGCTGCAGAGACAGAGACAGGAGCTCAGCATGGAGCAGGCGTGGGAGAGGAAATGTATTTAAACTAAACTGCTGAATCTTCTGAGAGCTGTTTCTTCTTTTCCTGAAACTGCCACCACTGCTGAGCAAATTCATCAGCCGAGTGACTAATGGGAGACACCCTGAGAGGCAGAGGTACAACTGAGCCAAAACTGCTTCCCATAAAGCCCTATTCAGTGCCTGTTTGTCTCATTTATTACCGCATAAAATATCCTTCATGGGAAAGTGACTGACAATTATACTTTCTCCATATATCTTCGCGCTCTACATTATCTTGAAAAAAATAGGTAGCCTCTGTCTCCAGCCCCCTTCCTTCAAAACCATTTTCTTTCATTTTCAATTACTTAGTGAAAGAAAATGACATTTTTTCTGAATTTTTCATATCCCTTTTTCTGAGGGAATCAGAAATATTTTTTATTCTTTTTTTTTTCCTGCAAATCCAAAACACAGCTCCATATGAGCTACTCTGAAGAAAATTAACTCTACCCCAGCCAATACCAGCACACATTGAAAGTGAAGTCAGCGTCAGCTGGAGTACAAATGCACAGACAGAAGTTTCAGCTCCCAGAAAAAAGGGAAGAAGCAGGAGGAGCAGATGAGAGACTGAAGTGCCTTTTGTTGCCATAGAAATCAAGTAACGAGTGACCTCATCTCCTGATTTTGGTCCTGGAGCAGGGAGTCACAATTTCCAGGCCTGTAAAGGGTGGACCAGGCCAGTCCATCACGATGCAGCCAGTGAAATTGGCTTAATGGTGCCTTCTGTTACTTGAGGTTTTAAACCTCTGAGAGGGCACAGCGAGCAGACAGGTATTTTGTTCTCAAGATAGGAAACCTGCACACTATTTTCTCTCTTACAGTATCTTTCTCTTTTCTTTCTGCTGCTGCTTGTGACCTTCTGTATTTCCACTGTGCTCCCTCTTTTGAACTTAAGTTTCCACTGGCTTTTGCCTCTCTCTGATCTTCTCGTTTTAGAGTCTATCTTATCTACATTACTTGGTTTTGTACACTTTATTTTGGGTTTTTGGTGAAATTGGAGGCAAGATGATGTAATGAACAAGTTGCTGCATGGAAGTTTGGAAGACTAGAATTAACTCTAGCTCAGGACCTGAACAACAGTAAGTTATTTCATCTCCCCGAGGTCTCCCTGTCTGTTCAGTTGGGTCTGTAAGCTGCACCAAGCAGGGACACACATCCGTTGCCTGTGTCTGTAGCATCACTGGAAAAAAGGTCTCAATTGCACTCACTGTCTGTAGGCACTATGCAATCAAATCAGACATGCCATCAAAAGACACCCAAACAAGACAGGGCTTTCCCTGTAGTAGCAACGTTTCTTCAGAAAATTCACACTTTTTGAACTTCAAGGAATATTATACTTTCCTTAAGACTGCAACATGACCCCAAAAAGCTCTCTCCCCCATTTGCTTTTTTTCTCTGGCCATGTCTGCATTTCACCAGAAGCCCAAGGTTGTGCCCGTGGAGAAAGTAAGATAGGCATCCAATTTAATGGACCATGACTGCAAGCTTCAAAATTAAAAGCTCAAAGATTCACAGTAACCTGTGGTAAACAAACTCCTTCTTGTAGATGCCTACAAGCAGTGCTGGTTGCTTTTTTTTTTTTTTGTGTGTGTTATTGAAGCCTATGATTAGCCAGGAAGGACACACCAGTGAGCAGCACTTCATACACCCAGCTACTCAGGAAGGCTTATTAGTTGGGACCTGACCCAATACTTTATTCATATGGGTTTCAGTTGGTTTTGAATGCAAGGAGAGCTTGTTTGCTTCCTCCTGCAAAATAAGCTGTTAATAAGTTTCTGGTAGTGCAAAGGGAGTTCCTGAGTTGGTCCCTGATGAGTTAATATGAGAGTAGATTAGTTTCAAGCGACAAAATGGTGGGCCACTTGAAATTTGGGAAATAAAAAAAAAAAAAAAAGAGCTGAAAGAAAACTTCCAATTAAATTATGCAAATGTGAAAGGAAGTTAAATATTTAGATTTTAAAGGATATCTTCAAAATACTTCCCCTGAGGATAGTAGAATCTGTACTAAGGGGCCTAGCAAATATATTAATTTAACAGAAGATTTCTTGGATTGAATGCAGTACACATTTAAATGGGCTGTGACAAGTAATTCAGGAGTTTCAGTGTACCATATGACATATTTTATTTTTTTTATTACCACTGACATGTCAACAGATTTGAGGAAAACATTTTTTTAGTAAGCACAGCTGCTATCAATTTGGATAATGATAGTCCATCACCATTTTTTTGTGTGTACAAACAAAGGGAGTGAATGCTCATGCAAAACAGGGAGTCTGTATAATTCCCATTCATAAACCATTTGCAGACTGCAGAGGGTCAAGGCAAAATTATTATTTCAGTTGCTGGCCTCAGCAGTACAGATGCAGGAATAGAATATATTTTCTGGTCTTGGTAAATTTAATTTCTGTGAACTCTGTCCCCAAGATATCGTATACAAATAATAAATAGACACCCCCAGAGTTGCAATCACAGTAACAGCAGATCCTGCCAGCGATGCCATTCACTGGATATTTCCACTGCTCCACTTTTTATATCACTCTATTTCTGACTTTTTTGTTCTGTCCACCCAAGATCAATGATGTTCCTGCACAATTGTTGCTAGTGGCTGCTCACTAAAAATGTAGCTGGGTAAGCTAATTTTCTTTCTTTCCTTCTTCATTATTCTACAGTGAAGGTTTAAGTGTGAGATTCTTCATCTATCTCCATACCTGTAGGTAGTAAATTATAAGGCTAATGGTAAGAAAATGTGAATATTTATGACACCTCCTCATTAGCACAAAACTTGGACTGGATTTCCCATGGCTCAATTGAATTACTTAAGCCTTATTTTAAAAGGCAATTGTTTATTTATGCAATTGCCTTGTGGAACTTCTGGCTAGTTGAAACTCTCATAGAGGAAAATACTTGCAACAAATACTGTTTTCCTTCTTTTCCTTTTCGCCTGCAGAAAACCTGCAACAATTAAGTTACTGAGGATAAGGGCTTGGTCTCTTATGCTTGATTACAAACAATTAATTTTTATCTGTATTTTAGATAAAATCCATCCAAGATTTGTATCAGAATAAATTCCCAACCTTTCAGCAGTTGGATTAAGTCTCCTTGACCTTCCTGCCACATTTTCCAAGAAGAGATTGTAGGTGGAAGAAAATCTCTCCCCTGTCAAACTCTGGGGTTCTAAAATTTAGTTCAAAAACTATCATACCTAGCATGCTAAAAAGCTAATACAATTGAGTAGAAAAGAGAAATTCAACTTAATCCACTATGCAACTCACACCTCGGGGGGTTTTTTCCTAAACCAAAATGTTTCTTCCCAATTACTTTTTTTCCTTGGAGTGCTTCTTTCCACAGAAGTCAGAGATGACCTATCTGACAAACACCTATTTGTAACCATGCTGAGCTCAGTCTGTTTGTCATACAGACCCAGGAGAGAAATCTCCAATGTATCCTTTCTGCATGGGGAAAGAAGACTACGACATTTTAAATATTGCCACTTCTTCTAATGAAGCATAACTTAGCCTACAACAAGCATCTAGGGACATAAATATACAGAAGTGGAAGAGATCTCTTAAGTTTTGAAGCATCTTCCTGTTCAGGTGACCATGTCATAGAATCTCATTAAAAAATGTAATAAATTCCATTATGAAGTTATTTAGCATTTTTCTTCTCATTGCTCCTGTGGGAAGGCTACTTCAGAACTTAACATCTCTGGTGGTTAAAATCTATCTGTTAATATCCAGATTAAATTTATCTAGGCCCCATGAGAACTTATTTGTCTTTTAAGCAACTTTGGGCTTCAGTTTTAGTTTCTTTTGAGGGTGGCTGTAACCTTTATTTTAAACAGCTACAGAACTGAGTAAAATTCCAGATGGAGAAGCATTGTGGTAGTTTCCAGTGTGAAAATACTTCTCTGCAATATTTGGAAATGTTTTTCCTGGTTCATGCAATGAATACATTTAATGTTTTGATGGATTCCTCTTACATTCATGGTCATTCAGTCATCCTAAAATAATCTTGTGTTGCTAGGATCTTCCATTGTTTTGCTGATTCTTGCTGATGGGCCCCCAGTTTTCAAAAAAAAATCTTTATACAAGTTCCAGTAGACTTATAACTTTATTTTACGTTGTACACTTACAATCAGATCATTTGTAGTACACAAAATGTCTCAAGGTCAGCCAGTTCTTTCTGAGAGATTTTTGTCTTCCTATATATAACCACAGCTCTTTTTTGTCATCATCCCATTTTTAAACACTTCCACATTTTCCCACAGACGTGAGTTAAAATATTAAATAAAATTAATCCGAAAACCAGTCCACAAGAAACAACAACAGCTTCTCTTAAGACTACTATGTTGTCCTTCAGCACAACCAAATGCCATTTTATTTGAATGCCTCAGAAATTACTCTGATATCTTTTATTCAGTTTAACTAATAATTTTCAAGCAGTGCTTTTATCCAAACAAATTTTAACTGCCTGCAGGACCCTTCTGTTTCCTCTTTGGCTACAATGGCGACAGAGAGAGGCCACACAATTACCTCTGAATAGACGTCTAATTTCTGGATGGATGAAGTTAAGTGAAATGAAGATAATCCTAATATGTGAAATTCTGTTATCCCATTCAGACAGAGCAGTCAGATTGTACGCTCTTTGTCTATAAAGGTATATGTTTTTCTTATCTATACAATAAGGCCTGTTTATGAAAGTGATTTTGCCACAGAATGAGAAATAGTAAACTAGCTTATCCAGTACCACAAAAAATTCCAGCCACTGGTAGCTCAGCAAAGAAAGTATTCATAATATTAAATTGAATAACAAAAATCTGAGGGACTATAATTTTTTTATCAACATTATTTTGAATTTACTCATATATTCTCATTAAATTAGTTACAAAAATATCATTTTTCCTTTTTTGAAAAATATTGGGGCATGCATGCTTTTCTTGAAACCATTACAAAAATTATTATTTTCTGCACAAATTTCATGTTTGGGGAGGGCACAGTTACTATTATTATTATTATTATTATTATTATTATTATTATTATTATTATTATTATTATTATTTGGATAAGAATTAGAATGGGTCAAAAGTCAAATCAGTCAAATATTTGCTTCTAAGACAAACAATTATCATATCTTAAGAGATTTTTGTCATTATATCCTTATCTTTACAAACATTGCTATGATTTAACATAGAGGTGGGGACTTCATACCTTTCAAATTAGAACCTAGAAGAAAATATGCCATGTAGACACTAAAGTGACAGGAGAATTTAGATATTTAGAGGCACTGAAATTGCGCCTAAGCAAAAATATTTGACATATTATGTCCATTTAAAAGTTTTGACAATCAATTTACTGTGAGAAAAAAGTTATTATGCACTGCCTGTGCCACAAGATCTATCCACATGCATGCACTTAGTCAGTAGTAAAGGAAATTTTTTTCACTCAAAAGTTCAGCCCAAAAAGTGCAAGGAAACAGCAGGAAACATTTTTCCTTCAAGAGACATCACATGGTATCTATACTACATAGTTCATATGTAACGAACCCAGTTATAATATCTAACTCAGAAACACCAGCTGTGATCCGAGGGTTTAACTTTTTTTCATGTATTCTTATTTTTGAAGGAATGTTTTCATTAATGTCGCAAATAAATAATTGAAGAGCAGCTGTTGAATATGATTCAGGAAAAAAAGAATTAATCAGGACTTCTTAAATGCACTTTATAGAAATAAAGGAAACACAATATTTTTAAAGAACCTGAGTTCAATTAATTTACACTGACCTTAAAATTTGTCCAAACACAGAGGTACAGACACAAGGACATAAGCCTTGATTATGTAAGCAGATAAATGTGGATTAGTAATTTCCAGCTTGAAGTTTCAAAATGCTGGTCTAAATTCAAGGGCATTATTGTAAATGAATCCCAAAGGTATTAATGCTCAAAGCTCAGAATAATTTCTACTGCTATGCCTAATATTAAAATAGATACTATTGCTGCTTTTACTACTACTATAAATAATTGAAGATAATAAAACTGAGTCTAGACTTCAGCACTAGTATTTGATTGTCCAGAGTATTTAACTCTCATCAGGTTTTTGTTAGCTAGCCCTCTTCCAAACAGCAGGTAAGTATTGATCAGAGACAAACACACGAGAGAGAGAGAATGTTTTTGTAGGCAATAAGAACAAAACTGCACCAAGTTTGACTCCTTTTCCTTTCAGAATTTGCCACTTGTCCCCTGCATACTTTGCATCCACAGATATTTCCACATGACCTCATGCTACAAACTAGGGCATGCAACACTTATTTTTCTGTTATGAAAATATCACTCTGATGGTTTGTAACACAACTCTTCTAAAGTTTCAGACACTTTCAAGCAGCAGTGACTTTTATGTTTTCTACTTGTTTTGGTCTCAGTGGAAAATATTCTGGTGGACTCGGAGGTAGGGGAGGACAGTGTAAAACACCAGGGAGGGTTAAGAGAAAGATAGCGTGCAAAACAAAAAAAGAACATTACATGTTATTTGTTATTCTTTTTCAAGGAAATAGTAAGAAGAGAAGACTATTTACTTGCTACTGGAAAACAGAAAACTGTTCATTACCTTGCAAAGGACCTTGAAGTTTTCTCCTACATAGCACCTTTCACACTCAGCCTGAGTTGTCATGTACCTGTCTCTGCAAGTTTAGGGAGAGCCATCAAAATCTACAAGAGCTACACAAATGCACAAGAACTCTGTAGCACATTTACTGAACTCATTTTTTTAAAACTATAAATTTGTTTTCACCAATGTCATCATAAAAAACAGGGCTGAAGTACACACACAGTGAGATCTTGCCATTCACGTCTTGAACAACACTTCAGAATACAGACTTCTGGGACCTTCTAACATGCTTCTAAACCTGTTTTTTACACTCACCTCAAGCTGTCCCATGCCCATTTCTTCAAGCTTGAGGGTAATCCGAGAAATGCCTTCTGAGAGCTGCTATGTATGTACAGTGTGCCTCCTGTGTGGCATATACCTACCAAACCGGCTTGGTGCTGCTGTGCTCACCACTCACACTTAGTAGAAGAGAAAAATAAGACTTGAGAAGATCTTACCAAAACATGTAAAATTCTAGTAGCAATGACCCTACTGACTCACAAGAGATGTCTCTCCTGTATTCTATGACTCCATTAGTTTGAACTTCACTGTATTCTTGTAAATAGATTCCAAAATTTCTAACGGAACCTCAGGACTCCACAGGTTTAAAAAGCGTGATGGATTCCTAGGCTGTATTGAAAACGCTGAACAAAATAGGGCCAGGGACTCCTCTGCTTTGAGGTCCACTGGCAGATTGGCTGTATCTGAGCTGCTGAAAAATTAGCTCTGGGTTACCTTTGGTCCCTTTATGGTGCCCAAATGACTGTAGGACATAAACAGAAACTTTAACTGAGGGGTAAAAGAAACACCTTCCTCTTGGCTCCTAGTTCTCAGTGTGATGCTAACCTGCTCCGCACTCCCATTTCATTCCCTGTGGAACTGGAGTCATCCCTGATCTTAGCCTCCTTTCAGAAGATAAACGAGCCATTTGCTACCTGGGCATGTTCAAGTAAACTAGGAAAGATTTGGTTAAGCAGGTGATGAAAAGGTCACAAAAAAAGACCAGAAGGGGATAGTAGGGGTTTTTACCTGTGTAGATACAGAGCAGAATAAAACCTATAACGTGAAAGAAATAAAGCTGTAGGTATAAGGAGTCCGATTTATAAAGACCCCATGATAAATTTGCATGCCTGTGACCCTTCCTTCACACTGCTCCAGGCACACCACACCCACAGCTGTCTTAGCAGTGGGTTTCAAGACCTTTATCTTCACTCTTTGGTTTACAAGACTAACGTTTGTTATAAACAGAGTATTTTTAGCAGTTGTCTATTTCTTTATCTAGGGCTCCAATATGTTAGATGACTAGGCTCTATGACTCAAGATGATGCACAGTTTTTTTCCATTGTCTTTTAGTGTCACAGAAAGGTTCAGCCAAACCCAGTTTTTATTGAAGATCTCCACAGCTTGAAACTGTTTTTCATTAAACCCCTCTTTCTCTCTCTGTCTCTGTCTCTCTCTCTCTCTCCATATATATATATAGTGGAAATCCTAGGCAGGGGCTCAAATTTTGTCTCTGTGGCTATCCTGGACACAATGGCTGACCTCAGCATATCTCCTTCTGTGATATTTGCTTCTGTAGAGCTCCCAGAAGAAAGTAATATAATCTTCTGCAATCAACAGCAGCGAGGTGTTACGTTTCTGTGGCACATTTTTAAACAAATATGGAAAAGGTGTTTGTAGAGCAGAGACCAGACAGCTTTCACTGGTTGACAGCACAGCCACCTTCATCATCATCATCATTCACCTGCACTAAAATATGAGATGTGCATCCTTTTGAAACACATGCATCTGTAAAAAAATAGTGTTTTCTGTTTATTGGGAAAGTCCAGGATTGACATTTTCTTTAAAAATTATAATGAGAACAAAACATAAAAGAAAATTAGCAACCTAGTCCAGCCTCCCTGTTTAGATGTTATGATGTGCAACTGTTAAAATTATGACCACATGGTTTGGAGTTGTGTCTTTTGTGCTGACTTTACCTAACAGAGATGTTCATTCTCCTGGAACATTTCTATTAGATGCTTTTTATTGATCATCACATGTTTATATACATAAGGTCTTTTGGAGGCTATAGGTTATTTTTGCAAACATATGTGTGTATTTTAAGGTGTCTTTTAAAAGGTCATCTAGTGTTAATATGATTATTAAGTACAGGGAACAGAGACTCAGTTCTTCAGACACTGACAGGTACTAGAACAAACAAAAGCAACCCAGAAAACAATAGAACCACTGATTACATATTTAGCCTTAGGAAGGTCAGCAACATAAAAGCAAAAAAACTTTCATTCCAGAAAATGTTTCCAGCTTTATTGGCTTTAGATCATGTAGCTACAGGCGGGTTTTCCTATTGATTTTTGTCTCAGCTTAGGCTGAGGAGTCAGATGGACTAGGAGTCAGATGGCTAACCTGCTAGGCAAACCTATAACTGCACTATGCACAGTCCCATTCCACATCTTTTCCTAGGTGTAAAGGTTAGTGACTGTAGAACTTGTTTTCTACTCCCCTGTGCTATAGGACTACCACAGAGCCCTGGTCTGGTAGATTATTGGCTATTTCTTGGGAAAACTTCCAAATTTTAATTACTTTTATTAACCATTTCAATATTTCTTCCTTCCACCTGGCTTGAATACTTACAGACCCAATGTGGTCTTTATGGTTTTTGCAGCACCTACGGCAATACAGCTTTTCTTTTTGGCAGCTAGTAAGAGCTGTGGATTCTCTGCCTGCCTTTCCTTCTGCATGTCATATTAGTATAAGCTAGTGTAATTGACTGTAGCTGGCATATGTTTCCAGTGTTGTTTAGTTGGCACAGTGAAGGGACTTCCTGAAGAAAAGTGAATTTTTCCATAGTGTTTTCAAGTCTGCCCATGTAAACTTTTAATTGCCTGGAACCTGTATGTTGGAGCAAGGCTCTGACCAACAGGCAAGCAGATCTCACACTGTTCTAACAGATGTAGATGAGAAGAGACTGCCAAGTGAGTATATTTGCATCTATTGAGTTAACTGAAAGCATAATTTTCAGCAGAAAAGGCTATTTACAGTTTACATGGCTGCAGGCTTAGGACTATTTTATTGGCTTTTAGATGGTTTTTTTTTAAAGTCAACGCCTCTGTAAACTTTTAGGTAGGTAATGTCTTAGAGTGGAACAGGGCATTATCATTGAAAAATGCTTTGTTCCTTTTAAATGTGCCTTCCCTCTTTTCTCTCTTTTAATTCAGCATCTGAAACTAACCAAGCCAATCTTCTGCATTCCTGCCGAGCTTCATCTGACGAGGTCAGCAGTCTTGTTCTCTGCATTTTTTTTGCACAACAGGGGTACTCACAATATAGTGCAACACCCCCAGTAAGGGGGATACTACATGGATTCTTAAAAAGAAAAGCATGTGTGACAATTTGCCTTGAATTCTTTGAACACATTGCTAGATTGTTAATGCATGGGAAAAGGGTGGTCATAGATCCATCTGCATTTCACAACTGCTCCTGGTACCACATGACACTACAGAGTGATTTCTTTAGTAAGTCAGAGAGCACATTACAAAGGGTAAATGCACTGAATTGGATTAAAAGCTGTCTTGTAAAGAGGAAATGTTTTGTTCTGGAAAAGAGCGGACAATTCAGGAGGACAACCAATAGTGTCAGGGTTGCCGCAGCAAAGCTTAGTATTAATAACACTGATGAGGATGCATATTAATAATAATACTCTGCACTTCTACACCACTTTGCTTTTTCAGAGTGCTTTACAAACATCTAATTAATCATTATCTAATTAAGAATGACTTTGAGAGGGGCTAGGGGGCGTGTATGACAATATTTAAAATATGCCTTTGTTTGATAATGGCACAAAATACTAGGAGGGCAGCAGCCACAAAGGCACAGAGCACACGCATTCAAAATGTTTTGGATAGATGAGGTTTATGGTCTGATAATTGGCTTATGCAGTTCAGCATAGAGAAATATAAAGTAATGAGAGAAGGGAGGATCAAAACTATCCACAGAGACTATAGCCTAAAATGAAGCACAATACAAACCAAGAATAGACTTGGACGTGATAATGGATAATGCAGTAAATCCCTCTCTACAGTGTTTGGCAGAAGCAAAAAAAGCCTTGGGATTTACATTGTATATATAATCAGTGTCTTTTTCTGTTAAATAGGGCAGTAAAGAGACTACATTACGAATATTGTGCATTTCTGCTCTCCTCAAGCCAAATTCCCTATGAATTTACCTGCCACACAGCTCTTTTACAGTCATCAGAATTACAGAGGCTATAATTTGACCTCATATTGCTAATGTTAATCTTACTGCTAAAGAAATTCAGGGCCAAATCGAGATGTCATTTAGCTATAGATCAAGCCCAGGGGCAGAGAAACAAGTCAGCATCTGCAGATGCCGATATCAGTGCCCCATTCATCTCTAACACAGTGAATTGGGAACTCTTTGGAGGGACTAAAGGGTTTCCTTCGGTTCATATCATTGTATCAAGCAAACGCAGAATTTTCTCCCCTCTGTAAGATTATGTTGAGGGAAAAGTGTTAGACAGGGACATGATCATACATGGTGTCTCAGGTCGCAGCACAGTATACAACCAAGCATGACAGCTGACTCACAACTATATAAATTGATATTCAAAATCAGTGCAAAGCAAATGACACTTAAGTTTGGAAGAGTAGATGGCTGTCTCACTCACTTTCATCTCCCCACACCACGTTCCCTGAAATCCCTCTGAATATTACGGGAACATTTGGTATTTGTAGGAGACAGCATATCTGATGAGTGTCAGCTGAATCAACTCTATTTATTATAGGAAGGACATTGCTGATAATAAAAAGGTGCAGCAAAGGCCATGCAAAACGATTACAGGTCTGAGTGCATAAGTTATGAAGAAAGATTGGCTTATAGTAGAGGAAAAGAGGCTACCTTGAAAGTATATATGACTCCAAAGAGATCAGATAAATACCAGCAAACTGATTAGAATAGTAATTAATTTCTTTATAACACTAAAGTTTTTGTTCCATATGTGCTGGAGAAGACGCTTTCATTAGAAGATACGCAGGCAGAGACGTTGGTGCGAAAGAAACACATAGAAAAAACAGCAATTAAACACAACACAAGCATACTCAGGAGAACAGTCCAGTATGAAATGAATATTGTGGCTCAGTTTGATGAAGAAAAAGGATCCAGTTTCTGAGAAAAACTGTGTGATTTGTGTGAGTTTTTCTGCTACACTCTCCAACTTTCTCACACTTATGGAGTTTAATTCCCACTTCTAGTCATGTATGCAATTAAAGAATTTATACCCTGGAGAAACAGTGGTGTCAGGTGGCTCTACCCACAGCAGAAGTATTGTGTAGATGTAATTGCAGCCACCAAGGGACTCTCATGTATCTCAAACTCAGTTTTCCCTCAGCAGGTTACAATTACTCTTATCCTAACTATTTGTACTTCTGAGGGGCATTGGTGGAAGTGGAGTCTTAACGTATCAGATTACCTGCAATAAATGGTTCTAAGCACTCCAGGTCATATTCAAAACCTTTAGAAAAAAAGGCCTGAAGAACTGCCAAACCCACAGGGAGAGAACAGGGGGGATGAACGGCATTGTCCCAGCCCTCAAGATGAAGTGCTTCCAGCAAGTTTGAGGAAACAGATAACAAACCATTAGAAAAGAATAAGAATGAAAAAAAAAAAAAAAAAAAGAGAACTTGGAATTCTTGTTTTCAGTTTTATGTGAAATAGAATTAATTCTTAAAGAAGTCTAGTAATCGATTTGACTTTGAGAATGTGAACCCCCACCAAGAAGACAATAGAACCCAACTTGTGGGCTGAGAAAAATATTGTTTGATAGGAAAAGTAAAAGCATCCCGTGCAAGCAAAGCAAAACAAGGAATGACTTCTCCATTTCCCATGGACAGACAGGTGTTCAGCCACCCCCGGACAGCAGAGCTCCGTTACACATTACAGTGACTTGGGAAGGCAAACACCACCACTCTGAATGTTCTCCCCTTCCTTCTTCCTCCCCTCAGCTTCACATGCTGACTGTGACACCCTGTGGTCTGGGATATCCCTTGGGATAGCTGGGGTCAGCTCTCCTGGTTGTGCCCCCTCCCAGCTCCCTGTGCAACCACAGCTGCCCTTGGCAGGGCAGCCTGAGAAGCAGAGAAAGCCTTCCTGCTGTGTAAGCACAATTCAGCAATAGATAAAACATTGGTGCGTTATTAGCATGGTTTTAGTCACAAATCCAAAAGATTTGTCACAGCACCATAAGAGCTACCATGAAAAAAGTTAATATCCCACGTAAAACCTGTTTGTAGCCTCACTTTCTGTGGCCTGCACTTCTTTTAGCTTGTCTTTCCCATTTTCTTTATAAGGTTAGTCAATGTTATTTTCTCTAAATAAAGCATACTTAAATTTATTTCCATAATGAATTTTATTTAGAAAAAATATAGAAAAATTAAAACAATCTTATAACTCAATTTGATTCTATAAACGTATTTTAATTTGTATATTTAATCTTTAGGAGTATCAAAAAAAATAAAATCCTAGAAACCAAATATTAATAAAGAGCTAAAACACCTTTTGCAAAATGTATAGCAAGAAGTGAGAGACAGAAAAAAATTAATGAGAAGTCAGCAAGTTCAAATTCTTTACATTCACATTCTTCTTTCACAGCAAATGTGTAGATTAAAGGAAATTTTTATGCAAGCTTTTTAGAAAAAAAGCCCCTGCTAATGTCAAGTAAATGAATTTGGGCCTGTCAAAGAAAATTTTATAATATGGTTTCTAGATGATTCATTTGTTAATGTGCAAGGTATGAATAGAGTCTCTAACCCAAGTGTGTGTCCACAAATTTGACATGCACCTGGCATCAAAGGACATCCTGACAGAACAACTTAAAGTTCTCATCTCAAAGAATAAAATTAAATTAAATTAAAAAATACATAGCAATTACCACATTGAAAAATTCAGAGGGAGAAAAAAAAATGCATTAACTTTTCCACTAGACAAGATCTTAGAAAAATATGACAACTCATACTGTCTACGATGCAGGCAATGTCATTTATCAAATCCAGGTAAAATGATAGCGAAGGCAAGAATTCAGACTTGCATTTAACTTTGTGTTATTTTATTAGACTTCATCCATTTTGGATTGTTATTGGACCATATCAAAAGCAAATTTAGCATTAAAATTGATTTTTTCCCCAACACACACACACAAAAAAAGAGGGGTTTGTACTGAATGGTTCAGGTGTGGAGTTTAATATGAGCAAAATATGAACTTCCAGGGAAGAATATTTTAATGCAGTTAATAATAAAAGTGTCTTTCTCATTATGGCAGCCATACAGTGACATAGGTATTACATACTGTGCTGTCATATTAAAATACAGACCAACTTTTCTGTGTCACTGGAAAGGTGGAGGTTTAATATGTTTGTCAGCCTAGATACATACACATATATAAAGTGCTTACACCTACCAAAAGAAATCTCTTCCTCCCCTGTCTTTTTGCTCCTTTTTTCTTCCTAGTTTCAGTAAAATTAGGCAAGTTCCAGACAATAAACAGCTTAGTTAAAAAAATATGTAGGCCATTAATCTTAAGATTCAGCTAAACCTCCATGGGCTTTCCTGAATTTCCCAGGGGAATTTTTAAAGCCTCATATTGGTAAGACCTCAAATTGTAACCCTGTTAATTTAAGCCAGTCAGCAAGGAAATAACATAAATAGTTCACTCCTCCGTACCCCTTCTCATCTCTCACGCTTGACTGGCCACAACAGGTAGTGTTGGAAGGAAGAAACAGTGGTGTTTTAGACAGCATTACAGAAGGGAAAACACAATGGTGGACCTTACAGCCAGAAGACAAGACTAAAATATGGCCTCTCAGCAAGAGAGGCTGAGAATAAGTCTTCAGACTAGGTAAAATCCTTCACCCTAAAACAACGAAGAAAATAGCCTAAGGTGTAGAGAGACAGAAAATATACTGAATTGGTTGGTTGTGAGGTAGCTTTGGTCTGCTGGTGTCAGAAAAGACTTTGTGGCATGTCAACTCCAACACAGCTTTACTGCATCATTACTGCGAGGACAGAGATGCATTCACAGAAACTGATATTCAGGTGCCTGGCCACTACTTGCCAGGTGATCAAGAACAAATAGTTAAACTGCAACCTTTGTGTCATGGGTTTGCAAAAGTCCCCCTCCTTGGGGATTGAAAATAGTTTGTCCAGATGAATTTCCAGACAAAAGCCA
>JAWMRA010000113.1:107369500-107393762 GCA_035584735.1 Pseudotriccus pelzelni
CCACCACCTTCTCTTCCGTTTCTTCTTGAAGATGTAATTAGCAAAGGTGTCACCTAAACTCCTGATTGGCCTTTGTCTGGAAATTCATCCGGACAAACTATTTCCAATCCCCAAGGAGGGGGACTTTTGCAAACCCATGACAAAAGGCAAAGCTGTTGAATCAGGAAATTTGAAAGTGCTGGGACTAATTCGTAGCTGGCAAAACACAGCAAAATCCTCAAAGTCCCATGGAATTGCAATATCTTCTCTTTGAAATGTATTTGACACTGAATGTAAGATAAACAACTATAAACTTTGGAAATGAGACAGAAAAATGCACATCAGTTGATGGCGGAGTAGACTGTTTAATTTTTTTCTTTTGCTTCTTCCTCAAATCAGCTTTGCTTCCAACAAGCTGTAATGGACAGCCCAAGGAGGAGGACACTGGTGACATCTTGTCCCGTGGAAGCTCAGTGGTCCCTTCTGCACCTACTTTGAGACACTGCACTCAGCTCAGCAGGGAGTTCTGAAATGTTTGCAGGTTTGCCCTATCCCCTACAAACATGTAAGGGTCCCCCATACAACCCACAGAATCCAGTAGAAATATTTCTGCAGGCTTCAATATTCCCTCGATTGGACTATCAGAAATAACCTAAGTAAAGCTACCTTTTAAAATATGAGAGGTTAAATTATTCTATTTGTGTGTGATTCGAAAGAAGCCGTATCCCATCAAAAGACGCCTTCTAAATTCAGTATGAATCCCTTTTTCATTTGTCATATCCACAGAGCAAGGACAACAATTCTGCTGGATTTCAAAATTAAGCTATTGGGACCAAACACTGCTGTCTTTCTCCATGAGAAGTCCCCATGGCTTTCAGTCCATCATCATGTCCAATACCCAAGACAAGCAATTAACGAAACAGTTTAAAACTAAGGCACAAGTTATAAAACTGCAGTATACCTTTGAGATCCAGGCAAAATATTTGCTATTGTAACTTTCCCATCTTGCCAAAATATTTGTTATCTCAGAGGCAGCATTTTTCAAATTCACACTCAATGGCATCCATAAGGTAGTCCCACTGGTGTCAAGTTGGCACCTCAATAACAAATGCAGTAATACTCTGGGAATCCAGAATAGGACTATAATAAACATGTAGTCCCAGAACACAATAAAACCAAGAAGAGCTCCAGGTGGTGCTAAGAAATATGTATTTATTTTACAAATATAAGGCCTGATCCCCTTGTCTTCTCTCAGGTTAAAAAAAAACAAACAAACCTCTGAGATTTTTCATGTAATACAAAATATTTCCTAATCATAATGTTATTTTTTAATTGCAGAAATAACTTGATCCTTATTTTTCGTTATCATCTTAACAGAGTTTTCGATTTAGCAATTCTTTCTTACACTAAGGAGTTGCCTACTAAAATAATTCCATTTTTTTTCAGTTAGAGTGCTTATAGATATATGGATTTGTTAACTTACAGTTTCTAGAGCTGGGGCACATTTTAAATGAAAATTATAAAGGAGAAAATTCTAACTAACCTAATAATGTGAGAGAAACTCTGAATCATGGAGAGAGTGGCTTAGGAGGAGGTAGGAGGTGAGGCAGCCCTGATTTTGCGTGCAGCATATCATCTGAGGTGTCCAAAGCAATCATTGCTATTTTTTTGTTTAAAAGCAGCAGTAAAACTCAGCTTTCAGAAATGGCCCATGCAAATTGAAGGAAGTGACTTACTTGTTTATTTGCATCACTGACTAAAGAGCAGTTTTCCCCGCAGGCTATAAAACCATACATTTGTGTCCTGCTTAAAATCCCATCACTTTTGGATGGGATTGACAGATCAGAATGGATTAAGGTGTCCTTGACTGTCAGAGCAACATGGTCTTCCTCCTCTTGTGTCTCATCTGTGGGAAAGGGAAGAAATACATGCAGAAATTAAAGGCACTATGGAAATTTCCAAACAGAAAGAGTTCTGGAGTGGCCTCTGTTGTATGTCTTCTCCTTCATTTTGTACCAGCACCGATCAATGGTCTCATTGCCTGCTGTAATTCCCTGCAGTCATTACTTTACAGGTGAGTAATTTATGGCTTCGTAAGGGGTTCTGGGATGTTTGATTATGTCAAAGGTGTTATTGAAGTTCAGACTGTAGTTGTATCCTAAATAGGACAAGATTACCACTGGGATTTATGTCATTACTTTCACTAATTATTTACAACTTGGTGCCAATCACACTATAGATGCACTTGCAGCAAAAGAAGAGATGGTTCTGTATAGGTGACCACAACCCTGGCAGGTGGTAAGCTATCCAAAACAGTGCATGGCATTGACCTCCAGTGGCAGCAGCAATGATAGGCAGGACAAGGAAATCCAACATCAAAGATATTAAACTGAGCTCTCAACTGGAAGGGTTAATTTTGTGCAAATTTCTCAGTTCTCATCTGACCCAAGCTCCCTATCTCATGGCAGTATGGGGTAAGGGATGGGACTGACTATTCCAGAGCCACAGTATGAAAGGGTGACTGGAGAATAAGTTCAGAACTGCTGTGTAAATTTTTGCCTACAGGGAAAGTATAGCAACTGTGGGTGGAAACCTCCTGTTTAAGAAGGGCAGAAATTCCAGTTAAAGCCTCCCAACTAAAGTGGCAAATAGAAAGAGAATGAGACATGATTATTCCCCGCAGGACTCAAGTTCTTATCCCTGCAGAGTCTTCAGTCAGAGTAGGAAAGCGCCTACCACACAGTAATAGTTTTCCAATGTGTCTGTAAGCGGGCTTGGTCCCTGGGGATTACAAGTGCAACTACATCCTTCGATCCAGCCCCAATGACAGAGACAGGGGAAAGCAGTAAAATTTTCTTTTTAGTGGCAGATACTACAATGATGTAAGAACTCCTTTTCCTCAGAGGGCTCACATTAGCATTTTCTCTCAGTCCTGAGGGTAAATCATGCCATTTAGTCACAGTCTACAGCAAGACACCAACATCCCCTTTCTGAGCACTCACACTCTCACCTTCACCTTTCCTGTCTGAAGAGAGAATCCAAACTTGGTTAAGTGAGCCACAAACTGCACTTCACTCTTTTCAGTGGACCTTCCTGTCTTCTATTGGGCCTACACAATCTCACTTTTACAGAGCTTTTATTTCTCTATCCATAGGAGCGACATAGTACAAATAAGTATTCCAAGGGACCCTCAGCAATAGCACAGTCACTGGGGACAGATTCACAGAGTGACTTAAGTATTATCATACCAACACTGCGGTATTTAATAATCAGGCACTGTGCTCCAGGACTCAATAGAGCTTAAGAAATATCTTAATCTTCCCTTTCATTATTTAGCTAATAATCATTAGATATTTGGTAGCTCATGATTTGCTGAAAACAAATCCCTTCCGTGTGAAGGGGAGAGGAATTCTACTTTGTTTATTCTGCATA
This sequence comes from Pseudotriccus pelzelni, assembly GCA_035584735.1. Classification (NCBI taxonomy): domain Eukaryota; kingdom Metazoa; phylum Chordata; class Aves; order Passeriformes; family Tyrannidae; genus Pseudotriccus; species Pseudotriccus pelzelni. The sequence goes on from JAWMRA010000113.1 coordinate 107,372,912, forward strand.
TTGCCTAGCCCCTGCTTTCAATTGTGAAAACATGTTTTGAGGGATTAGTTACTGGATTTGGAAGAATTATTAGTTTCCACTTTCTGACTGAAGAAAAGGAAAATCTTTTAGGCTACTAAAAATTAGAAGGTGTTGTTGAATGCATAAGGCAGGTCTTCTGTGCCAAAATGTAACTAGAGAGGGTATTGGATATTACATTAAAATCTCTGTGAAGAATCAGATGAGAAGAACTGGAAAGGAACACATTGGACTTTTGTTAATATTTGTTAAATCTAACTTACTTTCTTAACAATTCATGTCTTCCTGCACATGGGGGACAGGATACCCTTATTTCTGTCCAGCAATTAGGGAACTATGCTTGAGAAGACCATGGAATTCCAGGCTGCAATGTGAAATGCCTAGACAATGTCCTTGGGTGGTCAAGGATCCACAAGTAAAGAATGAAAAACCAAATCTGACATGTGATGATGAATGTGTTTTGAAGACGTGCTACAGGTCAGCATCAATGAAATGCAGAGGCAGAGGAAAACATTCTATTGTTTTTCCAGGAAAGACAACACATTGACCAGTTTGCCTTGGCCATCAGATCTCAGTACTGATTATTATCTAACTAATAAATATCAGCTTATTTGGGAAAGAGCATGACCATTGCTAGAAATTATAATTGGATGCACTAATAAACCAAAGGACTGACAGACTTTCCAGAGCTTAGCCAAGTGAAAATCATACATAAAATAAGACAAGAACAAGGGAGACAGAGCTTAAGGATCCATCAGGACACAGAAAAATGCAATGGAGCAGAAACATCTTTTCTCATGGAACAATCCCCACCTGTCAGACAGATTCTGAACAATGCCCAGGTCCACTTTCAAAAGAGTCCTATGATAAGAAAGCTATCTATATCATAGAACCATAGATTATCCTAGAATAAATGACCTACAAGGATCATCAAAGTCCAGCTCCTGGTCCTGCACAGGGTTGAGCAAATTTAGAAAGAAACCCTTGTTACAAAGATGTGTTCTTCCTCCTCTCCCATGTCATGACTGTTGCTGCATTTACTGCTAGTTTGTTTGAACAACAAATTACCAGCATCTACCAGAGAATCAAATATCAAAGATTCATTGCTCACTTCATTAGTCAGGCATGGGCTGTGTCTACACAGTGTTTTCGTGGCAGAAGCTATGTCAGTGTACTCACACCCTGAGCCAGCTGTGATTTGGGAGAAAGAAGGCATATTTATCACCCAGTCGAGCCTGAGACAGTGTACCCTGCCTCCTGCAGGCCTTATCAGCTTGAGCACACCCCAATCTGAACAACTGTGTCCAGCTACCACCAAGCACAAGCAGAGACCACCCACGACCTCCTCAAAATACCCCTGGATGCACGTCCTGAGACCCTTGGGCCAAAAGGTAAGAAGCAGTAGATAACTAAAAGTGGTGCTGCTGGAGGAAAAAGTCTGGCCAGTTTGAACAGCACTAGGACCTATAAATGTTTTCTAGCTGGCCATGGAGTGCTTGTATGGATTTGACAGAGAGGCAGGGAGGAACGATGCTGGCGCCAAAAAGGCAAGACTACTGTGTTGATACCATTGCCTATAGGACAATGCCACAACTGGAAACATTGTATCCCTCTTAAATGCTGAAAATAACAGGCTGAAAGGATCTGGAACTCCAGTGATTCTTCTCAGCATCATTTGCTGCCCTGCTTAAACCAGATGGACAGCACAGGCAAGCAACCGCAAACATGGTAAAAGCACTGACATACTCCAACCAGTCCCACAAGATGTGCTTATAAAGGATCAATGTTTCATAGTCAAAAAACTGTTTCTGTGCCAGTTTTGGAAGGTTCAGTAGCAGCTAGGGAAGAGGTGGAGGTGGCTGTCATTCATTGTTATGATTCAGAGTCACAGAATCTTGAATGATTATGGATTAGCAGAGAAAAATTACTGATGAGCATGTATTTTCACCCAGCCTCCCTAAACTCCTCTCTTGAGGATGTAGAAAGCAAGCGTGATTTATGATGGGTGACTTTAACTTAAGGGGTGTTTTCTGGACAACTGGTTCAGTTTGTTACTAAAAACAAAAGGTGGGAGTTACACACTGTAACACAGATATCTAAAACTCAGTGGCATTATGTCTAACCTAGGTACCTCGGGGGGAAATAAATGGTTCCATTAGGCAGTTCATCCCATCCTAAAAGAGATGTATAAGATAAATCAACTGAATCATCCCCTAGAAGTGCTTATTTCTCTCTGTAAAAAATTTCAGAGTGGTTAGCTGAAATTCAGGTGTTTAATTCTTGTAAAACTAAAAAGAGAGAGGAAATCCCCTTCTGGTTCTTTAAAATGATTCCACCAGTCAAGTTTCATACTACAAGAATGTCAGTGTTTTAAAATGAGATTTGAAGGAACAATAAATTATATGTAAGATGGGTAAATGGGAAAAAATGAATGGTGAAAAACTTAAAATATAGGTGATGCCTAAGAAAGTAGGTTGAATTAATTTAATATTAGGTATAGCTAGGGCTTCAGAATATGAGCGTTCTACGTATTAGGAAGAAGGGTGTTATTAGGTCAGCTGTAAGTTTTGTTTTGGCAGATGTAGGTGGAAGAAATCTCAACAGTGATATTCGACAAGTGAAACATTTGTCATAAATACATCTTGATATCTAAAATGAAGAAGTATGATATATCCTTTCCATCTAAACTTCACCTCTATCTGAATAATAGCATAAGATAACACCTGATAAAAATAAAAATTTTAACACATAATTTAGATCAAAACTTTTTTTTAAAAGAGTTGAAGAATGTTTTTAGTTTAATTTTAATTTTTAACAGATCTTAGAAAGCTGAGATACTGAAATGTCTTGGAAAACTGCCAAAGTAATTCTAGTATTTAATAAGGGTAAAAGAGATAACCTAGGAACCACTGAAAAATTTCTCTGATGTGCATTCCAGAAAAAAAAAAACAGAACAGGATTCTATCAACAAATTGTGGTTAAACATACAATTTATGCCAGTCAACACAGTTTTGTAAAAATATTTGCAAAACAAATGTATGGTTTTTATCGTAGGATTAAAGGCCCTATTGAAAAGGTGAATTAATTCTTCATTTTTAACAAGACATTTGACTTTGTGCCATGTAACACTTTGGTTTAAAAACAAACTTGAATTGTGCAGAACTAACAGATTGTACATTAGATGCAATTAAAATATCTCATGGTGTTCAGAAAGTAGTAATTAAGAAACCAGTGACAAGATGTGCTTCTACCAGGTTCCCCCAAATAGCCATTGCTCCATATATATAAAGAACAATGAACTAGAAAAAGTAAGCAAAGCATAGCAAGGTAGTAAGTAACAAAAATGAGGCTCTGCTGCAGAACTACCTGAAATGTCTGCTAAAACAGTTAAATTCTAACAAAATTAATTTAAGGACACCCAAATGAAGATCAATGCATCTGGGAAGCAGAAATACAAATTATATGTACAGTGAGAGTCTCTTTTGGAAAGCAGTAGCTCAGAAAGACTTGAGATTCATTGTAGATAATCATCCTGAAATAAACTCTTAAAGTAGTGTTTTGGCTAAATGGCTAATATGATCCTTGGCTATATAAAAAGTGATAATCAAGTACAAGTAGGGAAGTGTCACTGCTGTTCTGAAAGTGCCACTACAATAAGACACCTAAGTCTGGACTCAGATCTCCCAGAAGAACATAAATATCACAGAGAAAGCTTAAAAAGAAGCAAATAAACAAACTCAGGCCAGAGACTTGAAAACAAATATAAAGATGTGATACTTAAAGAGTTCAACTTAATTTACCAGAGAAGTTTGAAAGCTGACTCGCCCCATGTTTATAGATTCTTGCACACAAAACCCCCATCCAGTAGTATGGTTTTCAAACATGCTGACAAAATCATAATTAGACATAATGACTAGAAGCTGGAGTTAGAAAATTTAACCCTGAAGAAAGACACAACATAGAAAATGAAATTTTATGGGGAGAGGGCCAGCTCACAATTAGTCTGGGTTGTTAAAGTGGGTTAGATAGCTTTCTGAAATAGGTGGTGTAATTACACTTTTCAGAGACATTACATCTCCATTCTGAGGAAGGGTTTAGATTAGATAGTCACCTTTCTGGCCACCATTCTGGCCTTGGAGTCTGTCAAGCCATGAATCTTCTCTACCCTCAATGTTTATGTGTCATAGGATAACCAGAATTACCTACATTACTCAGCATAGTCACTTAAATGGGTAGATGTGCACTTAGACAATGACTGTACTCAAATATAATACCTAGGAGTTTCTGCCTACTCTCCAATGGGATCCAGAAACATTTATTTAAGTAATACTACACTGGTTAGATGTAATCTGTTTGCCCTGGGTGGAAGGGGAAGCTTGATTTTGTGTCTGTGTGTTTAACAGCAAAACCGTTACCTCTCTTTGTACAGTTCGACAAACTACAAGTCACCTATTTTCTTTGCTCTTCTACTTATCTTCTTGGGCATTCAGCTCCTTCGGAAAGTCATAGTGCTTTTCAATCACTAGGTAAACAGCTATGTGCTTAAGTATTTTAACAAGTACAGCTGTGCCAAAGCATCCTTCTTTCACTTGTGGCATCATCATCTGCAGTTACTACACAAGAACAGTGAACATGCAGATGTTGTGTTGCAAAACTTATGGTTCAGTCCACCCCCAAGTAGAAATAAAATTATAGCGAGATTATTTTTCTGAAATTCTGGAAATGAATTTTTACTGTAATGTCTCAGAACAGGGATTTTTATCTTTGTATCCATCACTTCTGTCAGTGGACATCCAGGCTGAACTGGACTCCAGCAGGCACTTTTGCTGCTTGCAGGCTGTGCCTACATAGACACCTGTGCAGAACCATTGTTTTCCATGTGCTAGCACAGGTGCCTTGTGGTTGAAACACCCGTTTAAATTAGCAGAAAAGAGATGCCACCCGTCATCTCTCAGTTGGCTCTGTAGGAATAATAGGCAATACAACTTTTTTTTTTTTAACACTGTAGTAAGCAGACATGACTGGATACACACAGCAGGCAGAAACGTTGGGTAGGAAGGTGTCATTTTCAGGCACTGTTCAGTGAAACGCCATCTGTTGCAACATATGCAAGTGTGGTTACACATCCAGTTACAGGAGGTGAGAAGGGTAATTTTCGACCTGAGAAGTATGGGTTCTGCCTGCTCATCTCCTTTTACCAAGCCTCAGCCATTAGCACCAGAGTCAATTTACTGAAAAAGGAAGAAACGCCACCATTTTTCTGTCTCCCCCTAATGGAAAAGGACACTCAAATCCCTTGCTCTTTACAGGAATAATGGCACGGGTGGTATCTAGATACAGATCAAAAAAAGTTAATTTCAAAAGTCTCTAATAACTGGAAGGATTTGAGAGCAGGGAAAATTCAAAATGAGACTAGAACTAGCAAAAAGAAAATTAATATATAGAATTTACACATAAAAATTTAATGAGGCCGAGCTTCCAGTTTCCTTTATTTGAATATTTTGACAGATACATTATTAATGCTAACCCTATTTTCCTAGCTGAAAAATTAACATAAACAGAAACACAAAACTTATGATGTGCCAAAAAGAAAAATAAAGTAGAAGAGTTATGGCTCGGAGACCCTTTCTTTGTATGGAAACATTAGACTCTAATTTAATTCAAAAAAAAACCTAAAAAAAACCCTAGTTTTCTCAGCCTGACAAATCTCCTCCAAAAAATTATTTCCTCACTGATTACAGCAGCAGACAACTGGTGCCCAAACAATCAAAGAAGGTTGTATTGTCAGCATGTTAATCATAGTGTTTCTTAGCAACCATATTTTATTTACAAGTAACAATACTTCTTCAGAAGGCTGTCACATTTAATGACAAGTATCTACGGGGGAAGGACTGGAATATGTATGTGTAGCTCCCACCTCTGATGATAAGCAGTTAGTGAGGAGAACAGAGCAATGCTTTTGCTGATAACCAGGTAATGATGGTAGGAGATGGAGAAACCTCTGAGAAGTGAAGCTGTGGGTCAAGGGCTTGCACAAAACTGGCACTTGTCCTACTAATCTGCACCAACAGAGAGTGGTGTTTCTGCCCCTGTGAGTCCATAGGTACCTCTCCCTTAGAGTCCTTACCATGACTTTTTTAAAATTTACAAGGTAGCCAAGGAGTTTAGGGATCAGAACCTTCTTGTTTATTTGCCCTTGGAGCTCTCAAAGGGCCAGGTTCTCCTACCAGTACTTTCTCAGCTGCAGAAGGGTGACAGCTCACTGTCTTCTGTGCTTTCACATCACTGGCAGCAGCAACAATCAGTGCTCACAGCACCCTGTTAAATATAAAGCAAAGAGTCTGAAAAAGTCCACTTAACTCTGACTCAGTTTTCTTCTGCAGTTTTAAAACTGTGCCTATTGGTCACCTTCATGTTAAATACCAGCACCTTGAGTTATTTTAGAAAGAATTTCTAAATAAATGATGAAATTGTCAGAGAGAGAAATACAGAACATTTTGTTGCTCGCTATGAAGACAATTTGCAGCAAAACTGTACACGGGACAGTAGAGGTACCAAAGGGCTCCCTTCAGCTTTCTTTGTGTGTGACCAGCCATAGTGATAGGAAGGGCTGCATCACCCAGTAAAAGCCACCTCAACTCATGTCGATCTATTACAATATCCTGTCCATGATCACCACAAGATGGTTCAGAGAAAGCTTTAAGAAAAGATAAAAACAATCTGCTTCCACAAAGATCTCAGCCTAATCCCTTGGAGTTACAGTCAGCCTTGAATCCTTAAGCGTGAGCTTTTATTTTTCCTTTCAGAAATGTTGGTAGTATGAGCTTGAATTCTATCTTTTAAAATTCCAGGAGTTCCACACTCAGACTTCGGGTTGCTCAGTCATTTCCTTCTTTTATTCACTTTAAAATAATCACCTTTACGTTTCAACAAATGTCTTCTTACTCTTGAGATATGAAGAGAAACAAGCAGGTTGAAGAATCATATAACAGTATGTACCACTAACATATCTGTGGACTAACAGAGATACTTTTGCTTGATGATCTCATGTATGATGGACACAGCAGAAGGACAGTCTGGGCACCACCATAACAAGAGTCTTGTAGAGAGAGTTGAACACTTCAGTTTAAGTGGAGTCCTAATAGCTCTTCTGATCACAAAGACCTTTGCAGACTTTCAGAGACATACCATGCTTCATAATTTTTAATGATTTTTGTCTGAAATTGTCACTTTTTCAGTTATTCTGTCCTCTCACTAGAGAATAAAAATGGAAGTAGGAATAAAATTTAGGGATGGGTCCAAATCAAAAGAATGGATCTTAACCTGAAAAGTCTGGTCCATCCTTATAAGAATTTCCAAAATTACAAATGCGAGTTCAAACCCACATAAAATCTCTGTGTATTTAGCCTTCCTGAGTAAACACATTCACATAATTTTAAGCTTTCAGCAACAGCTGGAAAAGGAAAGACATTCCATGTAAAGCATAAGCACTTGTAAAACTGTCTCTGAACCCTTGGCCTGCTTGAATTAGTAAGTACTTATTATAAAAAAGTGTGGTAGCTAAAAGAGTTCTGAGGATTCACTCCTGCAAACCAACATGTGGGAACCATTCCTATGAAAATACTTCAGAATTATGTCAGATTATGTCTTCTGTTACCCAGAAATCTGTGGCATCCGCAGTGAAGGAAGGAGCAGACAGCAGCAGAAGATTTCTGAGGAACCTAATAGTCCTTCTTTAGCCTCAGTCCCATCATGGAGCCTCTCACCTTTTCACTCATCCCACAGTCACCGCTGGGAACTCTTTGTGGCTCCATGTGGTGAAATAGAAATTTATGTTCACTGTGCTTCCACTGGGAAAAACAAATGGCAAATCTTAACTTTAGATCCCAACAACAGCTAGGCAGCAGTCTCTTCAAACTGCTGTATGCAAAGAATTCAGGTATATCTGACCCTCATACACACCATCAAAGATTAATAACAGGGCCATTTCACCCTCTTCATCATGTACGTGTATAAATAGGGACTAATTTGGAACAGAGTTTATTATCCAGCTGCTACAAAGTTGCCTTTGGAGGATCTTTTTGGCCATCAGTGCTCCTGCACCGGAACTGGAACAACTATTTCAGAACAATGGCAACACCTAGCAGGGGTTAGTTTTTTCTCTCCAGTAGTTTATTTGGGTGTCAGTGATACTGCTATGGTAAAATAACCAAATTTAAAAACAAACAAACAAACAAACAAAATAACCCAACATTTCAAAGCAGTGATAGTGAGCGCTATTGCCAGTGAAATTCAGAAAACATATTGAACAAACCTGGCTGTGGAACATTTTAATAAAATTGAAAGCATCAGGAAGCTTTGAAGTCTTCTAAGCATGCAGCAAAATCAGTTATTTACTATTGCAGCATCAAAAGAAAGATCCACCAATACACTGTACAGGCATCAGGAAGAAAGGCTGTCACAGTCTTTGTTTGCAGTTTGCTTGTTTTTCTTAAAATCTGTGCTAAAGGTAGAATTATGACTCTATGACATAGCACAACCCTCATGTTTATTCCTAGTATTTTTGCTTTGAAGATCACTAGGGAAGAGGAGTTCTTACATTGACTGCAGTCATACATGAGGTTAATATCTTCCTGTTTTCACAAAAACAGGAGGGGTAACATGACCACAAATGACAAGAAGTCTAACAAATATTTTTTTGGTCTTTCATTGCACATTGACTTTTCAAAATGTCAGCTCTGATTTGAACGTAAGCAACAGCTTTAATAAAAATAATTTATCCTTTTAAAGACCATTAAATGTCTCTGCAGAAGAATCTAATCTGCAGAAGTCCTTAGTGTTTGAAGTTCACAGTCATTTCAGTAGAAGTCACAGTTGTTCAACCTTTGGGAGAGTCAGAATACTGATAGAGGTGCCTGAGTAAATGGGTTGCTTCATCGATCACTGACCAACAGTAAATATAGAATCAACTTGTTTAGGCTGGAAAAGACCTTTAAGATCATCAAGTTTAACCATTAATCCAGCACTTCCAAGTCCACCACTAAACCGTGACTGTAAGTGCCACATCAAGACATCTTTTAATACATCCAGGGATGGTGACTCCAGCACTTCTCTGGCCAGCCTGTTTCAATGCTTGACAACCCTTTTGGCAATGAAATTTTTCCTAATGTCCAATCTAAACCTCCCCTTGGACAACTGGAGGCTATTTCTTCTCTCCTACTGCTTGTAAGTTGAGAGAAGAGCCCCACCTGGCTATGACATCATCTCAGGTACTTGTGAAGAGCAAAAAGGTGTCCACAGAACCTCATTTTCTCCAGACTAAGCACCCCAGTTCCCTTAGGTGCTGCTCACCCAACCTGTGTTCCAGACCCTTCACCAGCTCCTTTGCCCGTCTCCAGACACAGCCCAGCACCTCAATGTCTTTCTTGCATTAAGGGGCCCAGAACTGAACTCAGGCTTTGAGGTGAGGCCTCACCAGTGCCCAGCACAGGGGGACAGTCACTGCCCTGGTCCTGCTGCCACACAGTTGCTGACACAGGCCAGGTGCCATTGGCCTCCTTGGCCACCTGGTCACACTGCTGCCCTCCTGTTCAGCCACTGCTGACCAGCACCTCCAAGTCCTTTTCTGCTGGGCTGCTTTCCAGCCACTCTGTCTCCAGAGTCTGCCCCCAGTACTGGTGGGGATTGTTGTGACCCAAGTGCATGACCCAGCACTTTGCCTTTTGAATCTCATAGAGCTGTCCTTGGCACATCGATCCAACCTGTCCAGATCCTTTTGTAGACCCTCTAGCAGATCAACACTCAAATCCAGCTTGCTATTCTCTCTATAATGTTAAACACATATTTTTAATTACTGTTACCACTTAGAAATAGTAGTCATCACTGTTATAGAGGAATCACTGCACTTGTGCTCACACTGTCCCAGAGACCTGCAGGGGAGAGGGGATGGTGCAGATAAGAACAAAGGGAGACAGCTTCCTGTTTTACCTTTTTATCCTGTACCAGTTTTAGAGAAACAACGAAATTGCACAAACAGAAAGGTTAGAAGGCACTTGAAGGGATTATCTAGTTCACTTTTCTTCCTATAACAAGGAACTACTGTAGCTGTCATATTCCCAAACTATCTTATCCTTGTTTGCTGAGCCTATTCTTTAATACTTCTAGTGATGAGCATTGTAAAACATTCTTAAACAACCACAATGCGTACCAATTCCCTTCAGGAGAAAAACCATTCCTAAAATTTTAAGTAAACATCTCTGTCTGCAGCTTGAGTTTTATTTTTTGCCTTACTCTTCATGGCTACAGGAAATATCCTTTTTGCAGCTTTTTCACGTATTCATACACTGATATAACCTCTCCTTTCTATCTTACGTCTTCCAGGGGGTCCAGACACCCCATTCTTTGTAGATCCCCAGACTTTACTCAGAGCCTCCCTCTGTACTCCCTCCAGCTGATTCACATCTCAAAAACCACAACGAAGTTGTGAAGAAGAATTACATTACAAATTTTATGGACTATGCTGCTGTTTATAAATCCCAGTGTGACATCTCTGTGCAAAAGTGTGGTGGGTAGACCCTGGATGGATGCCAGATGCCCCCCAAAGCCACTCTGTCACCCCTCTGCTCAGCTGGGCAAGGCAGAGAAAATATAATGAAAGGCTCGTTGAGCTAGATAAGGGCAGGGAGGGATCACTCACTAGTGACTGTCATGGGCAAAACAGACTTCACTTGGGGAAATAAGTTTAATCTACTACCAATCAAATCCAAGTAGATAATGAGAAATAAAGCCAAATCTTCCCCCCACCATTCCCTTCTTTTCAGGCTCAGCTGCACTCCCTGTTCCTCTACCTTTTCCCTCCTGGCGTCACAGGGGGATGGAAATGGGGGCTGTGGTCAGTTCATCACACGTTGTCTCTGCGGCTGCTTCCTTCTCAGGGGACGGACTCCTCACACTCTTCCCCTGCTCCAGTGCGGGCTCCTCTCTCCATGGGGCAACAGGTCCTCCCAGGAGCCAGCTCCAACAGGAGCTTCTCACAGGTTCACAGCCTGCTTTGAGCTGGATCTCTGCTCCCAAATGGACTTCCCTGGACTGCAGGGACCTCACCACATTCTGCACCACAGGCTGCAGGGGAATCTCTGCTGCAGCACCTGGAGCAGGTCCTGCCCCTCCTCCTGCACTGACCTGTGTGTCTGCAGAGCTGTTGCTCTCACGTGTTGTCAGTCCTCTCTCAAGCTGCAGTAACATATTATTCTGGAGGCGCTACCAGCCTCTAGCAGCTTCTCACGAAAGTCACGCCTGTATCCCTCCCCACCCCACCTGCCACAACCTTACAATGCAAAACCAATACAAGCAGCATAATACTCTTAACCTACATTCAGTTTGTGACCCACTGTAACATCAAACACTTTTTTACAAGACTGTTTCCTGCCTTATCTCTGTTTTTCTTACTGTATTTTCTAAACTGTTTATCCTTGCCTAAGTGCAGAACCATACCTTTGTTTTAATTAAATTCTAGGTTCTTTTCAAGACTATTTCTCTAAATTGTTGTGATCATTTTGAATGAATTCTTATCTTTCAATCTGTTTGCTGTCTCTTTCAGATTCATTTCATTTGCCGATTTAATAAGTATATTCTCACAACCTGGTATTGGATTATAATGAAAACATTGAACATACTAAGCCTAGGATAGATTTTCGATTCATCACAGTAGATTGGCAGCAAAGCACTGGCAACTGCTCTGAATATGGCATCCTCAGACTTTTTTGTCCCCACTTTACAGTAACCCCAACTTGCTTGTGTAATGTGAGACCTATAAGCAAAGCCTAGCTATGTGATCTCTATACCCTTAAGGCATGTTACTTCACATAAAAAGATTTTTGATTGATCTGATTTGTTTTAATCCTGACAAACGAGTTAACACTCACTGCATACTGCCAACGAGTTTACTACTTACTCGTTTCATGTTCTTTTAGGTGCCCTACAAAAGTATTGTTGGATTTTTTATCCAGTATGTTCCCACGAAATAAATTGGCCCATCAATCTGTAACCTTCCCTTTTGCCTTATTTTTTTTTAAGTTATGTTATGTTTGCCTTTTTCCAGTCTTCCACAACTTGATCCACCTCCACATGTTCTCAAAATGTACTGAGAGACTGTTGGGATTGCTTCAGCTACGGTTTTCACAAACCTGAGAAGGATTTCATCAAGGTTGGAGAATCAGAAATATCTGAGTGTACTCAAAGAATGACTTTCTTTCTTCTTCCTCTTTGTCAGTTGTGACAGCAGTTTGAACACCATTGCCTCCATAACATGCAGAGTCCTGATCCCTGCAGCTCTCTCCTGGGAGAGGCAAGTGATGGTGAAACTAAGCTCCCCACAAACCTTCTGAAGTCAGCACACAGAAAATCTGCCTCAGCTTTTTCGACTTCCAAGGAACCAAGATTACCAGCCTTCAACAATAACATTCAACCCAAGAAGATATTTCAAGAAGTGGGAATCATATTTTCCAACCTTTTTTTCTCCCACTCAGAATCATAGAATGGTTTAGGTTGGAAGGGACCATAAAGACCATCCAGTTCCAACTCCCTGCAATGGGCAGGGACACACCTCACACTAGACCAGGCTGCTCCAACCCCATCCAGCCTGACTTTGGACACTCCCCAGGGATGGCACATCCACCACAGAATGTGAAATAATGATGAAGATTAGCTAGCCTTTTAGCTCATGTGGAAAAATTAGGCAGTGCTGCAGGTTTGTAGCTCAAGGGTTTTTGATAAATTTTTTCGGTTTCTGTGTAACAATATCCAAAAATTACATTAAAAATGATCAATTTAAAAGTTAAAATATATTTAAAAATCAAATGCTCCCAACATTGGGACAATTAGACTTATGATTTTTTATGCAATTTTTGTTTGTGCATAAGGATGACTATCTTTAGAATGCAATGATTTTTTGAAATATTTCATCCTCATTGATTGTGGAAGAGACAAACAATATCTCCAAATACCAAGGTAAATCTGGTAGAATTTAACAATTTCGTTCTAAATGTTTTGTGTCATATTTTTGAAAATACGATGACATTTTGATCCCACCTCTAAGGAAGAATTGCACGTTCTTTGCATTCAAGTTTGACAGATATACTCCATTTGCATATGGTGAAAATTCCTATTATCTTTAATAAAGGTAAAGCACACATGTTTTAAAAGACAAAGCAGCCTCATTTGTTGCCAAAAGGCCTGACAGCAGGTGAGAAGGCACAAAAGTGTTCTTCAGCTACATCCAGCTTCAAATTTTTATAATATTATGAAAAGACAGTAAATAGAGTGGGTTTAAAACATTTACATTGCTACTCATTGAGCCAAAGGACTCACTAGCATTATTTCATCCAGCCTAAAAAGTCAAATAGTAATTCTATAACTGTAGGTAAAGTCCTGTGAAATGCAGCCAAATAAACTGTAGATTTTGTGAAGAACAGCCTGAGACACATCTGAAGAAAAAAAAAATCCAACTAGACATGGAAGTTTAAGGGCTTAATGTACATGGATGTATCATCAAATAAATAATTATATTAAAATATTTTAAATCAAAATATATTAATTATAGAACTCAGGTTCCTACATTCAGAAAACAATGAAAAAATTTATCATTTCTTAACTTCTTGAGCTGCCTAGAGTGTTACAAAAACCATTTCCTTTTAACTTGAAGTTCTATGGCTGTGCAGATATTTTGTAAAACTAAATCAGGAGTTCAGAGATCCTTCTGAATGGCAACACAGCACTCAGGTGATCAGCCACTCCTCCCTGTTTTGTATCATCAGTGTGCTGTGGAGGCACTCTACCTCTTCATCCAAGTCATTGATGAATTAGGGAAACTGTAGAGGACATAGTATCAACCCCTGGGGACCCCAGCCCTGGTTTTCATTAACTGGTTTAGGTGTCCCACTGTTTCCCACCTTAGGCCATCCCTATTTTGGTTTCCTAGCTTCTTCCCATTTAATCCATATGATGCAATGTCTGCCTTACAGGAGAAAAAAAGAGAAAAAGATTCAAAAAAATCCCAAAAACAAAGTAAACTTAGTGAACAGGTTCAAGTACTGTCATGTGACCTTCAGGCATGTCCCTGGTATGGCCTTTGTCAACTCATTATCCCCCTGACAATGCCTGACCATCATTCAGGAGTTCTTCCAGCCCACAGATGGTCCCAACAGGTAGTTTGAAAGTAGAAATCTTTTTGTATGGACTGGAAAGTAACATGGGTGCTAAACTGTGTTTACCTAAACAAAATCATCTGTTCCATGTCATCGTGGACAGAAGATGCCTCTAACCTGGTCCCTGGTATAGCCTAGGGGGACATTGCCACTCTGAGTGTCATGACATCTAATCCACTTCTTCATCCGAGCCCTAAGCATTTGGTCAGATTTCTATGAAGCAGTGCTCAACACCACGTGTATATATACCTGCAGAAAATTCTGAACTTTCTGTGGCAGTGTAACAAAATTACAAGAAATGTGCCATAAAACTCTATTGTGCTTTGCTTCATAGGAAACATGCAATTAATTCTTCTTCCAAAAGAAGGGGGTGTGAGAAACTTGTCAAATTTGCTTTCTTGCTGTCTCTCATTTTTTGGGTTCAATACAGTCAAACAGACTTCATAACAGGAAGAAATCTCTTCATTCCTTTCTGTTGTGCATGTTCATGATGTAGAATGATGGGGAGGTTTCTTTACACTCTACAGCTGAAACTAAGAAAAGGTCATTCCATGTATAACAATACATCAGGAAGACATGATAGTAGCTGGCAAAAATTTAAAAATCACATATGCAGAAATGTTTTATGGAATATGCAGAGGTATTTGCTTTGGCACCAAACACACTCCTTCATACCTTGAATTTTTCTCACCTCATCCTTGTCCTTTCAGAAGAATCAGTAGCTCAGCAATGACATTTGTAGAGTTCCAAAGCAGAGTAAGTATCTATTCAATACCATCAAAGGAACTGATAAAGAATAGGGAACTTCAGGATTTTTCAAAAAATGGTTTTACTTGCTTTTCCTTATCTTTTTTTTTTTCTAATTAAGATTTTATTGAGTTTTCCATAAAGGAAGGCTATAACCCATCAGCAAAATTATTATCATATGAATTTTACTTTAGTAATTTACTTGAGCCAATTCATTTCTTTTTCTAACAGGCCAAGTAGCTCTAACTTCAGGTGCAGTCAATCACATCTTTGGGAACATTAAGCAGAGGAAGCAAAAAATGAAAAGCACCAGAATAAATTAGATAAAAATCCTAAACAAAAGACTGAAAAGGAGGCTAAATCCAGTTTACCAGCAAAATTTGATGTGCTATGTATATGAAAATTTGAAACACTAAAAGAATTCATGTCAGCCATTCAAGGAATCATATCAGAAAGCTGATGGGTTTATTCTCATATGAGACCCCACAGAAAAGAAATTGGTCTGTGAAAGCAATTCCAGAAAGCCAGACATACCTTAAAACATTTCCAACCATCCCATCAGCATTTCCTGAGAAGAATTAAGAATGGCTTTTCCAGGGATAAAGGCTGATTGACATACTGGCCCGGTATCCCTGTGCCCCGCCATCACCTACCCCAATGGAGAACACTCACAGCCTGTGGTCTCTTTGCCACTGCAGTAGAGTTCAACACCCTTCGCAGAGTTCCACCCCAGCACTGCAAAGGCTGGGCCAGCTTGGGCAGGTCTATTTTTGCACTGTGAATGGCATGACTTCATTCAAAGGAACCCCTTCCGCCATTCACAGCTGCTCTCACTGCCACTAAGCTTTTGCTGATAAAAGTATATGAAAGGAGATGTTCAAATACATTTTTTAGAAGGAAGTATTCTTGACTGAGAAACAAGGTGTCACAAAAAACCAGGAATGAGACGGCAACCTTTCCCAGGCCCAGCACAGGAACTGGGAGATGTTGCTTTCTGTGTGTCCAGCTGCACAAAATAAATCAGTCCCCTCAGTCTGAGTCCCAGTGTCTCTGAGTGGCAGTTATCTGACAAAATACCTAGGGTCATCCCTTTCTTATCAGGGAATAGGATGATCTTCAGTGCCTTGTGCTAGATGTCTCCTTCAATATGAGGTGAATTACCCATTTGAGAGTGCTTATTTCTTTCTATCAACTATAAAGAGATCTTAAGGTAAATAATTCAGATGTCTCTGTATCAGCAACAAACACTTCAACATAGCTGAGAGGAATCCATGCTGTATGTCCACAACACCAAAAAAGTACTGCAATTAGTGTCAGTTAGAGAGAGGGGGTTCATCAGTCTTGACAAGGAGCCACTCCTAATTTTTCTCACCTTCCTTAGAGAAAAGAAAGCTCTGTGAGGAAGTTTACAGTGGTGACCATCCTACATGCCATACCCACAGTTTTCTTGTAAAAAGTTTTCAATTTAACATTTTTTCACATGAAAATATTTTTCTATATACATGTGTGCATATATAAAAAATTAAATATAATAAAAAATTAATAATGAAAAATAAATGAAGGTGTTCCTTGATCTAAATTTCAGCAACCTGCATTTGGGGAATATTTATTATTTTCTGGAATACGTAAGAATTTAGATTTGACTGAAGACAAGCAATAACAGAGCAAAATAAAGGTTTTAATTAATCACTGAGTGCTTGTCATCTTGACAACTAAAGAATCAGGAAGCTCCAAAGAACCAAAGTGAGACAACATCAATCATCTGGCTACAATAAATAATTTAATAAAAAAATCACTGAGTAACTATAACGTCTAAGGAGATAAAATAAGAGAAGTAAAACAGGACTATCAGACTATGTACAGCTGACCCTATTTATATTAATATTACACAACAGTCATGATGTCCATCACATCTTTTGCTGTGCAGAATAAAACACCATACTCATTTACCTGGGAGATGAACATCACAGTGTTATGGAAAGAAAAATAGAACAGATTTGCAATTACATTAATATATTATTTTATCATTTTTTCTATCAAGTTCATTACTCACATCAGCAAACATTAAAAAAAACAACACAAATAATTTAGTTGCCATCATGTAGCATCACAGGCAGGTCCAGCACCCTGCCTGGTGCCCATCTAACAGAACCTGCAATCAACCAAACCCAACCACAGGGAGCACAGACAAAATTAAGAGTAAACCAGTACCAAGCAACGAACACAGTGAGGAACAACTCTGCATCAGCAGCAGTGCCTCACACTAGATCGCTTCCTGAAAACTTCACCTCGATGTTCAGCAGTGGTCAGAATGACAAACAGACCATTACAATTAGCAGCATAAGGCAGAGGATAAAATGGAAAACCACATTATGCCAATGTGGAAACCCACTGTGTGGATAAGAACCTTTCCATACGCAGCTGTAATGGGGCAGTGTTACAAGGCAGAGCAGGAGCAGCTGCGTCTCTGGTCTGACACAGTAGAGCAATTTTTGTGGTTTCGCATTCTGTAAGATTTATTTGGATAGAATGTGGACTTAAAGCAAGGGTAAACTGTGTATGTTTTATTTCATATCTGAGAGCTTACGGAACATGATTGTGTCAGGATGAAAACTTGAATGAAAAAGCCAGATAATATTCTCTCTCTTTTTTTAAAAAAAATATATTCCCCTCTCTCCCTGGCCAGAAGATGCTCGCAGAGTATCATTTCCTCTCTCCTTTCTTTAGGAGTCAGATTCAAATCTAACTATGCAGATAGAAAGTCCCATCATTTTCCAAAACACCACAGGACAAGGACACTACCAATAACACCGCAGTACTTCAAGGAAGACCCACGCAAGACAGTGGAGAAGCAAGACAAACTTTCATGAAGTGATTATATGGAGGGCTGGGAAGATCCTGATATATTTTCCTCCATGAGGAGGTTTCACAATAAAAATGCTGAAATCATCCAAAAGTATGGTGTGCTGCAATCCCACAGCCAGCCAGCAGCCCTCTCCACAAGAGCTCTTCCCTAGGAGTTCAAACACTCAGCCACCAGTGAGCTTTCGGCAGGTTGCAGCATCTGCTGCTCTCAATTTCTGATCCAAGTCTGCAGGTGAACTGGCAGCTGGTCTGGCATGGCAGGTAGAAGGGGATGGCCATGAAGGAGGAGTTCTTCTACTCCAGCTGTCTCCTCCAGGGTTGGTGTTAGCAGAGCCCCCACACCTGCAAAGACCTTTATGAAATTAGTATTGCACACCTTCTCCATCTAATCCAGACTATTCCTTTCTTCTTTTCATATGGGATGCTTTTCCCCTTTAAGTTAACAGTCCCTTTTCGTTTAAACACAGTGTGGGATGCAACACAGCTTCTGGATCTCTGGGGGTTATCGGGAGATGGCCTGTGATGGCCTTGTGGCAAAGGGGTCTGCAGAGCCAAACTGGGGAGCAGAGCACATGCCCTGAACCGTGGCAAGGGATGGCATGGACTGGGACAGAGTGAGGGGACCACAGGTGCCAGCACCACAGCTGAGCGGCACAGAGCGAGCTGTCATTCCTGCAGACATCACAGGTGGGCACAATAAAATGCTGTGTTAAAAGATTTTCTCAGCTAATTGTTGTTTTGTTTCAGCTAATGACACCTCCTCAAATTGCAGGGTGCAGCCTCCCTGCCTTCCCACCCAGCAGCACTCAGGAATCCCTCGCTGTGACACTCTGAGCACACTGCACGGATTCACTCGTTTGGCTGCCCGCTCATATGTCAAGCCCTGTGGTCAATTAATCATTTCAACCACTCTTCTCTTTACAAAATAACATAATAGACTCCTAAAAATGAGAGATGAAAACGGCTCGCCATACTATCCAATCCCTCCCCCCACCGGAATCTTCTCAGGAAATATTTCCCCGGTCTATTTTTCTTACCTATTTTTTTGACATCTTGAGTTTAGGCCAACAATTCTTCTGCCAGTTCTTCCACTTTGTTAATGACGGGATGATGGATAATAGATTTTGTTTCTGTAACCTCTCCACTTTCTTCAGGGGGACTTTTTGCAGTAATCCCATCAGGATTTCTTCTAATCTTATGTTCAAGCTTTGGCAATGGGGAAGAGCAACTCATCTCACCCGTATTCTCATGCCACGTTAAACACAAAATGCTTCAGCAGTTTAGTTTCACCACACAGCTTTCAGCTGCCCTCAGTGCTGAATGGGAAAAACTAAGCCCTCAGGGTAAGGAGTTATTTCTTTTCCTTACCATGCTAACCCTAGGCTCTTCCAAAGCAGAGAGTCTGTTGTCACTGGTGCCCAGGTATGACAAATTATGTGTAGATAATTTTGTGATATACTCATCTATCTCCCTAAGTGTGATGAGACCACCAAAGGAAAGTAACGGGTGATGGACCTGAAAGATACTGAAAGTTATGCCTACTTTTTCATATAATCGCTATGAAACAGATTATCTTAGAGGTTCTTGAGGTAAAACTCCAACCTCTGTTCCCCACCCCTTTTTAGTGTATTTATTGCCTGGTTAATAAAATGATCATAAGCTTTCACATGGCTGAAAGCACATTTACAGACACAGAATATTATTAAAGGCTATGTTTCTCCCTCCCTGCAGCATGCAAAAATCAGTAGCTGCTTAACAACCATTCCTACTCCAGGAAAAACCTGTATTTAAGAGAAATGTCTTTCTGCACTACTATTAATAGTGAAACAGTGTGCAATTTTTTAAACTAGTATTTTTGGATTTGTTTAATGGGTTTAGGTACCTTATACCCCTTGATTTTCAGGAATAGCTGCATCTCACACCTAATAGTCACCCCAAATCACCTACATCTCAAGCACTCTGTAAAAGTAAAAGCACACATGATTTAGCTTTCTCAGAGGATGACACAGAGCAGTTCCCACCTCCTTTCCCATCTTCTCCCCACATCATTTTACTGATACACTTTTTTCCATTTTGTTTTATGAATAGAATAACTGAATACACAAGAGAAAGTTTTTAGAGCAGCTGTGGTCCTACAGCTCCACATCCTACCAGTATGGTTCACAAACAAGTGTAGGACTTCCCATTCACAACCAGTGACAGCTTAGGAAATGCTAGTTTCAGTTTCCTTCAGTCTGGCCCATCTGGAATTGATCAAGTCCAAAGGAAGCCACTAACATGATCAGAGAGCTGGAGCACCTCTACTTGCGGAAAGGCTGAGAGAGTCGGGGTTGATCAGTCTGGAGAACAGAAGGTTCCAAGAGATCTAATTGTACCTTACAGTACCTAAGGGGGCTACAAGAGAGCTTCCATCCCAAACCATTCGATGACTCTATGATTTCCTCCTGCATTACCATTTACTCTGCTTACAAGAAGTTTGACTTTAATAAATTTTAATTTCACCTTATGTCAGGGGTTCCGTGTGTTGTTGTTGTGGTTTCAGAGCCAATAGGAGTACCACAGACATGGTATTTGTTCTCAGACAACTGCAAGAGAAGTGTAGGGAACAGAACAATGGACTTTATGGAAGTCTTCCATATCCTCATATCACCATTGGTGAATCAGAGCTCAAATCAGTCCTCAGATGGTAAGACCGATGAAGAAACAGACAACAGGTTAGCAAAGGCATACAGAGCTTTCAGTAAACTCCATAAAAGAGTTTGGTGAAACAAACACCTGAAGAAAACTACAGATTAGTGTTTACAGAGCCATTGTACTGTCTACTCTTCTTTATGGGTCAGAATCATGGGTCATTTACCGCCATCACCTGTGTCTCTTAGAACGCTTCCATCAACGCTGCCTCCGTACAATCCCAAACTGGACGGATTATGTGACCAACATGTCTGTCCTTGAACAGGCAGCACTCCCGAGTATTGAGGCCGTGCTGCTGAGAGCACAGCTGCGTTGGGCAGGGCACG
>JAWMRA010000113.1:107393862-107404815 GCA_035584735.1 Pseudotriccus pelzelni
CTTGTCTGTCTCACATTGGCCTTTTTAGCCATCAGCACGCTTGTAGCAAGCATGGGTAGAGCCCTTCCCAAATCTTCATTCGCGAAGCCTAGCCATGAATGAGCTAATAAATATTTGAATAAATTGCATATTGTTATATTGTAGCATTTAATTTTTAATTATACCATGTAGGTTATATTACCATTATTATAAAACTGCAACATTATAAATTATAAAAGTTAAAATCAAGTGTATGTCCTTAAAAATAACCTACTAAATATTTTTCCAGCAAAGCCTTTCAGTACATCATCACCTGCTAGTCTAAGTGCATTTTAACATTTAAAGATCCCTTCAAAACCCAGATAACTGAGGAAACAGCATATCAGATAAACACCTACTCTCTGCTTTCCTGTCTGGCATAAATCTTAATATCCCAGATACGTCTTTCACTGTAAATGTATAAACAATAGACCACCACAAAAATGTAAGCAAGATGAAAGAGTCAAACTTGGATGCCTTAAGTTTAATATCAGTATCCACATTTAAGTAAATGGACCATAATATTCAGAAGTCCTGAGTGCAGCTCTTACTGCCTGCTATCAGCAGAGACAGAGGCAAGGACAGGAATCAAAGGAGAGAAAGAAGAGACAGGTATATGAGTTCTACAGAGAGAGGTTGGATTTATGAACACATTTATTACAGTATAGTAAATAAGACCCTACTGTGTGATTTTCTGTCTGTACAATCTAGTTGTCCTCCTAAAATGTGCTAAATATAGAGTAAATGTACCAGCAAAGAGAAAATGAATTGATAGGCAAATAAGCACAGCAGTAGCTTGCAAGGAATGTAAAAAATAAAATTCTTTAAGAGCTCTTGAAAACATATTGCTATTTATTTCTCACTCTGAAGCCTGCCTGGAACTACTTGCTCAGCTCACAAGGCATCAGAAGGGAAGAGGCGCAAAGGGGATCATGCAATTTTTGTCAGCCTAGGATCAGCATGAGCATTTCCTGAATTGCAGCCAAGCAGAGGTCTGACTTCAGCCCAGTCTCCCACTGGCATTCAGCCAGCTCCAGGCTGGATTTGCCGACTGTAACCCCAGGCACGCAGATGACTTTGTACCACATCACAATGTGAAGTGACCTGAGTGCAAACAAGACAAACCAGCAGGAGAAGGGCTCCTGCAGCTCTGCAGGAGGGCTTGGCCAGCAGTGGCAAGGTGCTGACTTGATGTACATTGATTTATTTTTATTTATCTTACCACATTTACTGTGCTCACCCACCAAAGGGGATGCAGCTTTTATCAGTGAAACAGCCTTTCCTCTCACTTGGCAGAAGGATGTTGTAACAAGAGCCTGGACTGCCCATGTCACCTACTCCTAGTCAGCTCAGATCACTGGGTAAGACAGCAGGATTTTGAGTCAATGCCTAGCAGCTAGAGGAGTTCAGGTGAGAAGTCACTCAGCCTCCCCAAAGTCTGGTAGGTCTTAGGACTGAAGTAGTAGTGAAGTTTAAGATAGATGGCATGAGCTAAGTGAAGTACCACCTGTAAATTCTTATCACTGTGCTCACTTTTCAGAACCTCTGTTGCTTCCCGGCAGTTGAGTAACTTACACATTGTATCGCTTACAAAGGAAAACAGGAGTTCCTGAGTTATTGGTGCTCAGAAGCTCCTGGAAAGAAAACAGAATATTTATTGAAAATCTTTGAAAATCCCAAACTGAAAATTTGTTCCATCTCATCCACAAAAAACCTTGGTCTTTTCAGACTGCAGAGGATGTGATAAAAATTTCCATTCACAACTCAGTTCTTAACTTCCTCCAAACTTGGACTCAAACTTTCCAGATCAAATACAGCTTGGAGTGGTAGAGATAATTGTCCACACTGTATTAGCATTAATTGATGCTGATGATTAACAGACTAACATGAGCCTTCCTTTAGGGAATATATTTGCTAGGACACTCTAAGGTAGCTTTAATTTCCACCACTTGAGTTAAACAGCCCTGAAGTTCCTCAGTCTCCAGAGCTATAAATCTGGTGCCAGAAGAGCTCTATTTCTGCTTTCATTAATAAAATGAAGATGTATTTCTTTTCTTATTCATGGAGTGATTCCTTGCCACCTACATAAGCCATTAGTACAAATGACAATGGCAACATGTCACCACAATTTAGAAAGGTAGAGATCACAGTTCTCCTGAGATGATATTCACGGCTGTGAAAGCTCTTCAGCCATCAATAACAGAGAAAGAAAACAGTGAGATTCTGTAATCATACTCAGAAAATCAAAGAGCAGCCCCTCTTGCAAATCAATGCCACATAACCCATCAAGAGTCATTTGCATGTAATCCTATTCTTCCCAAGCCCACAGAGGTCCAAGGAAAATACATCAGTGCAGTCAGGGTCTCCTCTGCAGTACACCTAACAATTCTCAAAGTGTACCTGTGAAAATACATTCCATTACCATAAGGTAAACAGAATGTAATTGCACTGTCCAATTATAACATCATACAACACCACAACATTTCATTTTTACCCTTCTTATTAGAGCTATTTCCAAAAGACTCCTGCTCACCTTCTGTCCTCCAGCCCAGTCCCTATTATTATTATTTATGAATCATACTGCAGTAGCAGAGATACAGGACAATATTCAAACTGTTTCTGCTTTTCAATTATGAATGTGTGTCACTTTTGCCAATAAGAAAGTCATTTGTGTAACTAGCTCCTGGAACCAGGACTTGCTGCTCAGGCTTATAATGAACTTGGTGCTCTAAGGCACCAGAAGGAGAGCTGCAGTCCAACAGCTCTTTGAAGCAACCCAGACAGACACAGTATGTGCAGGGCACAAGATGCACAGGAAAGGTCAGTGAAAGTAGGACACCTTGTTCTCAGATTGATGGGCCTTCAAGGAGCTGTGGACAATGGCAAGGATCGCTGTGGTACCAGTAAGCTGCACACAGAGATTCACCTTCAAAGTAGAGGCATTTCTGGGGCTTCTCCTTGCTGATTTTTTTCCTCCTTGTACTTTTCTTGGTCCTTGGTCAGTGACAAATAAGACCAATACTGCTACTTTTAGTAGCATAAGGAGAAGCCCCAGTGCCTGAAGCATTTCTGTAATAATGCAATCAAAGTTGAAGACGAGAGAGTGTACGAGGGTATGCCAAATCAGCACTTCAGTGAGCACACTGTCACCTTCTACAGCGGGGAAACAGGATCATAAGGGTATATCAGGACTTCAGAACTTGAATACCAGGGTTCCCAGATTTCCACTTCCATAACAGATGATGATAATATTACTTCTAACCCAAGTGTGCTGGTTTTGGTTGGAGTAGAGTTAATTTTCTTTGCAGTGGTAGTGTGGGGCTGTGTTTTGGGTTTGTGCTGAACAAAGTGTTGATAGTATAGAGACATTTTCCTTGTTGCTGAGCAGTGCTTACTCAGAGCCAAGGCCTCTTCTGCTTTTCCTACTGCCACTCTGATGAGGAGACTGTGGTTGAGACACAGCCAGGACAGCTGACCCCAACTGGCCAAAGGGGTATTCCATCACATATGACATTAAGCTCAGTATATAATGTGGAGGGAAGAAGAAGGAAAGAGGGGGGTGGAGGAGTGGATATTTGTGATGGTGTTTGTCTTCCCAAGTCACCATTATGTGTGATGGAACCTTGCTCTCCTGGAGGTAACTGAACACCTGCCTGCCCATGGGAGGGGGTGAATGAATTCCTTGCTTTGCTTGCTTGCTTGCATAGCTTTTGCTTTCCCTATTAAATTGTCTTCATCTCAACCCATGAGTTTTTCTAACTTTTACTCTTCTAATTGTCTCACTGAATCCACTGGTGGGGGAGTGAGAGACACTAAGACAACACTTTCTTTTAGAAAGCAACATAGTGAACACAGAACTCCCCTGAAATGATACCACAAAAGGGTTTTATTTTAATGAGACCTGGATAAACAGGAAAACAGATGTTCTACAAAGATATGAAAAGACACAAGTTGCAGCAAAGGAGATTCTGATCATTCATTAATTCTTTCCCCATGAGAGAGTCAAACACTGGAACAAGTGTCCCAGAGAAGCTACAGAAAGGCCTCATCCTTGTAGACAGTTGAAACTCAGCAGGACACAGCCCTGAGCAACCTAATCTAAGCTGGCACTGATTTGAGCATGTAGGTGAGACCACAGAATTTACAGTGATCCCTTCCAACCTCAATCATGCTGCAGTCCTAAAGACGTGTTGTAAATTTTATCATGGAAAGCTTTTCCTGCAGCTCTCTGATCCACCACAAGATCCTTACAGAAAGGTCAGGTGCAGGTATACAACCACAAAAAGTATCTCATGTCTTTGATTTCCAGGAAGATCCTATTCCAGCTCTTCAGAGTAACAACATTGCCTTTAAAAAGTCCAGTGTATGGAACATCATTTTTTAGCAGGTGTTTGATACATTCCTGCAATCTGTGACCCAAGAGACAAACAGCACACCACACGGATTGATTTTCTAAATAGGAAATATAATCCAAACCCAAAAAATAATTTGAAGTGTATCAGGGACTTGTGGCACAATTTTTAATCCTATTTTCCATCTGGGGTACATAACCTGTGAACTATAAGCAGCAGATGACAACATTGTCATCTGTGTTTTGAACAGGGTCAAGATGGGGTGGATAAACTCAGGCATCACTTAGGGGCTGATTTATACTTCTGGTTAGCTATAAGGGGTAAATGCATTCTTCTAACACTTCAGCATAACCCTTCAAAGGCACTTTAGGTGCAGATGGGTGCCAGGGACCCAAATCATCTAGGCAGCTGGAGGAAATCACCTCACCATTAGGCACCATAATGCTTCCTTTTTGGGCAACCTCACAGGCACTCTGAATCCCAAAGGACTTGTAAGATAAATAATGCCAAAGCCTTTATTTGGCATGTTTGGGGAAGGGGAGAAGTGGAAGGGGATTAAAATCAGTAAAACTAAATAAATAAAGGCTAGAGAATATAGATAGAAGTAAAAACAACAGCAAGAAATTAAACAAATGGAAAATTAGGATGAGTATCAGAGAAAATTCAATAGTGAGAACTACTAGAGTGTGTCACAGCCTCCCATGGGAATGATCTACTGCTTCCAATACTTAAAACTAGATTGGACAAAGTAATATCATTCAGAGAAAAGTCGTGTGCTAAAAAAGGAACAGATTGCTTTGTCTGACGTCTTTTCTATCCCTAATTTTGGTGGGTATGTGATAGCATCTTGTATGACTTGGGATCCCTTTTCAAGTCAAAAAGTGTCTGTCACCAGCTCTTTATCCACTTATTCATTATCATTTTGTTCACCTCAAGCCTTTTGAAAGCATTAACTGCCCAAATCAAAACACACAGTTTGTATTTACAGGTCTGACATTTCAATAACTATCTGTGAATATTAGTTATTTCACATACTGCTTCTCTTTATTTAATTACAAGTAAGAACAATTCCCTTAAAAATATTTAATATCTATATTTTACTGTAGCAACATAAACAAAAGGTAGGGAGAGAGAGAAAATTACCTTTAGTGACAGGTAATTCACTGGCTACTTGCCTGGAATTCACATGCTACATTTTATAATTTTCATTTTAAACTCACAGTAAACTGCACATCTTTTCCTCGGAACGTTGAGTTTAAACAGGAGAGGTGATGAGAGGTAATAAATTTTATTGTGACATTAAAGAATAACAACAGAGATGTTTAGAAAAAAAATCAACCTTGAAAATATGAGTGGCTGAATATTTTGGTGTATTATTTTGTAAGTTATGTAACATTGCAATGTTGGTGCAGTGTTTCTTTTCTTCATCCCTTTCCTCTCTCTCCCCTTCAAGTGGAATAACAATTCAATAGAATTTAAAGACCTTTTCTTGTGCTGTAAGAACGGCAAGCTGAAGAGGAACAGATTTCCTTGACAATCACAGCACCACAATGGAGGCTTTCACAAGTAACACAGAAAAAGTGGAAATTTTTCCATACAGGGAAACAGAAACACATTTAACGGCTCCCTGAGCTTGCTTTGGTTTGCATCAACACCACCCCTGAGCTGGATACACAGGCGACAGCACTGCCCACCCTTTTTTTATCCTGCACCAATGCAAAGCAGCAAGGCATGTCCTGCAGGAGCTGGAAGCCAGCAAGGCAGATCAGGCCAGAGTATTCCTGAACCTCCCTGTAGCTGCTCCCTGGTGCTATTGACCCCATGGAGCTCTCACAAATAAAGCAGATAGAGCTTAGGAGGGTACAAGCTCCAGAGATGAAAACAGATCCTGGAAGCTCCAGAACAAGAAATTAGTAAAGACAGTGTAAATTAACTCCACGTTTGGTGACTGAACCAACTCTGGCGTAAAGGTTGGTTTTATCTCTAAGCATCCCTATTACAAGGATAGGAAGACAAAAAAAAATTTGCTTTTCTAACCTGGAAACACGTGATGCTGTTCTGTCTCACTTAGAGTTTCTATGTCTCCTTCCAACTCTTTCTCTTTTCTGTTCCACTGCCAGACAGAGAGAGAAAGATCACTAATGAACCACAGCTTCTGTTCAGGTCATTAGCTGTACCAGAGAGAAAGTTAATGAACCCTAGTATATAAAGACAAAATCAGGTTTTCTTTAATAGTTTCCATACCAAGAGCATCATTTTCTGTTAGTGTAATCCCTGGATGATTTAGTTTGAGTGCTTTTTTTTTTTCTTTTTTTGCACTCTCCAGCCTAGTTTTGGAGGAACAATGTGACACAGAACATCTGGTCATTAAGTGCATGCAGATGATATTCAGATGCTGTGGAGCAAGCACCAGAGGTAGTCAGAGAGGGAGGGAAAGGTAAGCCACCTTGTACAACAAAGGCTCTGGGGGACATCAGAAATAAAAAGTGGTAACTTACAGAAGCATTGTCCTGCAAACTAATTCCAACAGCAACAACAAAAAAATTCAGCATCCACTGAGCCCCTGCCATTTTCTGAGACCACCACTTTCCCTTGCTGGTCTTCCCCCCGTTGCAGACAAACCTTCAAACATGGAAGACTTCTGTACCCTTATGCTTTACCTGAGTGATTTAAAGACTTCAGTGTACTTATCCCTCATAGTTACCCATGCGGATAAGAAAGTGCTATTTCCATTCTATGGTGATCTTTATGACTTCCCAAGCAAACCATGGTCAGGCAGGATGTATTTTCTCCTAGCTCTCCAGCATCCTAAACAGATGAGCAGTCATTCTTTACTTCACAGCTCCATCACAATCAACAGAGGGTACTGCATCCCATAAGAATTTACCCACTCCTAGAAATGCTTTTCTTTTGATAGAAATGTGATTGAGAAGTTACATAAACCAATGTCATGGTGATAAAGCAGTGAAAGAGAAGAAAAAACACCTGTGAAAGTCCTATGAAAGTATGTGTACATTAAATCAAAGACTAGGAATGTGGGGCAACTGTACTAATGAACCCCTTTCTTTATCTGACAACTCTTGTACCAGCACTCCTACTGAGGCACCATTTGGACTGTTCCCCATTTCATGGTTACGAACCCTATGTCACGTTTTACATCTATTCATGGACCAATTTTGTATGATTTACATTCCCCTCTAAAACCAGCCAGGCTGTACAAGGAAATGAGGTGCCATATAATGTAAGAAATGTGGATGGACATTATCCAATGTATTCTACTTCCCTTAAATTTTTGGGTTCTTGTATATTCTATTCCCAGGAAACTCCTTTTTGCAGCACATTTTGGGGGCACATAGAAGATAACAACAGACATTCTTATCCAAATGAAACTTTCTCAACCTTTCAAATAGATGTTGATTGGAAAGCAAATTACTCCACAACAACCCTTAAGTCCACAGCAATGTGTGTATTAAGCACACTGTCCACAAATCCTAATCCTCTGTTCCCTGTGTTTCACATCTACCAACACTGAACAGCTGAGAGGTTGCATTTAGTTTTGTATCAAACATGCAACCAGATTCACTCTTCCAGCCTGCATCTTTGTGCTAAAGAAATTGATGCAGCTCAGCAAGGATAAATGCTGCATCCATCCCCCAGTTTTCCCTCATTAGGGAGTAGCTTTAAATTATGGAAAAAAATCAGTGTGTTTCCAAACTCATTCCAGTCCTGAAATGCTACAGCCATGCTCGTAGGCCAATGGGAATTGTGAAGAAGAAATCTGGTTTCCTTTTTCCTTTATTTCCCAACCATTTGCTTCTCAGCTACATTTGATAATAATGAGCAAAAAGATCAGCAAAGGCTTGGAAAAGCCTGGCTGATACTGTTTGCATGCAAGCGTCCTTCCACTAGCATTACTTTTCCATCAGTATTTCTCTAGAGTAGCTAAGCATGGTATTTTTATCCAAAGGCAATTTACTGGCATAGAAAAAGTACAGCAGACAATGCATTCCTACTCTATTATGCATGAACACCCGGTATGTACTCAACTTTCCTCTCGATCTTATTTATCGCACTGTCATTAAACCTGTGTCGCTATTACTGTTCTCTAATACACGTCAGAATAATGTGTTCTTATCAGGTCTCCTCTCTCATCTGCTGATCTGATAATATACTGCCTCAACATTTTGGTGATTTTACCAGAAATAAACAAACAAAAAGAAAGGTTCAGGCACAATATACTCAGGAAAGTAGTGTTTATGTTCCAGCATAAACAAAAGCCTTCCTTTTTTTTTCAAGTCATCTTAATGGTTCAGCACTGCTGACAGAATCATTCAATGATGCCCAAGCAAGGGAGATGCAACCTAATTAAAACTTGTGGTTACAGAGGCCTGGTTGGCAAATAATTGTGAATATTTATGCAGTTTTACAAAAAGTGCTGTACTGGATTATTTTG
Organism: Pseudotriccus pelzelni; assembly: GCA_035584735.1. NCBI lineage: Eukaryota > Metazoa > Chordata > Aves > Passeriformes > Tyrannidae > Pseudotriccus > Pseudotriccus pelzelni. The sequence continues at coordinate 107,402,686 of JAWMRA010000113.1, forward strand.
AGTCACAAGGAAGTGGGCTATGTATAGAGTAGCTTTCTCAACGCAGTACCCCTGGGCTCTGTCTGACCTGATACTTTAAAGGTGCCAGGGAGTCTCCCCAAGACATTGAAATTCGACTGACCAGACAGTGGCATCGCCAGGTTGGTCAGTGGTGGTGATTTTGGCTGAGGCCAGCATACAGCCTCCCAAACAGAGCCTGACTGAAACAGGAGAAACCACTCTTCATGTGCAGTCCAGACACAAACTGTCCCGTTTCAGAGGGGGACCAAGTTCAACAGCACTTGCACCCATTTGGCCTCTGCACCCGAGAACAGTCCCAGGCATGTTTAATTTATTCATATAAATAATGCCGAGCAGTCTCCACTCCGGTCTTGTCAGATAAGATGGTGGTTGTCAGAGTTGCCTGACATTGCTTCAAAAAAATCTCTTAGTGTCAGGGCTGCACAACCACCAAAATTGTATCAGGCATCTGAAGACCAAAAGGACAGAAGGTTCTGGTGATGTGTTTAAATAGGGCTCAGCACGCTGTTTTATCATTGTGCCGTTTGTCAGAGCGGAAGGGGAAGCATGTGAAAAATCATTAGAATGAGCAAGGAGGATGAATAAATTAAGTAAATTATCATGAACATGGCAGGTCATAATCCAATTGGAGAAGGTGATTATATATCATACTGAGCTAACTAGAAAACACAGGCAGGAAGAATCCATAGTGGAAACACGAACTTCTCTGATTAAAAAAAAATAATTGTGGGCAGAAAAATTAATTCAGAACAGCATTTTATTGGCAGAATTTGCCTCAACTAAGCACTAATAGATCTAATCAGTGCAGGAGATCAGGACAGGCACTGTGTTGTTATTTTGCAGGATGGTGAAGGCATTGTAAACAAGGGGAGTGATATTTTTCACCTTGTTAAGCTCCTTAACAAGCTACCTGATTATATACTGTACCTTTGTAAAGCAGAAGGTAGGGAGACAGTCTAGTAGGGGACAAAAACTAGTGGAGGTTGTATTAACTTTAATTATGTTTGCAGTTATATGGTAAAAGTGCCAACTCTGACTGGTTTTCAAAGTGAACTTTGGTTACAAAAGTGACACTCTTAAACTTTTGAGGCACTTGATGAATTCTATCTCTAGAGTAATACATTATAATGGTAAAAATGGGAATTTCAGTTCAGAATGTGACTTTGCTATACCTACTGAACATGTTTGATTTCTGCTGGACTTCATTTTTCCAAAAGTTACATTTATTTTAACATTTTGGTACTACTTGAAGGGTCCTGACTCAGTCATCGACATAGATGACGTTGGAATCTCATGATTAATGAAAATATTAATTCATATGACCACTATGTGTATATCTGTAAGTCTACTGATATTAATAACCATGAAAATCACCATTAGCATCATGGCAGCATCCAAATGCCAGTGGCAATTGGGGTGCAGTCTGCTCTGCACTGTTTAAGGGGTGTTGAACAAGACATTCCCATCCTTAGCTGCTCTCTGTCTAATAGAAAAGGTAACAATAAAGTTAAGTCATCTTGTTATTTTCATTGTTTGGCCGGAAGACCTATTCAGGTGAATCTTAAGATAGTTTATATATATAAGGCTACACATGTATAGTAAGACTGGGGGCATATATATATATGTGTGTGTATGTGTATGTGTGTATGTGTGTAATTCAGCCCGTGCAATAGGGCCCAATTCCACTGAACATCTGTATATTGTCACAATTCTGCAATCTGAGCTCCTCTGGACCTCAGTCAGTCTATGGATTTAATACAGCCCTTGGTACTCGTGCAATGATGTAGCAGTAAGAGCAAAATATACATGTGACATGTTTTACCTAAGATGAGTGACATCACAGAAGAGTGAGGTCGCTCAGTCTCAGTCAGGCTTCCTACTGAGTAGTGGCTTTTTAAAATTCCTGAATCATGACAAGGTCCATATTTTTTGTCAGAAGCCAGAGCCAAATTCTCAAGGGGATTGCAGCCAGGAACTTCTGTTAGATTCAGCAGGAAGTGTGTTTCTTGGGTAAGGATTTGGCTTTATATATTCATCATCATGGCTAGGCTTCACGAACGAAGATTTGGGAAGGGCTCTACCCACGCTTGCTACAAGCGCGCTGGTGGC
>JAWMRA010000113.1:107404915-107426616 GCA_035584735.1 Pseudotriccus pelzelni
GTTGCTTAGTTTTTATTTTTGCTAATAATAAATCCTAATATTATTTTCTCCCCAATCAGATCTCTTTGTCTGCATAAGCTTCTCTCACCTTAGAGCAATTTGTGGGGGGTGTGGTAAAAATTGTCCCCTAAGCAAACCCATGACACTTGGCTTTAAAATTATGTTCTAATTTTTTGCAACTTAGTAAACGTAGTTCTCTTCCCTCCCTCACCAGTTCCTTTAGAAGGAGCAACATTATCAATATGCTGTACTTCAAAATTACATCTGAGTCTGTCATACAACCTTTTGGTTTCTCTGTCTATAAGAAAAAGCATTATAATAATCAGTAAAATCTCGGTTTACTCAAAAAAAGACAGAGTACTGCCTGTGGGGATTAGCCCTGCTCTGTGCTACATGCCAAATTGTTCACAGACATTTTTTGGGAGAGTATATTTGAAGTAGCAGTCACTGCTTCAAAATTTAGTATTTGAATGAAGCACATAAACCCTAACTCCTGATGGATATGCCACTTAAAACTACTTTCTCAAGTAGTCCTTTTGGCTACTTCTGTACAAGTAATCAAAGGACGTTCAGAATTTTAGTCCAATTATTGTTCTCTACCTCTCCTTCCATGATGCTTGACAAGTATCTCACATCTTGCCATGGCACTGGCCCATGCCAACTAAACACTCTCATAGACAATTTCTGGATATAGTCTGGGGGACAGCACGGACCAGGAATGATTCCTGACAGACAGATAGGGCATAGCCCAGCTCCTTTTTCTGATGAAATTTTTCTCAGTGTGAACATGAGCCAGATCAAGCCAATAGGTTAGTGGGTCATAATTTGTGTTGTGTTTTTTTTAGCACTCTAGTTATAGTCATTGAGACAAATAAACTGTTCAGAAGAACAGGCTAATTCTAAAGGAAAAGGCACAGACATTGTAGTATTGACTTAACAATGCACCCAAATGCTAGAGCACTAAACAATACCGTTACATATCGATAAATATTCTTATTTTTGGCATTTTTTACAGCAGTTAGTACAAAAATCATCTGCTTCCAATTTATTCCAACATTTCTGTGAATGAATTTCCATGGATATGAAAGTCACACTGGAGACGAGCTCTGCCTAAATGCCTGCAATTTTCTGCTTAACTTCTCAGTTCTTCAGTTTTCAAGAAAAAAACATGTAACCATGAGTCTGAAAATTGGAATACATCATATTAAATTCTCCATTTGTGTGGAGACTCTACCATCTTCATGGATAATGTCCTCCCACGTTCAGCTTATCTTTGCAGATAAGACATGTCCTCCTAAGGACTCTTGCTGCAATTCACAGGCATTACTTCTCACTCTAGGTACTGTGCACAGAAAGAACTGTTTATTTAATTTCATCTTTGCAGCTACCTTTTATGTACTGAAAGGTTGTTTTTAGATCATCTCTTTAGCCTCTATCAGTCTTTTCAAGATAAGCCAAACCCATTTTCCCAAGCTTGCAGGTTTATTTCAAAATTTTCATTTCTTTCTTCTGGATATTCTTTAACAGATCCGCATCTTGCCTGAAGAGTGGTGTCCTGTCAAAAGCTTATCAGCCCTGAGGAGAAGATTACAGCTTGGACACAATATTCCCCTTTATAGAGCTCAGAGTAATAGTTGCTTTGCTGTAGCAAGTTAGGCTTTCGCCATTGAATTATTTACATTATCATTTTATTTACAATAAATAAATATTTTTTCCTGGCTATTTTCTTGGTTGATTATTTTCCCCTGCTTGTGTAGTAAACTTTCTGATTTTGTCCCTGCCTACATTGCTATTGCATTTGCTCTTAGTAATTGAGGGAATTTTTTGCTTCTGTTTGATGCCTGCTAAATGTTCATGTTTTGAAAGACATAATTTGGCTAAGTCACTATCCCTACCCTTCAGTGATGCTGTTTTTGATGAGATAATTATTTCATTAAAATACTTCCAGATGACTTTTTTTATTATGCTTACTTTCCAGCAGGCTATTCTGAACAGCCAATTGAAGACTTCTTTCCTGAAAACCTTATTTTATCACTCTCCCACCTTGTACTCCTGTGAATCAAGAATTTAGTGTTTAATGTTTTGGTCACCCAGATTGCCTTCTACTTTCCTTTCCCCAACTAGTTCTTTTTCATCAATTAGGATCCATTCTACAAGGGTCTTTCTCCTTCTGCTTTCTCTGCTATTAGTATCAGCTGTTGTCACCAATAGATTTGAAGAAGCCTTTGTCTTTTTACGTTCCTGTATTGACTGATGCATGGGTAGTTTAAGTACCCCATCAATACTAATTACTGTGCACAAGTCAAGTCTATGAGTTAGAAGCTCAGGTCTCAAGTTTTGTTCTGGCACCCAGCTTGCTTCCAGAAACATCAGAGCCTAGTGGCAGCTGGATACTGCTTGTCATCCCAAAAGAGAGCCACTAAGTACTCTCTTCTTTGTTTTCTCTAGGTAAAGGTGAACTCCCAAGACTTTGAGACATCAGACATTCTTCTTCATTTGTATGAGTTCCCTTGTAAAAGTAAAAGCATAAGTGGGAACAGAGTATGGTGTGCCGACATTTTCATAGGAAGTACCTCAGCCGGTTGCTTTCTGGGGTGTTTCAGGACAAGGAGAGTACAAAGGAGTGAAAGGTATAAAGGTAATGGAAGAAGACATAGGTAATGGAAGAAGAAGCAGAAAACAGAAGAGGGACAACAAAAAAAAAAGGATTAAGCTTTTCCCTCCAGTTTCTGCCCTTTTTGTATGGGCACACCACTGATATCTCAGTCCTGCATCTTTCAAAGAGTTTGTACCAACCTTCTTTTGAGAGTCCTATAAACAAGTATTTCTCTCCTTCACTCTTTTTCCACAGCCCTCAGATAAATTAAGCTATGCATCTGTTAGTATTTTTAAATTATTTGGCATCCATAAACATCTGAATCTGAATCCTCACTCACCAGCTTGCTGCAGTCTCAATAGCCTGACATATGGCTGGACAGGAGTCCTTAACAAAAAGAGGCTAAAACTAATATAAATATAATTTTGTTGCAGAGAACTGTGCATTGTGTGTATGGAGTTGAAGAAATAAGCCAACAAGCAGGTCATCCATACCAAATTATCTGTTTAGGCTTACATATTTTGGCTAAAATTATCCAGACACATAGGAAACAGTGTCTAAAAGGTCACTGTATATATTTTTGTGCAGAATTTTTACAGGAGTCTGGTTGTTAACATGTGACTGCAAATTGATCCAAGACATACGGCAAGAATGAGAAGGATCATATGGTTTGTTTCTCATGTCCTTAAAATGCAATTATTTTAATTAATTACTGTATTGTAATTTCTCCAGAGGAATATAAACAATGTGAAAGAAATAAGCAGAGTATATCTATGCCAAATGGAAAACAAGGTAATACAGGAAAGACTAAAACTGCTCAGAAGGGAAATTTAAGCACAGAAAACAGAGTTGGCCATGAGAGAGGAAGGCAGCAAAGGGAGAAAAAAATATTTTTGGTAAAATAGTTCTATCTTTCTAGTGTCAGCATCTCACATCTGCTGTCATACAGTAATGAGAGCTGAGGCCACTGTAATGCTGACCCAGCCATAGGTAGATGATTTATAATGAAATTGTATCTGCATATGGAAAGGTGTCACAGCTATCAGCTAAATCTTCAAGGTAAAACAATTTAGGAACCTGAACTTTAAGAAATTAGGATATTCACCCTGTAATTAACTGTAAGACTGGCTTAAATGGAACAGAAAAAATATATTTTGAACCTCATCCATCCCAGCACAAAAATTCCATCGTTACATGTTATTTTGAATTTTGAGCTCTAACGTCCCAAAATAAGATTGATGCAGGAAACAGATAGCTCACAGATATCCATCTTAGTGGATGGAGCAGAATCAATCATATCCCCTGATGGCGGTTTTCTTTCCCTTCTATTTGCTAGGCTCATTATTGACCGAGTTGCAAATCTTAGTGGGTTTTTCCAAACATGACCACAAATAAGGTCTACAAATTGGCACTTTTCTTTGCACTTTTTGCTGTCGGGGGTACAGAAAAATCTAGTGAACTGGTGTAGAGACAAGAATATTTTATTCAAGATGTGACTTGCTCCAGAGAGAATGTAAATGCCTTTTTGGAACATCTGCAGTAGACTTTGATCCACTCAATGAGATTTGGGAAGCAGTTTGGCCCTGTTAGCTCAAGACAATGTCAAACATTGGAGGAGGGCAGTGGGCTAACTCAGCCTTATCACGTCCAGCACACACGCCCACACGTGTAGACCTCTTCTAAGCAGCTCACTGCTCAAAGTTACTGGTCCAGCTCTGTGGAGTCAATAAGCATAAATACTCCAGTTATAGGTAGCTTATTCTGTACATATAAATGTCAAACAATTTCTCCATGTTTTTTAATTTTCAGAGAATACTGTCATTTAAGAAACTAAACATAACCGCAGCGGAGCCCATAAAGCTCAGATGAGAATTCCAGGTGTATCCAAGTTTCATGATTACTTGTGACAATTGGAAAATGCCAAATTCTAGATCAAGAGGCATAAAGTATTCACTTTTCAAAAAATTAACACAGAATTATGACATGATGTGACATCTGTAGGGCTCTAAATTCTAGGCCTTTAATAGCAAAGAATTCCTTGTTTGCTCCAGAGGAAAAATAGTACTGAACTAAATCTACACTAGGAAATTGATTGGAAATGGATTGTTCCTGGAATTTCTAATGCTGACTGTTAAATTGCTAGAATAGTCCCTGGGATATTATGGCTTGTGGACAACCAGCCAAACTCTTAACAAATTCACAGATGCGAACTGGCAGCGCGCTGAGTTCGGGAATGGGTTCCAATAGATAAGGTGGATGTCACCACCCTGTTTTGGAGGCTAAGAGGATGTAATGACACAAATGCTGCTGAAGCAAGCCAGCTGGCCATCCAGTGAGAGAACAGCCCTACATGCACTTGCTGGAATAGAGGCAGCTTTGGATAGATTTTCCCACTGATCTAGCTGCTAAAGCAGGAGGCAACTCAAAACCTGCCAGTGCACAGGATGATGTTTGAAGATTATTCTTTTTTATATCCTTGCTTAAAAAACCACAAGGCACCCAGCCAAGGAGCAGGAAAATATTTGTCACCATAGCACAAAAATAGTGAATAAAAACCAATGAAGAGTTGATGAATTTGTCAATAGTCCATTACCTGGGAAATTTTTGTCTAACTGATTCAGCAAATATTTACCACAAATTTCCTCTGTATATTCCTCCTCTGATTTCAAGTTTCTTCCCTGTTTTATCTCCTTTCCTAACTTTCAAATAATTTTCTACCACTGGACTCCAATCTGTTTCCTAGGCTCCCACCAATCCTCTCTCTAGAAGATGTAAGAGAGAAAGAGATATTGGGGTGTGATGGGAGGCAGAGTAGGGAGCAGCAACAGATAAAAGGGAGAAATGGGGACTGGAAGGGGAAGCAGAAGGTGGAAATCTCATCTTTTGACCAGTCTTAGTTTCAAGGGGGTGCTTAAAAATGAGCAGTGAAATGACTTTGCAGATGTGGCCAGGAACATTTGATCTTATATGCAGGACAAGGAACAGGGTTGTAATTGAAAGAATGGAAGTAGTGGACAAGTGTCCACTTGACCACTACTTCCATTCTTTCAATTACAACCCTGGCAGAAGTTTTATATATTCAACCAGAAGGATTTATAGGGAGCCTTTTAGGTTTTCTTGAGGTCTACCAAACGGCTTTACAGTCACAAGAGGCTACTGCTAAATTGCTCGTTATCCAGTGATGTCGTGTCTCTATAGTTTCCTGTAACTGGGAAGTAAATACTGCAATGGAAAATATTGGTCTGAATAAAGTAACCACTGTTGCTCTTTTTCTTACTCCTAAAGTTAGATAGTACACCCCTATTTGTAGTGTCTGCAACGCTTTGATACAGTCCAGCAAAATGAAAGTAACATGAGAAGGGGAAATAAATCTGTACTGCCTGCTGTGAGTTACTGGAGTGGAAAGAAAACCCTCTTCATCTGCTTTCCTCCCGAAGCGTGTGCATCTTCTCATTCATGTAACAGATGACTCTGAACTCTGTTCTCACCTCACCAGAAGCACAGGCTGCTTCAGGCAGCAGGAAATGACTTTTGCAGCCCTTGCTAAGCATTGGCAGATCCTCTGTCAAACACCATATGAAAAAAATGATGTTACTGTAAAGGACACGCATATAACAATTACCTTTAAAACAGCCATTTCCCTTTCCTTCTCTCTTTCTTTCTTTTCTTTTTTCTTTTAATTCCTAAAACTGAAAATCACAGACATTCAGGGAGTTCAGTTTGTCATCATGAGGTTTGTCCATATCACAGGACGAAATACAGAAGTGTCAACACAAAAGTGGATATCTTTTCCCTCCTTAGGAAACACCAAGCTCTGTCTTGACTCAAAGATGCTTTCCTGCAGAACAGGGACACCCAGAAGATTGGCATCCTTTGCTAAATATGTAATGGTAATTGGCCAAAATTAAAGTAAAATATTCTGTAGAAACTCAGTATTTAAAAATGGAAACAAAAGAAATGTTCAATATGCAAATGGACTTTTGTGGAGGAATATCAGCAAGTCTGTGAACCCCACTTCAGAGTTCATTATTCAGGAGAAAAAGTTATGTCTAAAACTAGGTCTATGAGCAACTGAATAAAGTTCAGGGATGATCTTTTTTTCATTGAAACTACCTCATTTACAGAAATGAAAACTATGACCTTGATGTAACTGGCCTCTGAATAAATTATAATCTGAGTAAAATTCTCAAGTGTTCTTAAAAGTTTTAGGAGTCTATTTTCTATTGACTCTCAGATAACATTTAAGTTCTTTTGGAAGTTTTAGCCAGGATAACGAACAAATATAATGACTTAAACCAGTATCTGCCCAATTTTAGGACTGTTGTGAAGTGAGTGAAACTCATTAGACAAATAGGGCTTTTTCAAACTGCTAAGTAATATACCCTCTGGCAACACATTTATTAAGAAAGTGGTAGGGGAGGACAGTTTGTGTAATGGGTAATATGTGACTATTCATTATACTAAATACATAAAGTTTTATTTATACTTCAAGTTGCAGAAAGAAATACCTACACTTTTTGGGATAGTTCTTGCCAAACCATCCCCCCTGAAGTGTTCCTTACAAATAAATGTTTCTATACTGTTTCAAGCAGTGTCATGTGGAGATACTCATGTGAACTGTGAAATAAACAGCAGCAGTTTTGCTGTGCTGGTGCAGGGTTAATTAACGCATGCAGAGCACTGTGCTAATGGCATTAATGTCTTTGTGCAGCTTTGGTGTTGGAAGTAGCACGTTCCAACCTAACTTGGGTTCTCCACATATCCTGCCTAAAGAAGGCAGTCAGAGTGGATAAACACAGGTGTAATACATAAGGCATATTATGTGCTGCTTTCATTCTATTCACTTCCCGTGGACAAAGGCTGCAATCCTGCACCCAGTTTCACAAAGAAGGTCTGAGGGAGAGAAATTAAAAAATAAAGCCAGAAAGCAAGATTATTGAAGCCAGCCAGAAATTATTTTACTTATTTAATACAAAGCAGAGACTGCTGAAGGTAGACATGGTAAGCTTTAGACTATGTAAACAGATGGTTCAAAAAAGAAACTAATCAGATGATTTCCATGTCCAGTAGAAATACAAGGAGAATTAATTGATTTAAATAGCAGCAAGGGGCATAAGATATTAGAAAGAACTCTCTGACAGAATAGTTACATACTTTAACAGATTATTGAAGGCAGCCCTCAACTCACCATCACTAGAACAAACTAAATAAACATCTATCAGGGCCGATTAAGGAGCAGATGGCTTGGTACTGGGCCGAGATAGTATAACAAGGCAATACACGGCTACCTTCTGAAATTGAACAAAATGCTTTTGAACAGGGGGAATGAAGCACTGACTTCCCTGAATCAACAGAAAAATTGCTGGCTCCAAAGCCTGACCAGCTTAACATAAATAATTGCATAGAAGGTTCTGTGTAGTTGTCACAGATAGCAAAATGCCATTGCAACTTATTAATGAAGCTCCTTTTCCGGCACTTACATAAAGAGTTTTTTTCTGTAAAACAACTGGAAAGCCTCAGTGAGCTTTGGGTGTTGGTACTATAGGTCTTGGATTCTAGACACCACTCTAAGACCTGTGTTTGGCATTTGTAACAGGGTGAGAACTTGCAAGCAAGACAAGAACAGTTGTGAAAATAAGCAAACAACTGAGTTTTAATGTTTCAAAAACAATTGTGGGGTTTTTTTTCCTTTTGGATTAGCTGCATTAATTTTCCTCCACATCACAAGCATATTTATAACCCAATCAATCTCTGTCTCACATATAGCAGAAATTTTGGAAGAACACACATGCTAACGGCTCCAAATATGCTGTCAACATTGCTCTTGCCAAATTCATGCATGTGCATGAGAAGGTTTTTTGTTTTGCATAGATTGACAGATTAGTATACTGATGGTGGCCCACTTATTAACCCATTTGGCTATTCTTTATATGCATCCATGTATGCTATGATTTTATTATTATTGCTGTGACTCAAAGATCTGATGCTCAGGAGAATCAAGAGCTAACATCTCTTGAGTCCAGGTCCAGGAGCATCAGGGGCATAATGACTTAACATAGAAGATAAATTAGTCAGAAGCAGTTTTCATTCCATCTAATCATGGATGAAATACGTAAACTATGTCTATAGAGTACACAGACGACAAACAATATAATGACACCTTCAAAAAAAAGTAGTGCCTATAAGTATTTAATTAGTTTTAGAGGGACACCAAAGTGTTGAAAGTACTACTCAGGGGAAAATAAAGTAATGCCAGATCATCACTGAAATAGTCAGGCTGCATTAACATAAGTGTAATATCAATGTATAAATATTCTCTTATTTGAACGAAAAATATTTGAACTAAAAATATTTGAACCGAAAGCATGACCAAAACATTGCATGGTTTCCACTGAGTCTTAAATTTTTTTTAAGAAATATGAGTCATCAGGACTTGAGTCTGAATTCCAATAATTAATGATACACTGGCTTTAATTTCATTATGTAAGGACTTTTCTAAGAAGCAAGTTACTGAAATTATGAGGAAAGGTCATCCTCATGCACATATACCAATACCTGAGCTGAAATCAGTTCAGCTAGAACTGAAAATTGGATCTTAGCTTCAAACTTGGGCATAAGAACTGATAAGCTTACCTTTGAGCATTAATAATTCTCCTTCTTTGTTTCTTATTTTTTAATGTGTTTGTATTTACTTTCCTACTTTAACATAGCCTGTCTCACTTTCTTTTCCCTTTCTCTCATTTTCCCAATTTCCCTTTTCTCCATATTTTGTTTACATTCCCTTATTTGTCCTTCGTTACCTTAGTCCTTCTCATTTCAAAAGTGCCCTCCATTTTACACTTATACCATTATGTGAACCAGACCACTAAGCAGAAGACTAGGCTGGAAATACAACATGGAAATCCCTGATAAGGCAGGCTAGAATGAACATTTGTATTACACTAATGGATTTTTTTATATTATAATAAGAAAAATATCTTCTTGAGTTACTGAATACAAAGCACAATATTTTGCTAATATACTACAGTGGTCACTAATCCGATGTGAAGGTCATATACACTTCATCTATTAGCTTTTACTATTGCTTTCTGTAATAAATTGATAACCCAGCTTCTGAATCAACCTTTACCATCCTTATTCAGTTTATGCTGTAATTGAGGATATTTTTTAACATGCAAAAAATTTAAATAAAGGAAAGAGAAAAGAGAAAGACAAGTTAATGCTGACGAGGGTATTTTTTCCCTTGTGTCTATGCAGTCTGATTCATTGCAAAGTATTTGTCATTGAAAATCCTATTGTTTTTTCAGGTATTGAAATGTGCTGTATCATTTTTCAAGGGTTTTAAAATTGCATTTTTAAATTAAAAAACAGAACCAATAACAGGTGTTTCAGCTGTACAACTGTCAAAGAGACACCGTATATTCCAGGATAGTTAGGAATAATAACACTCGTATGCTCATCTTTAATTTGGAAAGCTGTCTGAAATTAAACACTTTAAAAGCAGAATTCTTACCTATTTTATCATGCTGAAGTTCATTGCTCTCCTTTATAATATCGACCTTTCTGGATATTTTTTACTATGAAAACAATTTCCATGCAAGAATAATGTTGAGTTTAAGAATGGTTAAGGAGCCTGACAGAACAATTACCTTTAGTGAAATTACACTTTATTCACTATTGGTCCCATCCTGTTCAGTGTTTGGTAATGACGAATGCCCATCTCTTCTCAGAAAGCATACATAGGTTGCTTCCACAGAATAAACATTTAGGTACAATGCTCATCGCCAATGCTCTGAGAAATTAACTTCTGCTGTTGCAATATAGAAAACATTTTTCAAAGTTTTACTTTTGTCTTGTACTTCAAAAATGCTTTAAGTCTTACAGTAATGCTTGTTTTCAAGGCCTTGTTATTACTCTTGTATCTCAGAAGAGGTGTTGAAGAAATTGGGGGTTTGTGTGTTGAATTACTTTGGACCCACAGAAGGTCTGAAAGCACTGACATATGATGCTAGAGTACTGTAATACAGTACATGACATGTAGGACCACCAAGTTTAGAGAACAGGGTGTCCCAACTGAATCTGAAAGCCATGAAATCGTGCAATATGAGTTTTCAAGGCTGTCATAATTCAAGTTATAAAAAAATAAGACAATATGAGACCTGTGTTCAACAAAGATCCAGCCAGGCTAGGTCACCCATGCTGCTTTGTCTAAGTCACCTAAACAAAGAAGAGGCATTAGTTTTCATCCATTTGGAGTTCAGTAAAATACTGGCATCATATGTAAATGTGATAAATACAGTAAATACATAAATACAGTTATATGAAGAAGCATTAATGATGGAGTCATCAATGTCCAGGAGCTGAACTTTTATGATCCCTTAAGATATTCCATGATTCTATGATTCTAGGGGTAGGAAGATGAGAATTAGTACTATAACTGTGAGGTGAGCAAAGAATTGGCTAGTAGAGAAGTACTGAAAGCATTGAAATGGAAAAAAAAAAAAGGGAGGTAACAAATAGTTAGCCTTGGAGCAATGTTGTTAATTTTTTGTGTAAATAACCTTGGATTATAAAACAAAAAATATTCTTTAGATGGAAAGCTAAAAGGCATTGTCAATACTGAAGAGGATTAAGGTATTTCACAGAAAGAACTGAATGGCCCTGAGGATGGGAGTCAGTATAATCAAGTTAAATTAAATTTAAAATAAAAAGAATAAGGTCATCAGGGACTATGAATGAGAATTTCTTCTATTGACTAGGAGCTTGTCAAGAATTGATTGTGAGGAGAGAGACACAGGTGTACAAGCTTCTCAGAGGATGACTACAAGCTGGCAAGAGATGGCAAGTGTGGAAAAACTCAAATGCCATTGTGCAATATATCAGTCAAGGTATTTCCAGCTGAGGCAAAAAAAAAAAAATTCTGCTGTACTAAGCCTTGATGAGGCTTAATTTGTAATAGTGCGTACAGTTCTGGTCATTTATTTTCAAGGAAGATATGAAATGGAATAGACATAGAGAAGGATCACTGTCATTATCCATTGAGCGGAACCAAGAGCTTATCAGACAAGAGAAGAATTCACCTTGTAACCCAAAGGAATGTGATTGGTGCCTGTACATAAACCAGTGTACAAATATGGGAGATAAGGGGCTTATTTAAACTCAAGGAGAGTGTATTACACAGTAATAAATGGTCATAAACTGGGTGTTACCGCAGTAAGATACAAACCAAAGCAGATTCTGAATAATTTTCCAACTAAAGTACCAGGGATAAAAAGTGCAACAACTATTAATATATTGTTTGAAACATTTAAGTAAATATAGGACACTGTGTCCATAATGTCAAGGGATTGCATTTGAAGACCAAGAAACAATTTCTGGTTCTGTATTTCCAGGATTCCAACCTTTAGCTCTTTCCAAGGATTTCAATACTCCTTGTGAAGGCATGAGAATTTCAAGAATAAGGTATTGGATATGATTTTTTTAATTTACAAATGGAATAAGGTATTGGATATGATTTTTTTAATTTAAAAATGTAAGAAGAGAGAAAATCAGTATGACAAGTGCAGGCCACCTTCTAAACAATACTTAAGTTGTATAAATTTTTCAAATTATCTAAACTGCCCTGTCACTGTGGACCATGGTCTCTGAAGTTTTACGGCAGTCTTCAAGGGGTTCCCTCTTTTTCAGGATTATGACAACTACACTCATTCAGACCTCACTTTAACCCACAGAAGTCTTTCAGATTTCAGAAAGTTTTGAACCGGGTTATACGTATATCTCTCTATAAATATGTTTATTTAAAATCAGAAAAATTAATTCAGTCAAAGTTTAAGTTCATGAAAGAGACAGAGACATCATAACTGTGCACTGCCTTAACTGTATTTTAATTCAAGCAAATTAAAGCCAAGTATTCCAGCATCTCATTCATGAAGAAAATCTTATTCACAAGGCTGCTTTATTCATGATGAAGTCTTGCACATATTCAAATTCATTACAACTTTCTTAGTGTGAGGTTCTTATTTTCATGGAATAAATTCATAATTAATATTTCAACAGTGTTGACACACTAGAACAGTGTTGCAGCTAAGAAGGATTTAAGAACAAATGCAGATATTTTTAAGTGGAAGTAGCTCTTTATTCCCTCCAAAACAATATTCACTTTATCAGAAAGTTACAATGTATGGACACACCTAATCTCTCAACATACACACACATAAACATTTAAATTTTATTTCTTTTCTTTTTAAAAAAAGGTAAAATAGACTTTTGGCCATTGGAAGCACTTGTGAAACAGCAAATGAAGAAACAGGTACAAAAAGTTTGGTAAACACAAGTAATGGGTAGTTATATTGTGTTTGGAGCTGCAGGCACGGGCAAAGATGATTAAGCTGCCTCAGTGCCTTACCTCCAGGGATCTGTTTCAGTGTCAATTATTTTCTTGTTCCAGACCAACTAACAGAGAATCATAGAATTATAAAATACCAGGCTGGAAGAGTATCTCGAGGATCACAGAGTCACAGAATATGCCGAGCTGGAAGGGACTCATAAGGATCACTGAGTCCAACTCTTAGACCACCCCCAAGAGTCACACCACGTGTGATCACACAGTCCATCCTTTCTTAGCAAGAGCACAGTAAAAATGAGTCCCTTTGGTTCAAAAATAAGTTATTACATATTCATCTCATATGAGTACATGCTTTAGACAAGAGATATGCTGTTTTCTCTCCTAGACAAATTTTAGCCACAGATTATTACAGTGCAAAACACTGCCTGGATACTGGCTTATCACTGTTGGAGGCTGGAAGATTATTATAATCTTCTGCCAGACCTTTGCCAGAAAGGTCAAGTAGTTAAACAGTTACCTCTCGTCACTGTTAGAAAAGGCTGGACGACAACAGGCAGCATAAACTGTCAAAGGGAGGTTTCTAACAGTCTTCAATGTAAAAATTAAGCTAGACCCTAACACCAGAACGAAGACATTAAAAATAAAACAACAGTGTCTCCCTCAGCACTCCACTCTCAGTTCTCATATCTGTCTCTGAAGATGTATTTAACACAGTTGTAGGGACCATGGAAAAAAATTAAAAATTATAATTAAAAAGTAAACTAAACACCCACTTCCCACCCACCCTCCCCCCTCAAAACAATAAATAGAAGAAAAAACAACTTTAAAGTGCCTGATTAAAAATGGGAGAGGAAATGAAGCTGAGCAAAAATTATATAGTTTCTGAAGGATACTTGCATAAGTGCTTGAAATGCCTGTAAAATATATTCAGGCCCTAATCAGAATTAAAATCCTGTTCTCATACTGTCTAGACCCATTTAAACAGAAACCCACCTATAATAACATAGTATATTAGTACTCCTCTAAGTGTTAAAAGTAATGATTTGGCAAACTTAAGAAGCTAAAAGATAGAACACTAGGCTTAGGACTGCCAGATTTATGACAGTGTTATTACTGCTGGCAGATCACTTTTCTTTTTAAACTGCAGCGTGTACCAGGTGGAACTGAAGTATCCAACAGCTGATTCTGTGTGGGTGTTGCACACATATTAATAAATGACAGTAATTTATCAGGAAACATTCCAGGTCTCTGCTGAATCAGGACTCTGTCATACTCCAAGACCTTCATATCACTGTTGTTCACCTGGTGAAATATAAGGTCTAAATCCTAGTCATTTGGAGTCTGCAAAGAAGTCATCAACATTCTTGTGTCTATCTTTAGCATTTAGGTCAAACTGCAACTGGGATAGTTACACTGAGAAGTACATCTTGTTATTGGCTATTAGTAAAATTTTCTGTATTCGTTAACAATCAGCCATTTTGTGTTCAGTTTGTTTGTGTCTATTTTTTCTCTCAGTCAAAAATAGGACTTATTCTAAACAACGTATTAATTTATTCCCTGGGTATGAAAGGGTATAAATTAATTTATTTATTAGTGTATTTTTAGTTAGATTTATCTTAACTGATAACACTGTTCACTGTCATTTCACTACAATGCCTCACAACACAGGCTCTTGCAGTTGTTGTCACAACTATGCAACTCTCTTCCTACAAATCTGCAAAAAAAAAGAAGAGGTAAATACTAGGAAAAAAAAAAATTTAATGACCCAACAGTATCAAGTGACCTAATTCTCAATTCTGGTCTACTATATGTGAAATATCCTCCATAAGAACACTCCAATGCACGATGAGGTATGTCTTGCACATGTGTGAGCCTGTTTACAGCAGCAGAGAGATGCAAGCCCAGTGAATATTGCAATGATAGCTTTTGCCTCTGTCTGAAATGTAAATTCAGGACCGTCTCTGAACACCCAAATCTGTGTATATACCCCCCTGCAGCATCACTGCCAGGGTGAAACAAAGCACAAGTACTACAAAGCACAAGTCACAGATGGGAAACCTAAGTGTATTCCATGGATGTCAACTTCCACGTGCTCTGGTCAGATGTTAATTTGAACAATCAGTGAGAATCTGTCTTTCAACCCAGAGTGAGCTCATGAATCTGTCTGTTTTCCTAACAGCTATGCCTGGTTTTCCCTCCTTTATGTCTGAATGGCACTGACATATTTTACAGTTGCAGTTGCACACGTATCCAGTTAGACAGGTGGCACTAATTAAATATTGGACATCACAGTTATCCATTTAGCAACAAATATAATTATGATCTATCTGCTCGTGCATAAAAGCAGGAGTCTCTTGAAACTCAGTTGAGGCAGACGTATTTTAAAGGAAATTGCAAATAACTTATCAGAGGCTCTTCCTCTCTAAAGCAGTCCTCAGTGAGATTCAAAAATTGAATAAATGAGATCTAGCTCACCAGGTGGGTTTTTGCAGGCTGTGATGTTGGTTCTTATAGTTCTAAAAAGGAAGTGATAAGCTTTCTGTATTGAATGTGAGTGCTCTACAGACAGAAGGATAGACTACTGAAAAAAGAAATCCCCACAGTGAGGGATTTGTGAGATTTGGCAGAAAATCTGCATCACAATACTGTGCTATTTCCCATAAGGAAGAAGCCCAGAGAATTTCTCAAGAGGAAGGCAATATTCCACCATTGCTACTTTACAAGTGACAGACAGGAGACAAATCGGTTACCAGCACAGACAGGTATCTTCTTTATTGTGTTCCTTGACACAGGAAAATCTGAAAGGTCTAAGACACCAATTTCAGCCCCATTTCACTTAAGGTTTATATGCAGAATAAAACTGCAAGTTCGGGGTATCTTGGAAAAATCCATAGGGTGAACAGAGATCACTCATTTTCAGCCGCTTGCCAGACTTGCAAGCTTAGCAGAAGTCTGTAGAAACCAAAAAAAAAAAAAAAAAGAAATATAAAGCCATCATAAAGGGCTGTATTTTGGAACGTACAAATGGAAGCTGAGATATTTTAACTATTCAATTAACTGGGGCTATAGGATTTGCTTTGTGAGCATTTTATTTCTTAATCGACGCTGCCCTTCTCTAACCTCTGAATAACTTTTTACTCCCCTCCTTTTTATCTGTCACTACCTTAAAAGAGGAAGCAGAACTCTGTGTGAGTTGCAGGACCACCTCTGTTGCCACTGAAAGCCATTACAGGTAGAGAAAGCATTAGAAATTCAGAACTAAATTGCAAAGTTGGTTTGGAGCACAGTGAAGCATTTAGTTGCAACTCAGTTGGGTGTAAAAAAAAAAGAAGTCACACTCCAAAAGAGACAGAGAGCTTTCTCTGCTTGAAATTATTGAATAATTTATTTGAAACACAAATCAAACTATTAGAATGAAGGTGATGGTCTTCAGACAGAGGTCATGTGGAAAAGTACAGGCCCAATAACCACTTCTTTTCTCTTTCACTGACTATCAAAATACTTGGTTCTTTTAAAAGAGAAGCCAGCCACAATCAATCATTTTTATATCCCCTTCATTGTAGATTATGTCTAATCAGTGTAGCTGGATTTGAAAAATGCTATCACATAGAAGCTACAAGTCATGCAAAATATCTCTTAAATAATGAAGCCAAAATGAAGACATATCACATAAGTCCATTGAAAACTCCATTTCCATGGAATACTGTGTGAAAAGCAAGTTTTATAGTACACATTTGGCTTTACTACAGAAAGAGCTGCCTGACAGAGCCCAGAGCAGTGCAGCCACTGTGCATGAGGCAACACACAGCTCTAAAGAAAATGATTATCTTTCAAAACTCAGCCCAGATCGTTTTCAAAGGTAGTTAGTGTTGGGAGCCGTTAATCCCCCAAACAGGATCTAAACACAATGTAGAGCCAAAGGCTCATGAGGGGAAACAGCTCTCCCCATTCTTGCTTCAGCAAAGCGATGTTTTCAGGCTATGTCTCTCCTGCTCCTCCTCCTCTCATGTCCATTGTGTTCTTCTCTACTACCTTAACCAGTAGATTTTTCTTCTTCACTCTCAGCAACCCCTTCCACAGGGATCAAACCACACTTACTCACCATGCAGAACAAAATACCACATTTACCTTTCAAGCCTGTGTACTTTCTTCATCACTATTTTTGATAGCTATCCAAAGAGCTACAGATTGCAGAACTACCACGGCAGATTCCTTAGCCCTAGCCAGAGAAAGGCTCTTATCCTTAATCCGATGCTTGTCTGCGGTAAGCCTTTGTTATTAGCCTTAGGAAGGATCCTAATCAGTCAGCAATCTGATTTAGCCCCCATTCCCAACTTGGTTGGGTGTTTTTCACCTTGTGGGAAAGAATTGCTTGAAGTTGTTAAGCTTCTTAAACACACGGTTAACGAACATTTGGATGTCTGTCATTCCCTTTGAAAAATCTGCAGTGAATCAACCAGATCCTGTTCTTGTGCAAAGCACCAAGGTCTCTCCATCAGAGCAAGAATCATATCTCTTGCACCTTTTTTTTTTTTCACAGAGCAGAGATAAAATCCTGCACTTCCTCTCAGTTTTTGCTTGATGAATAGCATAATTTTCTCACTGGTTTCCAAAAATCAAAGCCCAAACATTTTGAAATACAAATATAACAAAATGTAGATATTATGTACTCAGAGATAAATAAATTCTGCTTTACTGACTGTAGTCTGGCATTTGAGATTAACTCTTTGTAGTATCACAAGCCAGACTTTCACGTAGTCAGGAATTTTCAAAGCATTATAAAGGATTAGTTCATGCAAATTTCTGATAAGGACATGTTAAAATTCTGAGAAAAGAACATATTAACTTCAGTAAAACAAATATTTAAGGCATCCCTAAAACCTTGTAGCCAGTCTGAAACACAGTAAACAGCATCTGTACATTAAACAAACACTATCAAAAAGTAAATCTTCTATCCATGACAGACTTCTACATCTTGTTGGCATTATGTACATTCAAAGGCAAGGCTTCCAAACAACACATACCTATAATTTGAAATGTTCACCCATTCCCTTCTGAACCAAAGGTAACAGTAAGATGCAGCATGTACCCCTTGTTCCCCTCAAAGTTTGAGGAGAATTGCAACATTTCTGTGCTTTCCTATCCTAACTGCAAAAAAGCAATATGGCACAGGTCTGTGGTTGAGAGGATCAGTCCTCAGCTTTCAGCAAAACATTAGCAAGCACTGTCCCTCTCCACAGGCACATCTCAGCCTGTGTCAGGGAGACACTCATGTCCCACAGCTGCTTTGACATCTTAATTTGTAAGTTTGTATCCTGACTGACTCAGCTGATAGAGGATGAGTAGGTATGATTTACCAGGGAGATGCTTCCCAATAAAACCTGATCAATAAAAGCTATTAAGAATACATGATAATTGAAATGTTTTCTTTCTAGTGTTTCAGAATGTTCCTAGTTGAGTTGCTGTGTCCTGCTTTTTGCTAAGGTAACCATATATATGGTATTCCTAATAATACCTGTCTTCTCTTCCTCTGTCTCTGTTCTGCGATGTGCTCCACCTAACCAGGAGCACTCAGTAGTTCAGGAAACCAAAGTTTACCTGCTGAGAAAATCCTTTTCTAAAGACTTCCTTTGTGGAAATCTACAGAAAACACAGTAACAAAATTTCACAGCTGAAAGTGATGTAACTCCCTTTGAAGAGGTCTGCATTTTGTTTCATGTTGCTAGTTCTAAGAAAACAATTTGACTTCCTTGCAGAAATAGCCATTTTAAAGATTTCTTGCTCTTTGATACTATTATGAACTTATTAATTAGTCTACTCTTGAGTCAATTTTCAGCAGCTGTAAACTGGATCAAGACCCATGGGATAAAACAACCAGATAAATATTGAGCCAGTGGGGCAACGTTTTAATGCCTGTACTTGGACTGTTTTTTTCCAAAAGAAACCTTCTGAGACTTCAGTAGTCTTTTTATGAGTTAAGGTGTTACTCAGTGAAAATAAGACGATCAATACTGGACTTTCAGATACCATGAGCTGATACTTTATGAGACTGGAATTATTTATGTGTATTCTAAACATTTCTAAGTTTGTACATAGCTAGTTATTGCTGACAGGCTTAGGAATTTCCACAGTGGATAAAAACCAAAGACTCTCTAGCCCAGTATTTATCCTTCACTGACAAGCAGCACAAGAAGTTTCAGAAATCTGAAAAATCCCAGATGGGCAGACCAGGAAGAAATCTCAGGAGATCATTTCATTCATTCAAACCTTTCTGTTTGCAAAATACAGATGAGAGAATCTCTCTTTCACAGAGTCAATCCGATTTTCATTGACGACAGAGATAAATTTAAAAATTTCAAATGTCAGATTTAATATTCCCTAAAGATACTTAGCACTTTTGTTATACCGGTGTGCTCTGGACTGCTTGGTTCTCTAGCTTTGGCTAGGCTTCCCTTGAAGACCTTCTCTTTATACTTCCTTCTTAAAATATCCATTGGATATTTCAGCTGGTCTTTATTATAATAAAGATAGCTGTGATAGCTTTGTTCTTTGCCTGTTAAGCATGTTCATTAATCAACATTTCTTATTTAAAATAAAAAATACTTTATCCTGAAACTTTATGATTATGGTCTCCTAGCAACAGAATTTCATCTTAAGAAGTCACTTTTCTTTCAAAGGGTCCATGCCTGGAACATATTTGACAGCACTTTTCAAAAAAATTTAATCAACTCATTTCTTCATATGAGTTAAATAATTTTTTTACAGAGATGGCAACAGTATCAAGTGCTGCAATTTTAAATCATCATTAAAAAGAGATCACAAAAAGTAAGTTCACTGTCCATAAAAATAGCAACTACTTATTATTATTAACGCTTATTATAAGTGCTGCTGTCTCACACCAAGATATCAATGGGCAAAGTTCTGTAAAACCAGAAAAAGAATGTACTCCCCTCATGCAGCCTACAGATTTTCATGGTTTCTTTCAATGTTTCTGAAGCATAAGGAAAAGGAAGCAGTCTCTGGTTTCAATTAAGGAAATCTACTTGTTTACAAGGTCTCTGATCTTTACAAATAATTCTAATGCATTTACGATGAATAAAATCTAATTTATTGAACAGATACTCAAGATCACTTCAAATAGTCATGCTAAATGCAAATGCCAGACTTGAAAACCTGAGAGTATGCTGTTCTGCAGTCACAGCCTTATTGTTCTCCCCCTGACTCATTTCCGTTAATATTTTCTGGTGCTAATTGCTGGGTTGTAAAGGGATCATTTGCCATAGTTCCCCATGATAGCAAGGTACAGACCTCACTATGATAGGACATCACTTCCTGTTCTGTCCACTTGAAAAATCCCAAACTCCTACAGAGTATGTCAAGACAGCAACCTGAGAGAAGGAAAATCTCCTGCAAAGAAACAGGTTTAGAAGGGTTAATAGAATAGGAGAACATACCTTGGGGGTAAAAAAATGGGTGGTGTTAGCCAGAACAGAAGTGTGAGGTATGAGCAGTGGTGATAGGCAGTGGTCCTGGTGAAAATGAAAACTTGCTTTTCCCACAAGGACTCCACAAAGAGACAACTGTGCTAGTGAGTCTGGAGAAGATAATCTAAATTAAACAAAATGCCGTATCAAAAGCCAGATGTATCATCATCTTCGCTGACATAAATGCCTGAATAGACTGGTCTAAGTTTTCTTCCTCCTACCTCTTTTACAGTCCTGAACTAAAGAAAACAACTGCTGTGTATGAAATGCAGAAGACTGTACCAAACACTTCTCAGCTGATCTGCTCACTGTAATGACCTGGATGTCAAGAGTCTCCAAAATGAGCACTATGAGAGGAAGCCAGTCCTATAAGCTACTGCTGCTGTTTCAAGCAGCAATCCCCAAAGCTTGGGAGCCTTTTGCCATCCTGGTCCACTTCCATCTGTCAGAGAAGCTGTTGAGAAGAAGACAATTTCAATACTCCCCCAAGAAATCCATGTCTGAAACCTAAATAATCTATGTACTGTCTTCCCGACAACCAGAATAATTCAGCTGATAAACTGAGGAATTTCCATTGAGCTGAGTGGCTGCTAAATGCTTGGTAGATGAACAATCATTGCTCAAATTATTTTCTACCATACTGATATAAGAAGCAATTTTGACTTCCAATTCTTCATACATTTGCTTTTCATGTGAATCCTCATCTTATTCACTGCCACACCACCACTTTTTCAGTCATCACCCTTGCTTGCAGATGAACCTTTGGTAGGAAGATGAAGGTTGATGTGTTTTGTTCAATGTTGTAGGGTATTTAACACTCTGAAATAGAATTTTTCTATGAACTCTAAAGAAGTATTCACTGCTTTTTTTCATATATGTCTTTTTTAAAATATATATAACCAAAAAGAATTTTTTTCTCTTTCAGTGAGGTAAAACATCTAAATAGGAAAAAAACTATTCTGATAAGATATCCAAGTCACAGCTTTGGTCTGATTAGGTACAATGCTCCTCCTACAAACCATTTTTTCTTTATTTTAATATTTATCAATACTTGATTAATGAATTGAAATAAAAAAATCCATCATAACGCTGAAATATAAAACAAAATAATATTGTCAAAATTATCATGGATAAATTCTGTCTGATCACAGTTTAGATTTCTATGAAAACAAACTTGCAGAGTTGTCCAAATGGAGATATAAAAGTAAATGGCCAGTCTTCGCGAACGAAGATCCGGGGAAGGTCTTTACACCTTCCAGCCTGCGCATTGGATTTT
>JAWMRA010000113.1:107426716-107436716 GCA_035584735.1 Pseudotriccus pelzelni
CCCTGGCTGGAATCGAACCCAGGCCTCAGCGGTGAAGGTCCTGTGATCTAACCACTAGGCCACCAGGGGCTCCCAAATGGAGATATAGAAAATGGAGAAAAGTAGCCATTTCTAGGACATGATTACCATCTTTCTAAAGTGAGTACCTAGAATAACTTAGATAAATAAGTCCCTGAAATTGTTTATTTCTCACCAGTCACAGTACAGAGATCACTGGGAGAGCAGCTACACGTGGGCATCTAAAACTGTAGGAGTTTAATCCCACTTCTTGTGCTTTATTTTGGTAAATGAGTTCAAGACTTAATCTCTTTAAAGATCTCATGGTCTGTCTTGAGTTTTTTAATACAGTTTTCTATCTACATAAAACCACATATATGTATGTCAGATACAAATCTTTCAGCCACAAGATGGAATTGAAAGGACAACCAGGAACATCAAGTCTAGTGTCTTGCTGTCCAAAGCAACAAAATGGGCAAGATCTAACTTGAAACCCATAAAAACTCTTTAGTCACTCTTCTAGATGGTAAAAAAGCATTCTCTAATTTCCAATCCAAAGTATCCATGGCCTATTTATAACTATTTGACTGTATGCCAACAGTTCACTTTACCTTTTAAAACCTGCCTCATTCTCATATACAGAAACTGGGACAGCTGATTGAACTACAAAATCCTCTTGGAGCAGCTGAAACTTGGTGTCACCCCATCATCTTTCTCTCTTTCCACACCATTTGGTGCTGATGGCTGCCCAGAAGCTTTCTTCCTCGCTGAAAAATTATCCATTTCTTATGAAATGCCTATCAGAAGCTGACTTAAAGTGATACCAGCAGCTAGACAGTATTTTATTTTTGTTATGTTTACATACAAAAATATCTCTATGAAAGGTTTGAGGGGTCTGTACAATTTGATAAGCTTAAAATAACAGAATGATCACTATACAAGGCCATTAAATATTCATATTCAGGAAAAACATTAACTGAGCCAGCAACACTAAATAACAATATTCAGGTGACAAATTACCAATCAATATATCAAAGCATTTTAAAAGCACTTTCACCACCCTCAGAAACATAGTCTTATTCAAAAAATACCTTCAATAAATTACACTACTAATTAATTTTCTTTTAGTAGACTTTCAAGAATTTCTTTACCATCAGAGAGTGCACTAATTCATCTATATGACCTTACTACAATTAGTTTTATTCGCCCTGATGTTTAATATATCATTATATTTTGTCTGAAACAGGTTTAGTGGGTAATATTTTCACACCAGGGTTACATCTTTTTGAAGGTCTGCTCTGCTAGCAGAATCCTTCAAACCTATGCATTATTACCTACTACAGAAATTAGGAATGATCCCAAGAAAACCAGGAAAGCCGAAGCTAGTTAAAGCATTTTCTCATGGGCCTCTACTTGGGCAGAAGGATTGAGGGGTGGAGGGGAAGGAGGAAGAAGGAGGGTGTTTGTTTCTTTTCCTGATGCGTGGTTAGAGGCAAGTTTTATTAAGTCCAAGAAATGTATTTCTAACCTAGTTCCTTGTCTCCAGTCCTGACTGGAGTCCCTGGTGCAGGTGACCACCTCCAGCATGACATCCTGCTGATATTTATCATAAAATGAAGTCCTATCTTGTAGAACTGGACCAGCAGTGCCAGCCAACAACGAAATCTCCACCATTCCTGCTGCCAGACTGGGCTGGATTTTTATTGCCCTGAAAAAAGCAACAAGAAGAGATATGATATTGCTTTCCCTCATGATAAATCAAGTAGTTGGTGTAAAGACTATGGGACATGATAAAAAAATACAACATTGATTAGATTTTACTGTACATTTTTCTTGGAGATGAGAGAAGTGAATTCATTGTTTGTATAAACTGCTAGATTAAAAGTCAAAGAAATTGGATTTTACTCATTCTTTCTAAAGTGAGCAATGAAGAGTCAGCACTTGCCTCTTCCTCTGTCCTTCCCTCTATCTCACCTTTGCTTCCGGTCTACACTGTATGGACCCTTTCTTGAATTGCCACCATCCTTCAGGCCTCTTACTCATTTCAGGCCTCTTCACTGATGCCAATTACAACTGATGACAGGTTATGATCTGGGCACTCCTGTGCCAGAAAATGGTCTTGGTTTACTGTCCTGTTGAGTGGTCACACAATTCTGAAGTATTTAACTGACATTTAAAGTGTCCTTCACATGGATTTTCATGCTCCATCCCAGATTCCCCACATGTTATTTCTAATAAGCAGGTAAAGATTCATTGTGACACAACTCCAAGATAATCACCCTAAGAGCCAGGTACTATGGAAAAATATCAGAAACATTCACATGTATTCACTGATGGGAACACAGAAACATTTAATTGGGAAAGAGATCTGCTTGTTTGATTTTTTTGTTAGTATTTCTGGTTGCACAATTAAAGATTTTACTTGCTTCAGCAGTTTTCCCTGCTGATTTGTGGGGGCTCACAGAGACTTTGCTGCCTCAGCAACACCTGGGACCAGAGGTAAAGCTGTTTTAAACTACTTGGCCTATAGAAAAACAATTTGAGCACTGAAGCTGAAATTGCACTAAATTTTCTCAGCTGTCTGTAACCACACAGATTGGCTGTATATGGACTACACTGTAGGGAGAGAAGAAGGGAAAAAAACCCCAAAAACAAAAACCACAGAGAGTGCATTTTTATGTTTCTGACTAAAGAGTGCACACGGTTCATTTTAAAATGCTGTAACAAGCTACACATTTCTAAATCTCAGGCTGAATGTTTTTGTTGTTATTTTTCTTTTTCCAGTTCTCACCATACTGATTAAGGCCAGTCTGATACCTTTTATTCTCACTGATTAGTATCTCCCCTCATGATTACTCCCATCTAAATTACAAGGCTGCTCAAGGACTCTCATATTCTCCAGAATGAGTAAAGTAGCTCAATTTGTCTCTGAGGCATTCAGAAGCAAAAGAACAAAGGCAAATATCTTCCTGTACAGCAGAATGGGAACAACCTGTTCAGAAACAAACTTTTGTCACCCTTCAGCTGTCTCTGTACAGGGGAATCAGATTTGCCTTCCCTTGGGCAGCCCACGTGAAATGTTTCATCTCTTGTGAGAAAGTGAAGGGCCAGTTCCTTGAATCAAGTGTGAGGATTTAAGAGTTTCTTCTAATCCATTAAACCATGGGCATGTCCTTCTGGTGGTGGTCATAGACCTGTACTTGCTTGGGACAGGATGCTACAGGGGCTCTAACCCCAAGACATACTCCTCAAAATTTTCCTTAAATAACAGCAGGGGTTCACATCACTCATTTTTTGTATGGATATCCCCTCTGACCTCCCAAAATAGTCAACTGAAACTTAGCGTGATGTTCTAGAGCACATGCTTTGGCTACTTATGCAACACACCCTCTGGAACAGGAGTAAATCCCTCTCAGTTGAACAAAAACATTGGCACTGGTCACTTCAATTAGATGCCTGAGACAGATGATATGTAGTGCCACCAAAGATGGTATAAATACCTACACGAAGTTTCCAAAACCTTGGTTTTGTACCATGTCTTTTTGGGAAATGTGTGATGCTGGAAAAGGATTTGTAAGATTAAAAGTGTGGACAGTGCAATGCAGAACTGCATAAACCCAAGGCAGTAGCCACTTCCTCACATAGGAAGTTTCACTGTAGTTATACAAGTGACAAATAAGTGCTTTAGTAATTTGAGTTTGGCTG
Source organism: Pseudotriccus pelzelni (assembly GCA_035584735.1). NCBI lineage: Eukaryota > Metazoa > Chordata > Aves > Passeriformes > Tyrannidae > Pseudotriccus > Pseudotriccus pelzelni. The sequence continues at coordinate 107,430,419 of JAWMRA010000113.1, forward strand.
GTACAGATGACCCTAAATAAGGGTTTATGTGCACAAAACTGAAAGACTGAAGGTTCACCTTCTACAGTTACTACTGCACTACTGCTTTGCCTGAACACATTTAGGAGAGCATGACATTACAGTCTCACTCAACACATGCGCAAAACATGAACTATGACGTTTGTGCATCTATAGTTATAAAAAATTTGATTTTATGAAGAAACTACCACTTGAAAAGCTGGGAATCATCCAAAGAAATCAGCTGGAAACATGTTCAAAGACAGCCAAATAGATGTGGTTATTCCCCAAAAAAAAGATTATTCTTCTGGAATTCCCCAAAATTTGTTAGTTGTATGTATATGGGTTCAAGTCAAGGCTTTGCTAATTGTTTCAAAGTAGACAAATCACATGGGCTTAAGAAGTTTTATGTACTTACAATACCTAGAGGCTGGTTGAGCAACAGGGAGATGTAATGAATAGTTTTGGCCTCTTCTCTCCTTTCTTTTCTGTGTGGAAACACTCTTGTGATAAACCTAAATCTATTTCTTGAATAGTGAGGATTAAAACTGACCCTCTCCTTCCATAAATGTATTGTTTCTCTTTAACTTCCTTTCTAAGAAGAGGATTTTGGTAAATAATTCCACCACTGGAATAACTAAAATTCATTTGCATGCATAGCCCAGGAAAGCAAAAGAATGCTATCAAACCTCCTGCATACATTCAGAGTAAAGTAACCTCTAGCTCAGCACAGCATGCACACTTTTAGCCCATAACATAATGGTTTGGCAAGGTAGTAGCTGTGAATAAAAATGTATAAACTAAAAAATATACTCTTAAATACACTATCAATAAAAGCCCCATTACAATACTTAATGTGTAAATGTATTTGGGTAAGAAAAAAAAATTGACACATTGTGTGAGCACACAATACCAAAAAATGTATTCAAGTACAGCGAAAAAAAAAGGAAAAAAGGAAAAAAGGAAAATTGTCCTTAATTAAGAGAAGGCCCTTCCAGCAAGAAACTTGCACAGGGGGAACATAAATAAATAAATAAATTGAAGCTTTCTTTCCTGAACTATGGGGCACTCTGGTTTTCCAATCAGTACTGAAGGTTTGAGACCTGTTTGAGACTTTTTAAGAACTGGCCTAATGTCCAAAAGATAATGTAGTTCCACATACATGGTGGTGTGTGGTGCAGCTCTTAATTTCATGAATAGATCATGTCCAGCAGCACTTAACTTTCATAAGATATTAAATCAGGTCACATAAGACAAGTTCATCCACACCTTTGAAATCCATCCTCCACTGGTCTGCATTTACTCACATGGAGTATTGGTAGATTCCTCTGAAGCTACAGGCGACCTTCAGACTGGCAAAGCTTCAAGGGAGCACATGCTGTTGCAACCCTCTTCTAGAGGAAGATAGGAGGGAATAATGCCCTCTTCCTGACTTTTTGGTGATTATTACCTCTAATATTTAAAAGATAGCTTCCTTCTCACAATGCAGAATATCTGTTTCTACTTCAAGACTACACATACCAGGTCTTATGTTTTTAAACAAGATCGAGTTACCCAAGCATGAAATAGCTGAAACAATTTTCTTAACAGCTGAAAAACACTTGGCTAACTCAAAAATAGCTGAACCAATTTTCCCCAAACTTTCCAGTGCAGTACACCTTTGGACTAACACTCTACCTTCTACATTTTCCCCTTCACATGCTTCTTTGGTTTTACCCACTGACTAACAACATAAAATACAGATTAAAGATCCAATCCTGCACATACACAAGTACATGATTAAAATCACTTGTAGAATATTGAGTCAATGTTAGTAGGGTCAAACCCTAAGAATGTTTGTACCATTTCAACTTCATAACAGTGCTGTATCAACACTGCAGCTCATAAATATGGAATAAGGTAAAGTCCACTATATTTTATAAGGCTATAACTTTTCATGGCATTCTCATATTACTCTCAATAACACTCTGGGGCAAACCTAGTTGGTTGAATTTCCAGAGATTGCTTTCTAAATCTGCTCATGGCTGCTATTTCACATCAGTTGTGCATGTAAATTGGAAATGTTTTTATAGGAACAAATCATGTGACAAGTATGAATCAAAATGGGACAAATTTTGCATGCAATCATGCCCTGAAATGAACAAAAATGCTCACAAGTCAAACAATAGCACTCACCTTTTTTTAAATATAAGGAAATTTTAATCCATAGGCTGTCAAGCTTTCTTCCAAATCAGTGCAGGTATTATTCCCAATTCATGCTCTTACTTGTGATATGTGAACAATGTTCCCCTCTACATTTCCCTCGCTTTAAAAGGCATAGTCATGTACTCTGTGCGGATCCAGTGGCGAAAAATGTAAGTACACCCTCACACCTTGATCAGTCTCTGCTGCAGTTCAACATGTATTAGACACTTATTAAAGTCAGAACAAATTCATTATTATACAAGAATTTAATTTGAAAGTCATTGTTTTGTTTTCTTGTACTCCTCATCAGTTGCACCCAGCTCATAAGAACAACATAAGTCCATTTAGTAATCAAGTCAGTACAACACATCTGTTGTTCTCAAAATAGACAGTTAGCACTGGAAATCTCCAACATATGTGCAAATTAATCACAACTTCCAGTATTGCTTTTTCTTTTGCTTGGCCAAGCACAGAATGTCCACTAAAGTGGATTACATCCTGAACAGCAGTAGAATATACAATAAACTGATCCTTTTTCACTTATAAGAAAACTCCCAATTACACTGACTCCACCAATGAATTTTTCTTCATCATGCTCATTAACTCACCCCTGTTGTTTTAAGATCATAAAATCATAGAATGGTGTGGGTTGGAAAGGACCTTCCAGATCATTTAGTTCCATCCTCTCTGCCATGGGGTCTCTCTACGTGCTCCCCAAGGCTGCCTTTTGTGGCAGTGGCAGGGTGGCTGCTGTCACTCCTGGCCCTGCCCACGTGTAGTCAGCTGCTCTCGCAAGAGCTGCCAGATCCTGGGGGTTCTTGTATGTTTCCTGGGTTTTCCTGAGCTCAGGAAGTCCCCCTATATGCCGCAACCCTTCACCCCACGTTGGAACACTCCTGCACTGAAGTGCCTGGGCAAGTGCCAGAAGCTTCTCACAGAAACCACTCCTTTAGCTCCCCCCTAGCCAAAACCTTGACACTCAAACTCAAGTCTTAAGACAAACCAAATATATTCATCCCTTCTATTTTTAATGGGCCATGCCTGCAGACTTACAAACCCTCCTGTTATGTGCCCAGTTGACCCAAACTCTTCTTTTTAACCTCGGTGTTCAAACTGGACAAGGTCTCTTGTCTAAAGTTTAATAGGCTCCAGGAGAGTCAAAGAATCACGTCACACTGTTTCTGAGCTGTGTTTTAGCTTGCACTTTTTTTCAGAACATGCAATAGTATTAAAATGCACCTTAGGCCCTCAATCGTTTTCCATGTTATGTAGATCTGCTACCAAGAAGCACTTCTTCCCAGTCAGTACACATCAGGTTTTTTGCAACTAGTTTTGCCTGTGTGTAGGACTTTGCATTTATTCAACAAGATCCATTTTTCTGTACTGTGTCCGGGTTTGCCAGTATCACTTTCATTTGTTAGCCTGTTCTGTAGCTTAATGTCATCTGAAAAATTTAACAAGGTTACCTTACAACTTATTAATGAAAATACCGTATTTGAACAAGACAGCCCCCTATCATGGCAAAAATAATTTGAACAATAAATCTAACTAATTCTTCTTGTGCACCCTCAGTATTAGAAAACTGCTTCCTTCAGGTAGTGAGGGATAGAAGCCAAAATCAGAGTCATCTAGGCATACACAGGTGGGCTTCTCATCAAACAAAGGCAAAATAGTTTAAAAGTATCAAGAAACAGCATAAGCTCACCACGTGGGAAGTCACTTTTTCCCATTTTGTTCTATTCAAACTGCACAGAAACAAAACATGATAAAGTATATCCCAAAGCAGATCTTGTATGATGGTGAGTCAGTCAGTGTTATATTCATTATTGGACTGAAATTACTTGAAACAGAACGTGCTTTTGAAGAGAGCAAAAAGAATAGGAAAAGGAAATGAATGATTCAATATATTATCTCCTCAGGCTGTAATATACAAAGCTGGCAGCTTCAGCTTTACCAGCACTTTAATTTCAAGAGACAAAGGTCTCATTTCTATTATTATTCTACTCACTGAAATTTACATTTTAACCAAGAAAGACCCTCTGTGCCAGCTTGTGTCAGAATTGACCAATTTATATCCATTAAAAAAAAAATAAAAAATGAAGCGTTAAGAATAATAGTTGAAATTCTGGCCCAGCTCAAGTCAATGGACTCTATAGTCTGAATTCCAGCAAAATGCACACAGGTGATTTGGTATTCTGTTTTACACAATTAGACCAATTAAATTCTTGTCTTCTGCTAACAGCAGTTAATCTTCTAATGAATACATAGAGGTAGAGCTACAGAAATACACATACATATACTGCTTATCCATTAATGTGTAGTCTGTGATTATTTTAATACCTTTTCCCCTACAGCTATGTTCTTATCAGCTATCTCATATTAATATCTTTTTTCTTCATAAATACAATTATTTAAATAGGACCTCTGGTGGTATAAGGCAAATATGATGGAACATTTAGCATTAGTGCAATATCTGAAAGAATATCTGATCTTCATGCCTCAGTTTCCCCTATATCTGAGATTTAGAAAGTGACACAACATCTTTTGCACACAGCATCTCTCCATAATATCATAATATGTACAAATATTTGTAGCTTTCTGAGCAAGAAGATGCTGCCCCAACTGCATATCAGAAGTTGAAGTACCTATAGGTTGGATAAGAGGGTGAAATGCTACTAGTGAAGATGGAAGCAATTGCAGGTTTCCATCCCAAGGTCTTAATGAGGTGATTTCTTTTTGCCAGGCATGGGAGTAGGAAGATGCTACCAAGCAACAGGAGTATTCTGCACCTTCATATTGGAAATCAACAGCTACATGGTCCGTAGCACATCAAAGAAGCCCAACTGCAGATTTAGTGAGCATTATCTGAAAGCTGGTGAAGATTTTGCAGCTTTTCCCTGTAGAATCATAGAATCAATGAATGGTTTGGGTTGGAAGGGAGCTTAAAGATCAGCTTGTTCCAACATCCCTGCCATGGGCAGGGACACCTTTCACTTAACCAAGCTGCTCCAAGCCCCATCCAACCTGGCCTTGAACAATTTCATTTTGAGCACAAATTCTTCTGTAGCTCATGCAAATCTGCAATCATCTCCTTCTGTATCAGTAATAGGGAGCGTCCCACTCCCATTCCAATCTCCTGCTTTAACTGTGAAACCACTGTAGCAGAGTTTGCATATCCTAAAGCTCTTCTCCTTAGAGTACCACTTTGAAATACAGATCTTTAATTTACATTTTACCGATGAAAATTGAGAACAAAGTTGAAGACATTTACCTGGTGTCGAAAATCAAAATATTCCATTGCCTTTTGGAAAATACACTCAATCTATGCCATATAAGTTCCTACATCAGTGCTTTCCTTACATCACTCACATAATGTAAGTACAATCACTGGTGTGCATCTGCAAATCTCCATTTCTTCAGGAAAAGCCATTACCTGGAAGAAGATTTGGCTCTCTTAATCTATAAATCGGTCTATCATTCAGCTGGAGATAAAATACGGTTGCAAGCTAATGGCAAAATCTGGTATTTCAATTGTGGGATGAGAAAACCATTCCAGAATTTAGTAGAAGGTTAGAGCAGGTCTGCAAAGCAAGTATAAGGTTTTGGGATAGTGCAAAGCTGTCCTACGCTTAGGGGTTCTTAAGAAAGAAGGAATCTCACTGGAACTGATTAGAAAGTAGGTGAAACATCCTCTCCCCTTCTCCTAAATTAGCATTAGTGCACTTGGCGTAGCCATACAGCCCCTGATAACTGCCTTTGATAGCCCTAAAATCCAGGGAGTAAGGGTATTACTTTGGCAGGTGAAAAAACATGCAACCATATTCCAGTACTGTGGAGAGAATCCTGCAACAAAACAGGGCATTGGGTGTATATTCTGGCTTATGCCAAAAGCTGAGATTTAAGAAACAAATAAGAAGGTGAAGCTAGCACCAAAACTACTCTTTACGTTGAGGTCTCTTGAAACCTAGCTCCAGGTCTAACCTGTATGGATCACAATCCAGCCCAACAATTTGATGTCTCAGCAACTTTTGTGATGTAATTAATCATTTGGTTCTATCTGTGGCTCCAACACAGCACAGTATCAGCATATTATAAACATTTGTGCTGTTACTCTTGA
>JAWMRA010000113.1:107447040-107520479 GCA_035584735.1 Pseudotriccus pelzelni
GGATTGCCTTACAGGGCTAACGAGCTCCACCTGCCCGGGGAGTATCCCTGGCTGGAATCGAACCCAGGCCTCAGCGGAGAAGGTCCTGCGATCGAACCACTAGGCCACCAGGGGCTCCCATGTCTTCATATGTATGCCCATATAAATACTCACACTCCATACATATAAAAGGGGCTTCTGGCACAAGTATTTCAGGAGATCATGGAAATGTTCCATTACTCCATAATATAAACAGACATGGATATTTGTCATAAAAGCTTGTATGTTCAAAAGGTACTAATTATTTTTTTACCATAACTCCCCCTGCAAACATGTGACCGCTTGACTTTTTCAGTGTCTTCCCCAGAATACAGCCTGAAATCATCACAGAGACTCCCAAGCAGATGGCAGAAGTATTCCAGAAGAGGATACTCTGCTTTTTTCAAAAAATTAATAACATATTGAGCTTTATTTTATTATTGCAAGAGAATTATGTATTTCCATTTCAAGCAGATGCTGCACCCTCCTTGTTTGCAGTCCTCTCTCACTATTGGTGTAACTCATCCAACCAGTTAAACACTAGCTACAATTTTCTTTACAAGTGCTGAGGAAACTAATTAAACCTGATGAAAGCAATCAGTCTGTAAGCGTGAGAGTGTTCTCTTTTTTTCCCCTTCTCAATATACGTATGAAGTTACCAACCCTTGGTGGTGGCAAGGCACTCAAACATTGTGCTAATGTATAGATTAAACAAGACATGAGCTGTAGATTAAAAATCTCCAGTGCCAATTCCAAGCCAATACCACAGACTAGCCAATTTTCAATTTCTGTCATAAAAGCTTACTATTTCCTCTTAAACTTTTATTACAAGTTGTGAAATCAGTAGCATGTAGAGGTGAAACCTTTTCACTTGAATACAGTGCCTCCAAGATTAAATTATGTTAATTTAACACAAAAAGCCATTGAAAAAGAGCAATATATACTAATAATTTTTTTTTAATATTTTAGGACTGGATTTTCAAACTCTGTATTTGAGATGTATTAATAAGTAGATGAGCAGGTGAAGATGCCAGTGTGAAACTTCATATTCTGTTCAGCATGGCTACGCATTTATGTAACTGTAAGGACACTTTTAGGAGCTCCAGTTGTCTCAATCAGGAGAATTTGTCTAATCTTTATGAATTTGAAAATACTGTGGACTTTTGCAAAAAAACATTGATCTATTGTATCAGTCACTTGTCCAAATCACCATGGTTGGATATTTTTTTAGTTCAAAAGATAGAAAAATTGTGATTATAGTTTGTTTCAAAATTTTAGGTTTAAATTACAGTGAAAAAAACATTCTATGCTTTGATTCACCACAGTTCTCATATAAAACAGGGCATGCTTTCCATATGTTTAATTCCTCAGTTTCAAAAAAACAAAAATCCGTCTTCAGAACAAAGAAAATCCAGGCTGATTGCACTAATTGATTTCCTTGGAGCAAGTGATTGCATAGCACAGCGAGCTGCTAAGTAAAGAATCAGGAAAAAAAAATTCCGAAGCCATGTGATTTAGGTACAAAAGCTGATTTATGGAAGCAACTTCCCAAGCCTCTTGTTGCTGTGTAATGTTCCAGGCGTATCAGGAAAATCCAGCATCTGTGCTGCCTGATGGTTTTTTTGCTGGTTCGACACATCCTAATGTGTGCTGGTGACTGTGATGGAACAGCGGAACAGCAGAGGAACGTTGCTCCAAGGAATGTCGCAGACCGGATACCGCAGTGAAAAAAACAGCAGGGGGACAAATGGGACAAAATTCATGACAATTTTAAAAAGTGGCAACAGCTTAACACATTACTCTGAAGATCAGACCACAATGGGGCAGGTGCTGCTTTATAATTCACATGTTGTGTTGTTGGGGTACACTTTGAGACTGACCTTCCATCATGAGATGGCATATGAGAACTCAGACCATAGAGTGTTGGTAATTCCAATGAAATTTGGTAAAGACCATTGCATAGGTTTCATCCTTAATGTTCAGGCTCTTTTGTCTTTAGAGATTTATTCAGAGCTTTCAAAATCATTCTCTTTGCTTATTGTGACTAGTTCTCTGCTTTTGACTAAAATTGCTAAGTGTAGTTCATTACAGAACATAATAAATAAACTCTATAGCATCATTATAGAAAGAAAGTGTCCCTTTCATGAGGGACTGTGCACTTTTAAGGGACTGTGCTTTTCCACTCCTGTAAAAATGAAGAATGGAAACAGGAACTGCTGCAGGATACTTCCAAGGCTCTGTAAGCTGCAGCACTGCTCCTAGACTACCAAGATTTTTGGACACAATTATCTAAACCTGTTGCTGTCAAAGGTTTTCTGTGATTCTATGGACCTATTTTTGAAGAAGACGATGGCACTCACAACAATCATTGCAATTAATTACTTTTTTTTAGATTTGCAGTTGGAAGTCATCCACTGCCAGCTTATAAAATCTGAAGGGAGTGAGAAGTTCTCTGGTCATCAAAGAAATGCCAAAAACAGATATATTGTACCTTATGCACAAACACTATGTTACCGTGTTGGATTTCACAAAATTCAGTGAGTGTATCTAATTCTTGCATTATACCAAGTTTCTCCTAGCATTCTAAGATCCAAAATTTAAGGCTCAACTTACATGTGAAGACTTTATTAAGAATCTCATGTGGCACTGAGATAATAACTGAAATTACCAGAAAACTGTATAATTTTCCTTTAGTTGCTCCCAGATTAATGATATATAAATAAGCTAAATACAATTAAGAGAGATTTTTTTTTTTTTAGTGAAACGTGTATCTTGGGGTCTTCTTTAGTGCTCTGGACATGACTGGATATGAGTGGACTAAGTTTTCCAAGAAAATTCCTAGGATCTTTCTCATAATCCCAGGAAAATAATAAATAAGAGGCCAGATACAGATTTTTGCTACGTTGTACACATAGATCCAAACTCATCCCACCCAGATGCAGCCTCACAGCAGAGTTGGGGAGGGAGGAGACTTCTTGCTGTAGGCTGCTTTTGAGGCCAGTATAAAGCAACTTCTCCAGAGAGCAATTTGTCTCATCTGAGAGCTGGTTCATACCTGAGGTATCAGCTGCTCTTCCTTAGCAGTCAGAGAGATAAAGCAGATATGTCTAGGACATGCTTAAAATTAAGCATGATAAATCTAGTGCCTAAATTAGCAGTGTCTAAAATCACATATATCTGATTTTCCAATAACTTTCTAGTTTTCTGACTGACATCAATGAGCACCCAAAATTAACAGATATGAGACCAAAATTCAAGCCTTTATTTCAACGAGTAAATGTAAATCTATAAAACTGATACAACTGAGTAAATTTCAGACACTTTTCAGAGAAGTATCTTCAAAGAAACCATTTTTTGTTTTTTATTGCAAGGAATCAAAGATTTTAGTCCTGTTAAGAGTGATAGAATTTGCAGCCACATTCATATTAATTTAGTTTCATGTCTTTAAAAAAGAAAGAGATCAAAACACTTGAAATTCTAGTAGCTTGTCTGAAAAATGTACCATTGGCTGGGTCACATCTCCCACTATCATTAAGCAGAATGTCATAGGCAGAACACTTTGAAACAGTAATAAACCACTCCTGCAAAGCTTAGGAAACTGAGAAAGGAAAAAATGTTTCAGGACAAATGAAAATTCAAGATTATAATGGACCTAATTCTCTCACATATAATTTACCAAAATTCTCATCACAACAGTACTAATTCAAAGGCTTTGTAAATAACTTGACATCTGGAAAAGATGAACAACAAGAGGAAAATGGCCTTTTCACTTTAATGCTCAATGAAGTAATTATGGTTGAGAAAAAGAAGATGAGTTCTCACTGGCAGATAAGTCAAATAATTATGTTGAGTATGATAGGTGAAAGAGAGTCACTGAAACAAAGAGCAGGGAACTGCACAAACAGATTTGAAGTTCAGTGAGGAAGAAGATACAATTTATTCATTTGGAAAATTACTCCAGCAATGTTTTAAACACATGTAGTTAAAATATTTTTATTTTAAAAAAAATATTTGAGTGAATTTAGTGTATATTGAGTGAAGTGAAACACCAAAGACAAGAACCTGCTACACTACTGAGAGCACACAATTGCTGGATTTTTGACTCACTAGAAATAAACAAGACCTTGAGGTGACATCAGGTAAGAAGCTTTTCTAATTTGGTATAATTCAGTCCCTGTCTGGTTTAACAGTAACATTTTGAAGTATTTGAATTGGTTTCCTGCAGATCAGTAGATCTGATTAACCATTGTTCCCCACTAAATTTGAGCATTGATTAAATTTATCCACTCCCAATATGCAGACATTCTGAACAGTCTATGGTTTCACAGGAAACAAAGCCAAAGGGAACAATCAGGTCACCTGATCTGACTTCAGGTCTCTCAAAGAAATTTATATTTCATCTCAATACCCTACATATTTAATTGCAATGAATATTTCAGTCATCAAAAACCCAAGAGGTATAACAGTATAGAGATCAAGGTGGACAAGGTCCAAGTGAAAGAAGAAAACTGAATGTGTGTCAGCTAAAGAGATGTATCTTCTGGCGAGGAAGAAAAGCAAAAAGCCCTTTCAGAATAATCTAGGACAAATTTTTTTCTCAAATACATATCTGAAAACAAATATGCCTCTAAGTGTGTAAGAAAATAAACCACTCAGACACCTGTGATAATTCTGTGTACCAAATCAACAACCTATCCAATACCAGCTGCTGCTTATTTCTGTTACTTCTGAGGGGGAAAAAAGGAAAGAAAAAAAGACTAAAAACTTGGCAGCAGGGGAAAAATTCCTCCTTGACTCTTACAGATAATCATGTAAAGTCCAAAAGCCATTAGCTTTGATTGTAATCATTGGCTTAATATAATTCTACACAGGCCTAGAATAAAGCATGATCAGGGAATGCAAATCCTTCTCCCAGCTGTCACTCACCCAGGCCAAAGAACTTCTTCAAACTGCCTGAGCAAAACATATTTTTTAGAAAGCCATTTAGTTTTGTGTCAGAAACACCTAAGGTTTCTTCCTTGTTATCTTGTTATTCTACCAATCTATCACATATTTCTTGTCATAGACTGGATAACGAAAAAATGATGTTAAATAGCCTTTTAGAAAAAGGTTGTATTTTGAGGCAATTCCAAATATCCTCCTCTCATAAATATCTTCCTAAGAGCTACTGCACTGTTAGATTTCAGTGAGACAGAGTTTAACTGAGCTCCTATGCACCCTTATTACTACCACATAATGTAACCCTTCGAGTCAAAATGTCATGAGGTTTAGTCAAGTGCCTTTGAGAAAAGATATTTCAGCTATGATTGAAGACATTTAAAAGCATTACCAAGACTACCTCTGTATCTTCCTGTGGAGTCACGTTGCCAGCTTTTTTTTTGTATAAATGGCTGCAAGAAATGTTTATGAAGGGGACAGCTCTGTTTTTCTTTCCTCCAATCTTCTACAAAAAACTGTTAGATTTTATCTATAAAGCTGATCTACTTGGGCAAATAGTCTACTGACCACCTGGGGTAATGAAACCTGATGAGAAGCAAGAAGGGCTGCAAGACAGCAAGGTGGTCAGATCAGTATAAGAGTGGGAGAAAAAATCAGTGAGGCATCATGTAGCAGTCAGCACGAGTTAAACTTAGTTAGCAGAATTGTTAAAATAGCACTTTAATCAAATGTTTGTTTTAGTAGGAACAGACAAACTTTAACTTTTGTTTAAGCAGAAGCAGATGAAATAATACCAACCTCTCGTACCTCAAAACAGAATGAACTCTGAATAGCTTTAGTGCACTCAAGGAAACAGCCAAACCTTGCAAGCAACCTGATCATAGTCCAGAAGGGCAGCGATGTTTAGAACAAGCATGTTAGGAGCACTAACAGTGAAATCAGCCTTTTTCTGATAGCAAATCACAGAATATTAGTGGATGTCAACAGAAATGTATTCTCACCCTAATTAAGAATATTGGACCTAGGAACCAGAGAGACCATGAGTGACCCCATGACACTGGAGTGGGGATTCAGGACTATGTTACCAGCTCCAGGAGGAGAGAGGGATCTGAAGATACCCCAAAGGACCTGCAACCCTCTTCTAGGATGTTGAACAGCACAGTTGGAACCATTACATTAACCCCTCCAACATTTCCTCAGGACTGCATCACCTCTTCCACATCACAGGGAAGTTATGTAATTATTAAAATTGCTTATCTCTATGATTAAAGTCTTTTGATTAAACTTTTCTGAAAGTGGGGCATCAGTAATTGTTCCTACCTGAGGAGCTGAGGCCATATTCAGCCGCTGTCCCAGAAGGGACTCCACTTTCTTATTGACATGGACTTTTCAGAAAGTTAAGATGAAATCCAATCTAGATGTCCAAAGTTGTCCTCTAGCTCATTTCTCTCTATATCTAGGGAAAATAAACATTTCTACAGCAAAATTTGTCTCATCCATGTCTAAAATAGATTACATCAATCACCACATACAGTGACAATTCCCTTCCACTGCCCATGAAAGGAGCCTGGGGTGTTCAGTTCAAATGGACATATCCACACTTTCAGCCATCCAAAGTTACATGAGATTACTCTCAACTCTCAAATCTTTGAGATTTCTTTCCTCAGAGGTGTAGCTGAAATTGTCCAGGAAGCCCAATTTAATACCTACACACATACACATGAACGTGTAAGCATTGATTTCTTAGGAAAACTGGTTAAAAATAGGAGGCAATAAATCAGTGATGAACTGTGTTCATTTCTTATTCTGTGTCCTATTATTTCTTTATGGTCTCTGAGGCTCCATGAGCTAGAAATCCACAGAATTGAAACATTATCCTGGATATTGCCGAATGTTATATTATTTAAAGATAATTATGAAAATATTTGGAACCTGCAATAATTTGTTTCTGTATGAGGAACATTTACATGATGACAGCTTCGGTTGAACGGACTATACAATATTGTAGTTTGATAAATTATTTGTTTGTGCATAATAAAAAAGCAACAGTAATTTACTGAATATATTTGAGCTCTTGTGGGTCTTGAGATTCCCTTCATAGCTACTTGTTCATTCATATTTTCAAGCCAGCCTCCTATTTGGGAAGTAGAAAAGCCCAGTCTCAAAGAAATAGTTCACACCATTTCAGTAATTAGTGAGAACTAAGTGGAATTACACCTACTTCAAGGTTAGTCTACACTGTAAATTTGATAAAAATATTTTTTAGTGTAAATGAGAATCTGATTTGAAGTGTTTCATGTCTAGATTTTTTTTCTGGAGTTCTTCAAGGACACCTTTCTTCTGGCATTTAAGTCTCTTACTGATGTTATATTTCCCAGAATAGTGAGCTTTATCTCTTCAGGAAGCTGAAAACCTATGACCTCTTCTTGAATAATTTCCCAGGTGGTGGCATTTAATTTTTAATTATTTCTAAGTTTATTCTGGCATTTTCAGGTCCTGCAACAAAGCATCTTTTACTTTCACTGTACCTTCTAGTTTGTCACCAGCCACTTTCATTACTGGGGTTAAAAGCAGCAGTTACCAGTGCTTTACCTCACCCAACACAGACAAAGAAAAATGTCTGAATAGAAGTCTTCAGAGACAGGCACCTCCAGAAGGTGATTCATCTGCCCTATCTTAGATACCTCTCTTAGGGGAAGATGAATAGACTTTTGACTAGGATTATGTCAGTGAGAAGTTTCATATAAATATCTTTCAGAAGTGTTTTTAACAGAATATTTTTTTTTATCTAAGGAATATAAATTGCTTCTATTCCTACCAGCTGATGTATCTGGCTGCCTATGAAAAGTGAGTTTGCTTATCTCACTCTGGCAACCACTGTATTCAAATGCTACTGCTGCCATTGAATCATACTATCCCTTTCTTGTTAACACTACATATAAAAAAAAAAAAAAGAGAATGTGAGGATAAACATCCTACCATCATCTGGTGTTCTTTCCATGTTAACAAAGAGGGAGGTTGAATGGACAATTATGGGAAACCACTGCTGTGTGAAATATATATCTTAACTTTAGTCATCTAAATATAAGGGATCTGCTTAAAACTAGTTATCGAAGTTGCTTGTATGCTCATTGAAGGTAGACTTCAGGATCATCTGTCCCGGCTTGAGACACCTATTTTTCGATAATTCATCTTAAGTAGGCAGCGGCTTGGACAGCTAGGTTGCAATATAAACTGATTTCAGATAATTAAAGTTAATTCAGAGCAGTCCCTTTTAAAATTTACTACCCATTCCATGGATTTATGGAGACTCAAACAAGAATTGCATCCTGATAATATTCAGGTTATGGGAGGACCAGAATAGAATCAGTGAAATGGGTTCTTAGATCTGGGGTACCTCGGTGAGATTAACTAGGCAGCCACTGTTTTAGGGAATGGGACTGGGCAGGTTTGCTGTAAGCTTGGAAGGAGACTTGCCAACAGCACAGGTGTGTCTTCTCTAGCTTTCACATTCTCTTACTTGTTCCACTTTGGAGGCAAAATCCTTCTCTTAGAAACACACACACAAAAGATCTTCTCACCATTTCATGAACTTTTAACTCCAATGATTTATATTGACAAATCTGGCTCTTCAAAGACTAACAATGGTTTAAAACAAGAAACAGAGTCAGCATAATTATAAGACTATCTACTGACCCCAACAGTCAGAACATTCATGAGAAATTAAACCACTGAGAGAGAAGGAGGAAAAAGCAGAAATTAAACAGTGAACCCTAAGGTCAGGTCTGGTATTTGTGTGGGCTTGCTGTGCTAATGAGAGTGTTCGGCCATGAAGACTGAAGATAAGTGTTCCCAGACTTGCACAGCCCAGCAAGGACTTGACAGATTTTCTGTGAATCTCCCCAAATAGCTTGACCAGAAAATGCTAAGCAAGCACAAACAGGCAGCTCTTCAGCTAGTGCTTACTGGTGTAGCTCTTGATGGTCTCCCTGGGTAATTGTTTCTGCTTTGTGTTAGATTCTATATTCAGAACAAATACCCCTGCACAGGGACAGCATAGAGCAAGCCATGAAGAGACCAGCCACCTGGCCATAGCAGTGGCATTGACTGGCAATATCAAAAGGACACACCTTTTGCTCTTTTCTTTATTTCCCCCCTCCTCCCCTAGCTATAGTTAGAGTCCTGGATCAGTTTGCACTAGACTGGAGCTGCCCCAGGGGCTCATCTTATTTGGGCAGGAGTCAATGCTAGCAAAAGGGTGGAGAAGCTCTATGACAGTCAAAAGTGGAAGGAGTTAAGTGAAGAAAAGTTGTTTCCCAGCTTATTCAGACGTTGTTCACAGGGACACAGTAAAGAATACAGCAAGCAGTTGACAGAAATTCCCGGAAAGCAAAACCACTTTATTTCACAGAGCCTAAAGGGCCATTCCTCACAGTAATGTATCTCAGATTTCTTTCCACATTATCTCATGTGGACCTCCCGAAAATGTCTTAACACAGCATGAGAGAGTGTAACATATTACTGTGTGACACTTCTGAGTAAAGTGGAATATATAAAAACTTTTAAAAATATCATCTCTGCTACCAGAAAGACCTTGAAGAATCAACCTTCATTTCTGATCTGTGCATAATTCTCAACCACAACTTAGGTTTAATCAACCTCATAACTTCTTCAGTTTCCTTCCACAGAGACAACCCAAAGCATAAACATAAAGCAGCTCCTCCTGTTTTTCCTCCTCAAGGGTATCTTTACATGTGAGCAGACATTACATGCTCAGCTCCATGAAAAATACTAGAATTAGATTTCTACAAAATTTTTTATGGCTGAATCTGCCTTTGAATTCTGAAAGGTCCTGTGCTTTTATTTTTATCAGTATATTAGAAGATCTTTGTGTTGGCTATGTTAATCTAATTGAATTCCCATCATAGTCATTGCTCCATAGTGACGATCGGTGTCTAACTGAAGGCAATAATTTTTAATTCATTACATGTGTTCTTTTAACTTGTGTATATGTATTGCTAACTTTCCTTTTCGACTGTTTCTCAAGAGCAAAAATTAAATCATCAGTGCTAGATGCATAAAATGTTTTTATATGGTTCTACATTTCAGATTAATTTGCAAGTCAGAAGTTTCCAGTACATTGTGCTAAACAACACTATGTATTTATCTTGACAAATGATGCAAGAAAAACTAATAACAATGAGGCATATAGAAAGCTTTTCATCCAAAGATCCCGGGACACACGACAAACTTTACATGCTGATTATAGTCTACGCTTGGTATTGTTCAAGCTTTTCATTTGCTTTAAAGTGGATAAATGTAAATAGCAAGCTATGCACAGATAACATCACTCGTTGATATTCAGTTAGGTCTGGGGTAGGAAGTGCAAACAAGAAAGGAATTTCTCTTCATAGTACAAGACAGGGAATGAGGAATATTACATTGCAGTGGGGCAGCAACTCTAATTTCTCAGTTGAAACCACAAGTTTTTCTCTCACTTTCTTCTCAGCAGCTTTCTGAGTAAGAACCAAATAAAACAAAGCAGGTAGGAAGAAAAGAATGCTTACAGGTGATCAGCCTTTGTTTTTTTGCCTAAGTTATTTTGGGGTAAGAGCAGAGTGAACTGTGGCTCAAAAGCTGGGGTTCATTTGCTGCATCAGTACATTGTTAGTTTCGAGACATATTTAAAAGGATGAAGAGACTTCCCTTTGTATTTCCCGTCTTACTGAAGTCTTCCTCTCCTATGCCTACATGGGCTATTAGGAGTTTAGGCTGAACCAAAGCCCAAAATCTTATATATACGTAGGTACCCAAGGTCTTTCAAGATCACCATGAGCTGAAAAGCCCATATGGCTTTTATCTGCGTGCTGACTCTATTGGATTGAAAAGGTTTGCTGTATTTGATAATGCTGTTTTTCTCCTAACGACTCTTGAACCCCTTGGAGTAACTCAACTAGGTCAGACTAAAGCTCCTATTTTCCCAGTATCTTGCTCTCAGTTCCCTGTCTCCCTAAATATGCGATGCAAGCAAAAAGAGCTTCAGGAAAAAGAGGTCCTGCAGGAAAACAGAATTGTGTTTGTAGTCACTACAAAGCAGTAGTCAGCACAACCCAAGACGTCATCTTGCCTGGCACTGGAACCCTTGGCAAGCCAACATGTTGGGGCCGAGAGAAGTTAGGTTGAGCCAGTCCAGTTTGTGGCAGATACCCAAAAATTTCAGCTGCTTCCCTCTCACATTTCCTCTGCTGCATCCCACAAAACAGATTCTTCCTCTCCAGTGCTCAATATATCCAAATATAATCAACAGATGGTTAAATTATATCATACAACTTTACTAAATATAATATGCTGGATGAGTAGAATAAACTCACAGCGGAATGGGTCACATCTGTGAGATATTTTCTCAAGTGCTGCAATTACCATGATTAGGATGGGTTATGGTGAGGCAAAAGAGCTGGAAGAGAGTGATATTTATGAATACCTGGCTTGTGAATATATGGCTTCCTGGAGGAAGCCCTTGACCTTCCTCTTGACCTTCTAAAAAGAGTAATGTGGATATAGCTACTCACCCTTTAGTGAACAGAATGACACTGGACATAAAAGCACAGAACCCATGATAACATGCCCAGTTACACATGTAAAATTTATTCTGTTTAAGCTCAGCTACTTAGCAGAGAAATCTGAAAATCTGAGGGGCCAGGGTGAAGTTAATCAATTGAGAGCACAAACTGCAGAAACAAACACAGGAGATGGGGAACTGGAACCTAATTTTAAAAATACCTGTATGATTGGAGTTTAATTTTATTTGAGCTTCTGAAATTGTTTGGTTTTTGGAAAGACAGGGAAATTAACAAAAGAGAAGAAGATGAAATTTGACTAACACCAAGATACTTTGTCTACAGTTATTTAGCTTTTCAATTTTTTTCCCCAATTTTATTGACTTATAAATGAGGAATTTTTGGACACTATACAGAAAGAATCTTTAAAAGAATCCAAAACCACTGGGATCTTTTTACAAGGTAATGCTCTCAAGGGGAAACAAACATCTCAAATGGGATGGTTGGTCAATGCCTGAATGGTGATGAGGGACTTTTGAGGGTCCTTTCAATGGCACCTTCAGCTGTTCAAAGTGAAAATCTCCAAACCTTTGCTTTTATACTCAGTTCTTACACCTACCCCACCTGTGGTTCTACTACATAGAAACTACATAGAAAGAATCTCTCATCTATCTTTAGCATATTCAAAGGCTTTCCACCCCTGACTATTTCATCACGCACTGAAGAAATTTGTACTGACTATTTGAAATGTCTTATTGATGTTCAGTTTGATCAATTCTGCAGCAGAAACCACCTCAAGAAGCTTCAGAAAGGACCAGATTCTCCCCTCTTGATGTTAATCAACATATTTTAGCATAGGGATTGGTCCAAGCACAGTTGGAGCTGCAGGGAAAGCTTCAAGACAGGCTGAAATTCCTACCTGGAGAGTTCTTGTGCCAGATAATCAGATGCTTTTATGGTGAAGCAGGCTAGGGGTTAAGTTCACCTTGTCTCAAGTCTCTCCACTGATTCAGATCAGTCTATTATCTAATCTGTGCAGTCAGCTGAGGAAGGAGTTTCTGGGACACCCAGGGAACTCATGCCTAAGGTGCACTGGATTTGCACAGACAGACCTGAGCTGCACCATGGTTGTACAGTGAACTTGAGCTTCATATTTATAACTAAAATTACACAGTTCTTGTCACATAATTCTTTAAAAAAATGTAGAATGAAAAGGTTTTTGTCTTTTCCTCAAGGAGATATTCTATTTCAAAACATAAGAGTAAGACATTTCACTATGTTTAATTTTCTACATTCCTTTCAGCTAAAGGCTGAAAGTGAATTCTATCAGGTTAGCTGAATATTTCAGTTTCTCACAAATAATATTTTTCAGCAGATTTTCTACTCCTTGAAAAACTCTCCTCTGGAACTACTTTGCTTTGCCTTATTATCCAAAACTGCCTGTGAGGTACATCATGTGTTGTTGGTTTGTTTCTCAAAAGTCAGGAAGTATAGTGTCTTAAATAAAGTATTCAGCTGTCATCTCTATTTCAAAAATTTTTGGTGTGGATCGTTTTTCTAGCCATGCTGTTTCACTGCACCAGACTTACCCAAGGAATATCTAAAGCGTATAACCAAACTTTCCTGCATATTTACACTTCAGGAAGCTGTTGAAGATACTCATCAGTACTACAAGGATTCTGACTTGGTAAAGCTCTGTGTAAATACTGTGGATTTTTTGGCTTGAGTAACTGTCTAGTTTGTTCACAGTCAGAGCACAGTTTCACTTGCTGTATCAATAATATTTTTTTATCATTTCATTTGTTATCATTTTTGTTCTTTTCATTTAAAGATTTTCACTATCCTAATTTTTTCAGTTATTATAACCTCAGCATTTGGCCTGAAGCATTCCAGTGAATGAAATGGTTCACTTCTCAGCACCGTGTTCATGCACAACGTGTCTGTGATTGGAAAGGTAGGTGTTCTTCGTCTGTCCTGAGGTTTCAAGCATGGACAACATTTTACTGAAACTTCACTTCTTGTTCCTGCTGCAGACAGAGAACCACTCATCCAGGGAAGGAAGATAGGATGCTCTCCAATTGTCATGTGCAAAGTTGTTCAAAAGGTTAATGCAGATGCACACCCTGGAAACAGAGATGTCCACTGGCTGCCTTCCACTTCTCTTCCATAGCTGTTCTCCAAGCAAAAATCCACAAGTCAGCTCTTAAGATTCCTTAACCCACCTCCATAAAAAAAAAAAAAATCACCAAAAAACAGAGATAATCGTGACCTCCTATTCCCATTACTTAAGGCAATATGACTTTGTGCAGCTAAAATGGGTGATGAAGTACTCACAGAATCAGTTCTGCTGGAAAATAAGAGCAAGTCGGCACTGACGCACAATAATCTCCTCATAAGCAGAGCTGGGCTGAGAAAAGCACATCTGTTCCCAGGCTGAGCTGTGCTCTGCAGAACCCCATCCACAAAATTAGCCATGCTCTGCTATACATTGGTACAGAGGAATTTCAGTTTACTTTTGTATTATTATGAAACCAGTAATCTCCATGACTGTGAAAACATGAGAGAGTGAAATGTGGGACATTGCAAAGATAAACACCTGAAATTACAGCTCTGAGAATATGGCTTTTCCCTTACTTTCCAAAAGAATGTTAAGTCTGAAACCTAACTACCTCCTTTTCAATGGGGGCATTGTTAGCTATTTTACTGCTGAGCATTGTAACAAATCTACCCAAGCTGTGTGCTAAAATTCCAGAGATGTTCAAAATCATCCATGTCCTGTGACGGCTGTTAAGGGAAAACTATCAAGCTATGGGAGTCTGCATTATATCCTTGGCGTAAAAAAAATGAGAAATGGGCTAAGCACAAAGTAAGTAGAGTGCTCCAAGAAAGCAGATGATATTATAGAATTGTGTCTGCAAGTAGTATTCTTCTTACATAAGTTACTGCAACTTGAACTTAAATTCAGTTCTTCTTAAATCACCTCAGATTTTTTTACCAGCATAACAAAACTCAGGTACCCTACCAGAGTCCCTGGCTCTAGTTGGTCAGAGAGTACACAAGGAGATGATTTCATACCAGCACTGATAGCAGCTACCTCTCCTTGCTCAGTTTGCATCCCCAGGATTTGCACCGACACCTAATTTTGGGGAGAATGAATCCTGCTGTTTCAAAATGAATGCAATATGTTGGAACCAATGGCAGAACATCACACAGAAGCAGTCAGAAGCTGGATTCTTTGGGCTACTGTTTATGCTACCACTCCACTCTACATTGTTAAAAGACAGTATAGAATAAAAAGGATTGAGGACTTTATATTTGCCAACTGTAAATACAATATTTATTAGGGAAGTTCTTTAAAACCGAGTTAATAATCACTTGCCTGTTGGACAGAGGTTTTTTTGTGCTTCTAGAGAAAATGAAAAAGAGATCTTTCTGCATACAGAAATATAATATAAACTGCTCTGATAGTAACAGCTTTTCAAATTAAAGCCAGTTCCATACTGTTTATACTAGCACAAGCCCATTTTACGTGTCCATTCAGTCTGATGGCTTAATGAAAGTAGCATCTACACCACAGTGGGAATGGTCTGAAAAATTCCATTTCTGAGCAGCAAGTAAGTATATAGTGGAGTTACACCTTACAGGTTTCGGAGACAACATGGAGCATTGCATTTTGGAGAACCCAGTGGGAAGGCAAAACAGCCTAGGACCAGTGATTTTCTGATAAAAGTACCTTAACTGTATAGATGTTGCCCTTGGAGGCTGTGGAAGGAAAAAATTTGGTTTTCACTGGGAGAAACTGAGCAATCTAGTGAGTAAAATCTGAGTTGTCCTAGGCTTTGTTAATGCTGCTCTGAGTTACGACCTTGGAAATGAGAGACCCTCATGAATACACCATGAAACAACCTAATAGCCATTATGTCTTTCCTCCTTTCTTCTCCAAATGAATGTCCCTTAATAGAGAGCTCACGGCTCATTCTGTTTATAGGAAATGACTTTCACATGCAGCACAAGAAGATGTTCTCCCTAAATTGCTGAAACAGATGTAGAAACAAGCTGAACAGTTGCAGATCCATGTTAAACCATTGTGAGTGACTACAAACAGATTATCAGCAACTTATTTAAAGCATTAGAAAAGCTATTTACTTTGATTTATAAGAGTGTATGACCAAGTGTTTTTTCATATGAACCTCATATAATCTAGGCCATGTCTGGGGAACAGGAGAGGCACGAGGGTGTGGAAATACATGAGCAAGCAGAAAAAATCATGAACTTAAAGAAAATATTTGATTTGCTAATGAGTCACTGTTACTTGATCTCTTCTTAGGCCAGATTTTTACTCATCATCAGAACTAGTTTTGGATTTCCATGCATTACCAAGAGCAGTTTTATTGCACTCCACTTGGGTGTGCGTACTACTCTGCCCTTATGCAGAAGTATTTACAAAGAATTATTCTATTAAAATACATTCTGATTTCATAAGGAAGAGTCATCCAACAGTCACTATGCTTACCTATGCTGCCTAGCATAAAGTAATGTTTTAGCAAACAGGATAATGTGGTTATACTGTTTCTTTACTATATGCAATCTCAAAGTATTTGCTGCAGTTTAAGTACTCTTCGAGCACAAGCTTACAGAAATCAATGTATTTAGACGGCTGAATAAATTAATTTTCTTTAAACAAAAACTGAGAACATTTACAAAATTTTCAGTAAGGGCAGGAGTTTTACATCATCGTAATAGCCATAATGTAACAATAGCATTATATTAGTTGATATTCTCTTCAAAATTTTCTTCCTACTTTAGCCTTTCTTACAAAATTCTGGGGATTACTTTTCTCATTCTTGGGCTCAAAGAGGGAAGATTTAGTTGTGTGCAAAATAGGAGGGTTTTATAACAGGTGACACTCTATGATTTCTTAAAAGTATAAATCTTAGAAAGACTCTGCCTGTAATCATACTCTGAAAAGAAAAATATCAAAACTGTCAGAGTCTAATCACTGGGGCTTGAATCTGGTTAGCAAAAATAAAGTTTCTAGAATGCAAAAAAGAGCCTGATTAGCACATTTAAAGGTGGGAGAAACAAGAAGTATTCTAGTCCAGCAACTTTTTTTCTCAGAAAAAGATAATTACAGCCCAAAAAAAAGCTATATCTCCATAGTCTATGGTCACAACTATCTTGTTTATTTTATTTATATCATGTAGCACTTTTTGAGAGGCCTCAAACAAATTATATAAAGACATGTTCTAAAGTCAGAGAAAGAGGGCTTTGAAGGGAATCTTGCCATTGACTGTTCCAGTGCCTTTCAACTTTTTAGCTCACATTTTATTTTGTGCCTCATTTCAAGTGTGTGACTCCTGGGACAGCGAGGTGCTTCATGCCTCATTTGCTGCAGTAACACTTTCACCACAAAGGAACGTATCTCTGGCTGAGAAATTTGTCTTATCCAGCATTGGTCCAAAATCAGGATCTGCTACATCTAAATCATTCTAGACAGAGACTTGTTCTATCATTACAGTGACATGCTTTTCTGTAGTGTCTTACCTCAATAACCAGTGCTACATTTTAAGCTGTTTTTTCCTGTCATGTCTGTAGACACAAGGAACTGATTATTTCTTTCCTTTTGATGGCAATCCAGAGAGCACTGTTACCATGTCCTCCTCAGTGTTCTCATCTTCAGGCTTAGCAAAACAAATTCCTCCAATCTCACCTTAAAGATGACGTTTTCTACATCCGTGGATTACCAGCACTCTCTCTGCTGGGCTCCCTCCAGTTGGCCCATCTGTTACAATGCGCTGCCTAAAACTGGGAACAGGACAAGGTCTTATGGATGCTGAGTAAAGCAGAAGGAGTAAAACTTACAGCACGTCTGCCATATACCCTAGGATGTGGTTTATTCTTCACAGCTTGGGATTCTTCACTCACATTCAGTCAGTGATTCAGCGGTGTCTGTTTAACTTCTGCTTTGCCAAGAGCGCTCTCTTTCTTATATGTATGCAATTAATTATTCCTCAGGATAGTGTTCTGCACCTCTCCTCACCGAGAGATTTTTCCCACACATTTTTTCTTCAGCTTGTCAAGACAAACATGAATCTTTTCTAACCTTGCTTTCAGTCTTTCAGATTTCTCCTCTCAGGAGCTTGCAATCCCCTTCTGGGTTTAGTAGTGTCTGCCGATATTACAGCTCTACTCCCTCTTCCACCTTCCAAGGTGATTAATGAAACTATTCCATACACTCAGGCCAGAAGAATCCCTACAACAAAAAATCCTTCTTTCACTTTGATAATGAGCCCTTAATTCCTTCATTTATTTTTTATCCCTAGTAGTTTTGTATCACCTTATGATAGGTTTAGAAACCTCATTTGCTACTGAGTGTCCTGTTAGACTAAATCAGCATTTTATGAATCAAATTATATAAGATCTCTTCTCCTAGTTGCTGGTTTTTTCCTAATTACAGGTGCAAATTAGTCCTGTCTGACATAATTTGATCTTCTCAAGTTATACTGACCTGGTGCTTATCCTATTGTTATATATTAGATTCCCAGCTCTATTAGTATTTGATCTTCTCAAGTTATATTGACCTGGTGCTTATCATACTGTTATATCTTAAATTCCAAGTTCTATTAGTTGCACCAGCATCTTTCTGTAACGGATGAACATCTGACTGATCTATAATTTACCCATCCTCTGGCAGTTCTCAGAGGTCAGAGAACTGCAGCCACTTCATTAGGTCTTGCATGGAAGATTTAACCAAGAACAACTGATCTAACTCGAGCAGCCTCTAAACTGTCCTTTTCCATTCCTACACAAGTTCTTCCCCTTAGCTACTGTTAATTTACCAGCCATTTCATCATATCTAATTTTCTTCATGGAGACTGATGCAAAAGCTGCCTGAAGTCTTTATATTAAGATCTGCCGTTATCTGTCTCTACCACCGGTATCCAATATTTATGGAGTTCCTCCCTTCTGCAGAAGAGTCAGGTCTTGAAAAGCAAACTGACAGATTGATATTTCAATCTGTCTTAAGAAGGTACACATTGTTTGGGTATGGAAAAGTTGCTTAGATAGCTTTGAAGACACTATAGGAATACATATGTTAGAAAGGCTGAACAAGACCTCTCAAACATAAATCCCACAACCAGGGAAAGCAAAAACTTTGTAATATCTTTTAATAGGAACAGCATTGAAGACAGCTTCCTTGTAGAATAGCCTACACAATTGGCTGGGAATCACCAGTGCAGATAAATAATGTAGATTTATTACTTGGCTCATAATTCAAGTAGCATAAACTGAATTACAAAATTAATGTCTCAAAAGACTTTTCTCTACCAAACTGTTGTAAATTCAGAGCATGTACTCCAAGGAATAAAGTGCATTTATGGTTGATAGAACATGGCTTACAGCTTTGAAGGTATGAGAAGGTGAACAAACTGTTAATGCAATTCTCTGCACTCTGACAAAATAACCATGCAGAGTAAACAGTTATAAATATCAGAAATTCAACTGTCCCCTGAGATAAAAATACTGATCATGGTAATAGGACCATTATGGAAGGCACAAAGTAGAGGATGACAGAAGAGAAATTAATCAGTCCGTTATTGTCATTGGTTTAAGAACCAAAAAGCTATTGCCACTTCCACAGATAACGAATATGAAGTTGTTGGAAAAGCATCCTTTGAGGGCAGCTATCTGCAGCTGAGATCTGAGACAGCTGTAGAAGAGAGAAAGGCATTTAGAATGAAAAATCACGTTCCCATAACAGGCAAGTTTTCATTCTTTCTGGATCCAAGTGAACACTGCTGCCAAATGGCTTGAAGCAAGAGGAAAATATCCAAATGCTTAAATCAAAGCACCTTTACATTAGCTTTTCACCAATACAATTTGATGTAACTTCCACAGGGACATTCTGATTTATTCCTAATATGTATCTGTGATTGGAGTAACTTTCAAAAACAGTTTAGAAGTGCCAAAGAGAACTTGGAGATGAAATTCTCGTGTTCAGTAGAAATTCAGGCAAACAGGAGATTGCATTTTATTTATTTTTAGTGAAACTTCCACTCCAAAATTTCTGACATGAAGCAGGCATCCTGAGGTCACTGGTATTTGTCTAAGAGCAGTGATGACAACTCAGTAAGAGATTTTTCTCTTTTGGCTGGATTGGAGCCGCCCAGCTGCCCACTCCTAAGGCTGGATTCAGCCTCCTCGTGCACAGCTACGTGCCCAGAACCTGCCTGTGTGCACACATCCTTCTGGAGAGAGAAATGACTGGCACACAGGGGAGTCCCACCAGTAGCATCTGCTCACAAATTCAGAAAGTTTGGATAGCTCAGATTTCAAGCCATGAGACAAGTTGCTCTAAGGAGAAGGTAAACTGCACTCGCCCAAATTAATTCAAACATAAGAAAATGATATTTCCCTCAGGGAAGGCGATCATAACAGCTACCATAATTAAAATTCTTTAGAGCTGAGGTGACAATAACTGACCAAGCAAAGCAAGCTGACATGCATCAGAAGTACTGTTTTTAAGAAATCCCTCATCTCTGCCTTGATTAGATGTCAGCAAACACTTCTGACAGTAATTTTTCAACAGCACAGGAACACAGTCAATGGCTGTTCTCAGTCCACCAGAGAATTAATCTATTTCTAGAAAGAAAAAAAGAAGTTAAAAAAAAAAAAAGAAATAAAAACTCCAAAACAAACCAACAATCCTCCACTTCAAGGATGTATGGGCTTCCCAAGGAAGTTTGTTTGAATGAATGCATTAGTCACTGCATGCACCACAGAGCAATGCTGAATAGAAGGCAAACAAGGGAGACCTCATCTTCTCTCCAGAATAAGGAGCCTCCCTTGGCTGCCAGCAACAAGATCAGGAGGAGGCCCTGCCATCAGGAGTTGAAAAGACTGAACTGTGCTGCCAGTAAGTGAGAAGTAAAACCTGTTACCAGTGGAGGACTCCATTAACAGCAGTGGATATGCTGCTATTTAATGCCTCCACTCGAACCAAATGGGTGTCTGCAAATCCCCATACTTTATGCCCCAACTGCTGCATCAGTTTTGAGTTCAGATAACTCGTTGACTTGAGCAGGTTTGCACCAACTCTACACCAGCCTGCTGAGGACAATAGCATTAAAAGCCATTTGTGGCTGTAGTCAGTTGTTACAGAGGTCCAAGAAAGTTTGATTAAAACCTGCCCCTAGACAAAGACTACACAATTGTTGAAACACAGAGATGAAGAAAACACATCATAGGCTTTGGACAAAGCATCCTGTTAGGGTCTAACACACATTCCTCTGTACTGAGGAAATAGAAGATCTGATTTTTTGGATTGGTTTGTCAGTTGTTTGTTTGGGGAGTAAAATAAAGTAAAACAAAATAGAAAGTGTCATGTCATAAAGAATAAGATTTAAAAAAAAAAAATTAAAAGATATTTCAGATAATGTATACGGTTTAGTTTGGGTTAGTTTACTCATTGATTTGAAGTAAATTTAAATGACCAAAGTTTGCTAATTTTCCAACTGGAATGTCACTTTGAAATGGACAATCACTTTTTTTTTCAGTGTTGAAGTATTTTCGCACTTTCAAAAATTGCTTTAGTATTTCAAATGAGCTTAAAGTTTTAAATACCTCTATGTGGTCCGAGAATTATTTACCATAGAATGGCACAGCTCTGACAGGAGAAAATTGTCCATTTGCATTAGTTTGCCTTTTGTATGCTGTCAGGGCGCTAAGAGGCACTTTGTGCAAGGAGAGGAGTCTCAGGATGGTGGGATTATACCACAACTCCAGCAAAGAGCAGCTTGTATAAACAGCAGATGCTGACCTTTCCACTCAGTGAGAGGGGGGATTCATCTCCATCTCAGCTGGTCACTCTGGCTCCATTTATAGTCAGTGGAGACAAATGAGTAGTTTTAGCACAGAATTCACAAAATCTCTTTCAAATATACACATTAGAATGAGACGAAATGCATCTTAAACCAGGCTGCTTTTTCCCATACCCATAAAAAAAAAACAAAAAACAAGGGTAAGCTATAGGTCAGATGCAGACATCTACATTTAGTCTGATGAATCTCACCCATCAAAGCTCAGTGAAATCACTGTGACTGTCTGCTGAGTTCACTGGGCACCAAACAGGAATCAGTCCCTGTTAAGGAAGCATTCAGCTACATTTATTACTCACGAATCATAAGTGCATTTGTTTTGTTTTGCTTTTAATACCAGTTCAGTAAGTCTTCCATATTGGTAATTATGCAGCATTGCATCTTAATGGCATTTGCATAGATGTAATATTTAAACAGCCAGTTGTAAGAGATTATACACCTTTTCAACTGAAAAATCAAATGATTTTTATGTTGTTGACTGTGAGAAGTCTACAGGGCTGCAGGCTGCCAGTTCAACCTGTGATTTCAACTACTGCTGCAGCAGACATTAAAAGTGTGGGTGGGGGTAAAAAAGAATCACAAATTTTCTGTTTTGCAAAGCATTTCAGAGGCAAATTCACTACTAGCACTCAAATTTTTTGGTTTTCCCCAGAGCTCCAACAACTCTCCCACACAGAAATAATTATTAGCTGGAAGTACTTTCTGGCTTTTACCATTCCAAATGAACCTGACAAGCAATTTCCAAAGGAATTTCTGTGCTGTTGTATTTCCCTAAGCTATGTTTTGAAAGTATGATCCCCTTTACTGCCTTTTGAGACAGTTTAAGCAACTTTATCATTCACCTTAGGGAATATTAGTGGACAATTTGTGAACAGAACAAGAAGCAATACCATCCCTTTCTCCAGGAATTCTCATTACTTCACCCACTCATTAGAGCAGTGAAACAAAGGTATCTGTGAAAGTTCATTTAGATAATTATTGATTTAGCTTAACGGGATTGTATTTGTTTTCCACATGTTACTTAAAATAATATTGTCATGGTGAGAGTAACATAAATATATATATACATATATACACATGGAACACAATTTATTGCAAACCTCTCTGTGCCACAAATGACACCTTTCACTTCCTTTTCAGTTATTTTATACAAATACAAAGTAGAAATAAAGCTATGTGACATAAGTGATCAGATTATCCACATAAAGATGTCAAATACCTAAAAGTACCTCTGATTTGAATAGTTCAGAGGTAAACTTATAGGCTTACATATGTTCACATGAAACCTTCACTAAATATTTTCAATTAATAAAAAACTGTATTTTGGCCTCTTCAAAGATGAGAATTAAAAGCCTAAACTTGTACCATGAATTACTTCCTGAGAATAGTTCAAGGCAGGTAAGCAGGAATGGTACTTGGATCTGCTCCATTAGCACATCTGTATGTATTAAAGAAAAGAGTTATTGCTTCTAATAAATAATTGGAGAAAATAATAATTATACTAAAATTGTATGTATAATGACAGTGTATTTCAAGTGTCATATCTAATTACATATACCTTTATGCATATGCATATATATACGTATTTATATATTTCACATAAACCTGTGAAATACATTAGTTTCAGTTATCAGAAATATGTAGAGAAGTCAACTGATAAAGGGAGTTGAAGTGACCTGGCCAAAGCCAAAAGGCAGCAGCTAAGTGAGGATGAGAATTCAGACCTTGTAGGTGAAGTCCTAATCCAGAATGATATGGATAATATTTCTGTTGAAAAGGCTGTACAAGTTACTGCTACCCTAACCTAGAATTGTTCCTGGAGGGCGTCTAATAAGGGCTGATCATCCCCACGCCATTGAACTCTCTTACTTTCCAAAACAGGACAGCAAAACCCATACCACAAGGGGAATATTGTTTGCTCTGTCACAAAAACTTTGACCATATAATCGTTAGCAAAACTAATAGCTGATCAGGCAAAAGTGGGTGACCAGGGACCATTTAACAGCATGTATAACCAAGTGCAGTGCTCAGGTTTCTGCCTGACAGCGCTTTACCAGCTAGTAAAGAAATAATCAGCAGGGTCAGACTACATCTCCATGAGTTCCAGCCTTGAACTCAGCCTCCAGCCATCCTGTTCTGCCTTATTTCTGTATGTTATCCACCATCCAAGAGTTGCCATTTGCTTCCATTTGATCCACATAGAATAATTTTGCTATAGCTGCCTCCAGGAGGGGTAGTCCTTTCACTCAAGCAACAGAGGGTCTGTTTTTACATTTGGTATCTGAAGCACACTCTCCAGTGATGACCTAGATACCAGGGTTACATAGAGATTGTGCTTCCATGCTGAGTTAGGCACCCTACAGAGACATCATTTGTTTCCCCAGGCAAGAAAGTATTAAACGTATAAACGAAAAGCGCCTTCAATTGAAAAGACATTTCACACTTTTCCCAAGTGTGTGAGGGACACAACTCACAGAAAAATAATTTAATAGGATTTTTAATGAGCCCTATGATAAATGTTTTATGGACAAAAAAAGAAAGTTAAAGCCCATTGTACTTTCCGAAGAGGCCAAAGAACATGTGAGTTCCCAAATTAATTCATAGGTCTCCCTTGAAGAGCAATCCTTAATGCCCTCTATTAAATTACATCTCTTTATTTTGAGAAAATGGATTTACTTATTCCTTTGCTAGAAACCTGAGAATAGCATCACCAATCACTTTGTGTGACATCTACTTGCCAGCGACATTGGGTTATATAGTGACTGACAACTGAGACTTCTGCTATACCTAGGAAGACCTTAATAAAATTGACTTAACAGATATTTTTTATTATTCCCAAGAACAGGGTTGATAATGAGATTTTTTAGCTAACCACACTTTGCTTGAAAAATTATGAAGGGATCAATTTTTTTCCCATTAGCCTCACCCTCATCGATGGCTCAGCTGAGGTCAACTAGCCCTTCATTTGTAGTTAATGGTACACAACCTTTGTCTACTGATTTTTCTTCATCAAAGCTTAAAAGAAGAAAAATCAATGGCCCTTATTTCAAATTCAAAGCAAAATACTTTAAATTAAAAACTCGTCTCACTTAAAAGTGATATGCTTGGGAGAATATGCCTTAGTCTGATGACAACTCCATGCAAAGGCCGTAATCTGAATGGTGCTGACTCTGGCGTCTGGATTTGGAGGGGGAACCTCTAGGGTCTGGGTTTTTCAGCCCATTACCTCCAGGCGGGTGCTCCCCCGCTGCCCCCCTGCCACGTGGCCCCGGGAGCCTGGCCAGGACCCACACAGAGACCACAGTAGAGGGACGAGCGAAAGAGGAAGTTTACTGTGGGGTACAGGTTTATATGGGTTTTAGGGGAATTGTAAAATCACCAATGAGAGGTCTCCGGGGGTTTACAGAATCTTCCAATAGCAAACAGGGGAAAAGGTTAAAAAGGCCAATGAGAAGACCTCCTGATATCTTTCCAGGACATTCCTCTATACCTATAACAGTTGTTACAGGGGACTTTGGGAAGAAGACACAGTGAGTTTGCAAAAAGACTACCAAAAGTCATATTGAAACATTTCACTTAAAACTTCTGTTTTTCTTATATACTGCAGATACACTGCAACAGCTGACCATTTGGAAATGCCCGTACAGTACAAAAATCTTAGTGCTCTAAGAATATTATTGCTAATTTCAGTGAGGTCTGAATATCATCTTTAGATTTTATCTGGAGATGTAAGGACTCAGTAGTGGATTCTATTGATGTAAAAATATCTGGAAGACATATTCCAAAACTTAAAATACTTTAAATCATGATTACTTCATTGTCTTTTTGTACTGCTGTATGGGGTACAGAGTGTGTGTTTTAACCACCTCCATTCCCTGACCTGCCAGAAATTCACCATTACCAAAATGCAGAGTGTGATTTTTAATAGAAATGTGTATGTGCATGCTGAGTCGTCCCATGACACAGCATTCTCAGACACTCTTATCACATGTGTGTGAGCCATCAGTGTAAGACACATCAGCATAGAAATAAAGTATGAAAAAAACCACATTTTAATAAGATTAATATAAGGATCACCTTCTTCTGGGAAGCTGATTATAATGTTGCACTGTTGCTGGGTTTCAAGGGGATTTGACTAACTCTCTAGACAGGTTTGTTAGCCGTTAGCTGATTATACACATTGTAATTCAAGTCACATTTATCCTTCCAAACTTCTGGCACCCAGATAAGGCATGACTCTCTCAGGATATCCCTCTTTGGTCCACAGCAACTTAAAAGTGCAATTTGAATCTCTACTCTGTGGGATCAGCCCAATATCCTTTCCATTGGCCATAACCAAAATGTAGGATCATCTAGTAGGGTTCCTAAAGATTCGGCAAGTTTAGATTGGAGGAATCTGGATCTCTATATACTGGATGGCTCTAAAAGGAGCACAGATGCACCTTGCCTAATTTAACATTAGGTACCAGTGCTAACACAGCAGTATCATGGCCAACAGCAGAACACAAGCATTTCCACCAGGCAATTTTTACTGACCCAGGTGTATTCCCTCACTGTCTCTGTGGAGACACAGAGTCGCTAGTTCAATCAGCCTTCTGCTCCTCCTTCATAGAAACATAGAATCATTAAGGTTGGAAAAGACCTTTCAGATCATCAAGTTCAACCATCAGCCCATCATCACCACCATGTTCACTATAGAACCACATCTTCAAGTGCCATATCTATACATTTTTTGAACCCTTTCTAGGGATGGTGACTCCCCATTTCCCTGAGCAGCCTGTTTCAATGCTTTCCAACCCTCTCTGTGAAGAAATTTTCCCTAATATCCAATTTAAACCTCTCATGGCGCAACTTGAGGCTATTTCCTCAGATGAAGGAACTAATACAGGATTTTAGATTTGTATTCCTGGAATTGCAGTGAGACTTGTAGGTTCAGCGTAAGCACCTTTGCAGATCTAGCCAAAGGGTGTTTTCTTTTAGTGTCTGCATCAACTGAATTCAAATACAACTAAGACTCAGGAGTTCTTCCTCTGGATTTTCACTCAGCTATGTCCATTTAAGTTCACACACCCTATCTGCAAGATTCTTTCAGGCTTCAAAAGATGCTGAAACCCTAGCTGATAATTTGCACAAGAAAGGTTATAAGAACTGCATGTAATAAGGACAATCCAGATATAAAAACCATAGCAAAAATTTTGGCAGAGAAATTAATAACTCTTCAAAACTGCCTAAGGCTTTTTAGGACCACAAGTCCTTTTCCACAGTTTGTCCTTTAAATTTTCTGCATGCATTATTACTAAAAGGGATATATTATAGATAGGACTTCACTAGTCATAATACCAATACATTGCTTTGGCCACAGTGAACAGTAATCTCTTTTTTTATAAATAGATGTCAGGTAGATATTTGTTTTAGTTCATTGGACAAGCCTTTTTAGTGTTTTTTGTTTGGAAAGGGTATTCTGTTCTGCTTATAGTCTTTTGTGTTAATCTTCTCTCCAAGATATTCAGATACAGTGCCTATTCTCCTGAAAAAAAAAAAGCAAGGGTGACCACGAGGCCAGATATCATCAACAACTTGCGATGAATGGATGGATCAAAACTCAATTTTTTATACCAGTCCCAGGAAGGATTGTCTCTACTAAAGATAATTTAAGTTCCAAAGTTCCCACCCATAGATTTATTTAGATTTTCCTATACTTCCACTGAAATCAATACTAATTACAAACTTACATGACCTTGTAGATCTGGTCTCAGGTAGTTACCGTGTTATATCAGGAGTCAGACACTACTGAAAAAATGTACAGAGACTATCAGTTCCTACCTAACTGATCTTATCTTACCCTGTCTTAGGGAATTTTTTTCTCCTCAGTTTCATCTCTCTTTATAATATAAGATTAATTGCTTCTAGCCCAAATATTGCCAATAATAGCACCAGAACTGTTTTAGAAATGGGCGGATGGATGAATATTGGATCCTTTCTTAATGTACTACAAGTACATTGAATACTTAGGGATTTGTTTAACCTCAGATGATCACTACATGAATAAAGTAAATTTTGTGGAGATAATCAGCTTCAGGAAAAAAAGCTTACACCTTTATTTATTAGCTTACTAGAAAGAGCCAATGAAGCATGAATTGATTACCTAGAATACATTATCTTTTCCAGATGCTGATAGCTGTGGTTCCCTCTTCCTTTCTGCAGTTAAGTAAAATCATGACTTCTCTTGTTTGGACTAGAAAGACATTGAATTTGCATTTCAAATTCATGTAAGAATCAATACAACCAAGGGACTTACTAAGTCTGTATCTCAAACTTATATAATCTGGCTGTAGTTTGCAATAGAGGGATATCCAGTACTAGAACAAGAATACATTGAAAGAACTTTGGTCTGGAAAATAATTTTTGGTAAACTAACTGAATTTCTCCTACATCCCAGGATCCATGAGAAAATATTTGAAGTAAACTAGAATCCAAGAAGATACATGGATTTGTCAAAATATTAATTTCCCTAACCTACAAATTTAAAATCTGTCAAATAAAGGCATAGCCATGAGCGTATCACTCCCCGGGCTATGACTGATTAGCCTTACAGTGAAATACACCCAAGTTGTCAAGCCTTATGTTTGTCTGTGAACACACTAGCTCTTGGAACAGAGTATTTTGAAATAACTCTTATGGGCCAGATCCAAATCCCACAATCTTTTCATTTGTTTCAATAAAATAATCTCTATACTTTTACTCACCAATAATCAGCGTCGCACATTCTGCTGAAACAGCTGCAGTGAGGAGACACAAAGGCAGGTCTGACATAAATAAGAAGTAAAAGTGAGGTAGAAGTTTCTGCTCCACACAAACAGCAGGCTGCAAAAATCACTTGGACTCCAGTTCCTGTTTGAATGGAGGCATCACACAGACACTATTCCCAAGATCCACAATCAGTGGCAGCATTTTGTTGTTCTAAGAACCGAAGAAAACTCCTGTAAAGCACAGCCCTGAGAGTAGTCCTTCCTGTGGAGGATGGGGAGAAGAAAATGGAGTAATCAGGGGACTGAAACCACTGATCCCCCTTCTTTCCTCAATAAATATGCATATGTGTATGTTGTAACCATACAGTGAACTAGTCATTTTACAAAAGGTCTAAAATATCCTGTCATTTCATGAAATGCCTGTTTCAATTCCAGATATGGCTAAAATTTTCAATTATTTCAGAAAGCTAACAAGTATCACAGATAGACACTGTGGGAAATGCCTAAAGCGAGTTTCTCTTGGATCATGGGACAAGTGAAAAAATGTTTCTAGTACATTTAGTTTTAAAGCTATATACTCATATTTGTGCCTAAACGACACACCAATACACAACATAGAGCTAGCATTTATTTTCAAAATTGAGACTATTTCAGAAAGTAATTTTTTTCTTTCCATTTTACAAAATAAATGCTTTTGAAAAACACCCTAAAACAAATTATAGAGGAGAAGAAGGGTGGGAATGCTGTAGAGGTTGCTGAAGGCATTACCCCTTCAGTGATAACCTGACAGTTTAACCCTTGCAAGTGCTAGGACTTACAACCCACACTTACCTGCTAAGGAAAGGCTCCCTCTCAGCAGCATGTGAATGAGCAATCCACAAGAACTATGAACAACCCACAGATGATGTGCTGGACTCCAATAATGAGCACCTGATGGTCCATCCCAGCTGCAAAACCTCTGAAGAGTGCTGCTATTGTGGCAGAGTACTCACCGCTTGCAAATTAAGGAAAGATCTATTTGCAACAGGAGTGGAAGGAAAACCAGATCCAGTGACAGGTCCACCAATAGCAATGCAGATGACTTTGGCTTTCTGGCCTTATGGTTCCTTTTTTATACTTATTTATTTTTAATTGATTATGGACAAGAGGTAGAGTCGTAGGAGAAGCTTCAGACATGACTTGAGGCCTTGCTGCGTGCCTGGAAGGGAGAGAGTGAGTTGGTTTTATCCAGGTCAGTATTACCCTACCACAAATGCTTAGAATCCTAGAATCATTAAAGTTGGGAAAGATCATCAAGTCCAACATTAACCTAACACTGTCAAGTCCACCACTAAGCCATGTCCCGAAGTGCCACATCTATATCTGTTCCAATACCTCCAGGGATGGTGACTCCACTACTTCCCTGAGCAGCCTATTCCAATGCTTGGCAACTCTTTCAGTGAAGAAATTTTCCCAAAATCCAATCTAATCCTCCCCTTGTGCAGCTTGAGGCCATTTCCTCTCATCCTGTCACTTGTTACTTGGGAGAAGTTGTCAATACTCAAGTGGTTACAACCTCTTTTCAGGCAGCTGTAGAGAGCAAGAAGGTCCCCCCTGAACATCCTTTTCTCCACACTGAACCCCCTTAGCTCCCTCAGCCACTTCTCATCAGACTTGTGCACCAGACCCTTCACCCGCACCTCAGTTTCCCAGAGTCACACATGGGCCAGCCCTTCCTGGCACATTCCAATCCTAATATGTCCTGTTTATCTGAAACTGAAAATGAACCCTCTAATCTTCTGAAGCACCTCCAGATGTAAGCAGGATTTTTGTTCCATGTGGTAGCCAAACAAATGAGACTTCAACCCAAAGAATAACAGTTTCTCCTTCACACTCCAGCGAATAAATTGAAAGAAATAGCCTATGAAGAATACAGATAGTAAAAGGAGACAACCTACTTGGAGACATTTTGAGTGTAAGAAAGTTCCCAGAAGGAGAGTCAACGAAAGGTCATGTTGCCCCATGACTAGGGAATTTCCAAAGGACTGAAAAATGCATGACTGCTCTTTTGCTTTATATCACTGCTGTTGTTTATTAATTCCCTAAATAGTAAGAAGTGGCTAGAGACGTTATTTCCCACATAACCACAGTGTGAAAGCTCATGGATAATACCAGGATTCACCTTCTGTCAGTTTATAAAACCAAGTGAAACAGGCATATGATCGAGGACACCTGTAATGCCAGTCTGTTGGCAAAAATGCCTGAAACCTTTAATTATTTCATGAAAGGACTGATTTCACAAGATGACAATAATAAGCACAGACACACAGAGGCATACATAGATTTTAAAACACTGCAGTGTATACTTACCTGTATGTATCTGCACGCCAAACTAAACGCACAGCAGCCAGTTGTTAAAGGAATTGGTTATTTCCCAGTGCCACCAGCTGTCTCCTGCCTCTGCAATGATGACTCAGTACAAACCAATGACCCTTGTGCTATAGAGTACAGTTTGTCTTTTTGAAGTTTGATTTGTCAGCAAGGATAATACTGTCTTAGCTTTTGCACTGTCCTCCACCATGTTCCTTTAGGGCTCCCCAACACCTGGAGAGCAATGAATCAAAATCATTCAGATTCCAGTTCCAGTCCCAGCTGTGGCTGCACATCACATAAAATGACTCTTTGGCTTTCGCTGTTCTTTAAAATGTCATTTTCTACAAGAAGAAAAAAAAGTTTCTGAAATTTTCAATTCATTTTTCCACTTCTTTCCTAAACTAACTTGGCAGTCCTAGATTTCTCATCTCATGCTTCACAAATTAAATACAATGAAAAGACAAGAGCTTTTCATTTTAGGAGAGTGAAATCATTTATGCTTTTATTTATTATTTTATTTTATTTTCACTTCAGTCACAACTTTTTATATTTCCTCTTGTTGCATTTTAGGCTAAAAAAGATAATCTAAGATGACTGTGTGGTTCTCCCAAGCCATAGCCTGTCAGATTGCTGAATTATCGGTACCTAGTCAAGCAGCACAATAGAAACAGATCACATGCCAATTTCCCCCCTTCTTGGTAACCATGTTGCAGTCACTGGAGGAAAATTCACAGTCCAATCTCTCTTTTGCATGATCAAAGCTGGTTCAGCTCTATAGCTTAGCAGATGCCCTTGGGCAGCAGGTGGTCCAATCAATTATATC
Source organism: Pseudotriccus pelzelni (assembly GCA_035584735.1). Lineage (NCBI taxonomy): Eukaryota > Metazoa > Chordata > Aves > Passeriformes > Tyrannidae > Pseudotriccus > Pseudotriccus pelzelni. Next base: position 107,478,356 of record JAWMRA010000113.1, read on the forward strand.
AGAGAAACCAATAAGTTCAGTATCAATCTGGATACCTTCTAACTTGTTAAAAGAACACATTCTCCTCTTCTTCTATTTTAATGAATTTTCAGATTGCCAACCTTCTTTAAAAATAGTCTCAAAGAAAAGACAGCAATGAAATTACTTTCTAAAAAATTTGTTAGAAATAGAACATCAGTTGTTGGCATCTGAACACAAAATGTGGGATGAAAAAAATGTGGAGGAAATATCTAAATATCATGCACATTGACATCTGTGTATTCCAGCTATTCCAACTGGAGTTATTTGGAATCACACCAACAGAAAATCCTCCCCAGATCGGTCACGTCAACACAAATCAGAAGGGAGCACAACCTGTGCTGTCAAAAGCACTTAGAAACATGCTAAAGACTTTGACCACAAAATGAATGTCGCATAACTACAAGGAAAAGCCACAAGTCCTTGATGCATTGTTGAGATTTCGGTGGGGTTTTGCCTATTGAGAAAAGAAACAACTGTTTTAGCAATATCCATCTGCTTTACAATGTAACTATGATTCATATTCACTTTGCTATTAATCTCAGAGTACCTATTAACAAGCATGCCCCTGGGCAAAAGTGATGCTTTATGTTTAATGAATTGGACAGAAAGCCCGATCATCAGGATTCCATCCCCAGTTCCACAAGACTTTCTTTGTGGACTTAGTAAGATTCATATTTTCTGTGTTCATCAGCTATCCCACATGTGAAGTCAGGATAACAGTCTTTCCCTCACTTACCAGAAAGTTGTGTAGCTTAACTTATGATTAGTCAGTTCTTTTAAGGTGACTGGCTGAAAAGGAATGTATATGTAAATTATTTCCAATCTGGTTTAAGGCTACTGATGCTGAAAAACGTAGTGCAACATACACAGATGAATACAGATATTTTTGTGTGTATGGCGTTACAAAATCCAAATTCCAGCAGCTGCAAGAATTAACAGAAGCAATGACAGGTGATCTGCATTTTCTTCATCAAGTTAAGGGTTGTATGTTGCAGTCTAATCAATAATAGAGCCGTGCTACTAAAAATAAGCTGGAAAATCCTTTAAGAAAGAAAAGAGATGAAGTCTTAGGGCTCTATGCTACCACAATGTAACTTCCCTATATTTTGGCTTTGGCATACTTTAAGCAAAAAGAAACCACCAAAAACCCACACATTTCTCCATTCAGATAGAATAAAGTCTACAGCCAGCTATTTCCAAAATCCCCATTGTCAAGGAGGATGGCAGCAGATTTGTATGCAGTGACAGGTTTAACAAATCACCTGATAATGGGGTGTGACCCACTAGGAAGAAGAAATTGAAGCATAAAAATGGAGTCTGCAAACATGTTGCTTTCCTCCTCAATGGATAGCTTTCCTAGTTCATTGAAGGATTATACATTTAGTTGCCGGCAAAAATAAGTTGCTGCTTTTCACTCCCTTTAGCTTTGCACAGCCAGTACATAAAAAGAATGGGAATGAATCTATTAGTACTTGTGTGTCATACATGCATTTATTTACAGAGTTCCTCATGCTTTCAAGACAACAGAGTTTCGTGATTAAATACAAAAGTAACACTGTGGAGGAAGAGAAGTCAGACACACGACTGCCTTGCACTTTTCCTACACTCCATGAAAATAGTATAAAAGGCTCCCAAAGCAGAATTCTGCTCGGCTATGCGTAGGTCAGAGGAGAGCTTTACAGCCAGTTTACAGGCACTTTTCACACAGGTATAAATGACTGCATAACATTAAGGCAGTGCTTAACACATTGTGTGGCTATTATATAATGTGTACTCCAGAGTTGCTATTAGTTTTGATGGTGCTCAAGAAACAAAGAAACCAGCTTTGTTCTGGAAACTCAAGCAGAATGCTGGTGCCTAGTGGAAGCAAAGGAGGCAAGATAAATGTTGAGCTCCATGAGGTATCTTATGGCTTGCTTTCCTGGAAGGGTTGCTTCTGAAACATTTAATTACATTTCTTGAGCATCAGCAGCACCCAAGAACAGTGCCATTGTGCACTGAAAACATAACAGCCCCACAGCACCGGATAGCAGGGCACAGCTTCAGCCTCACAGGTGAGCATTTCAGGCAATCCAAAACTGAGCTGTCCAAGTGAAAGGGGACAATACCCACTGGTGACATTTGTGATGTTCCACCGTGGCAGTGGGTTAGTGCTGCTTTACGTTCTCTCACAGAACAGGCAGCAATACTATGAGATATTTGAGGCTGGAAAAGCCTCCAGGCCCCTGAGACCAAACCTTCAATGGCTCCTTATATTGTAGACAGTTTTCAAAAAGAGCTTTGTGCCCTAGAGTAACCTACAGAGTAAGTATACACAGTAACTGTAGAGTAACCTACAGGGAAAGGTATTGAAATAAAGGATCTAAATTGCAGAGGCCATTCATGCCAAAGGAGGGATTTCTCTTCCATTTCAGAGGCTGTTCTGCACCGCGGTGTTAAGAGTGGAGATCTGGTTAGTAGCAGAGGAGTCTTTGCCATGAAATTTTGAGTCATTTAGCAGTTTTCTTTTTCTACTCAGCCACAGAGGATGACACATCAGAGCCAAATTCTTCTTCAAATCTACATGCATGAAGACCAATATTCTTTTCAGTCCAAAGGGCAGAATTTAGCTCTCTTTAATATTATCTCATATTTACAATTAAAATTTTGTCAAATCTTTGCGTAAGATTTTCACCAGGTACAGGGTGTAGTCACTGTGACCACAAAAATACACACACACTTAACCTGCAATGTCATTCTGAAAGTCAAGAACTGTGTTTTTCATCCTAACTGTGGATGTCTTTCTCCATGAAAGAAGATGTTAAAAATTCTCCAAACTCCCTAGAATATTATCCTGGCTTTGAGAAATTGCCACAGGGCAATTCAGAACAAACTCTGTAATTCAGTTGCCTGATCACAAGTGCCTTAGGGAGTTTGGGGGATTCTGGCAGGGCGACAGAAACGCCACAGGACCAAAGTCAGAGACTTTTACGACCAACAGGACAACCCAGCAGAGAAAGAGAGTACAGGGTAGATACTCTTTCATCTAAAACCATGGTTGTGTTCAGGCAGTTGAACCCCATTAGGTCAATTTTTCTTCACTGGATTAGGTGATTGGAGATTTATTTGGAGTGGGAGGTAGTCTACTAAAAATAGAGCTAAGAGTCCACAGGTATTTTCAAGAAGACAAGGGAATATTTCTGAAAAACACGCCAGTATTCTTTAGCTGTACCATTAGATGTCTATACAGCTCCAAAAATATGGGCCAGAGTCTGAAACTTCTCACAAAGAAAGTAAAAATCTATATCTTTTATATGATGAGAAAACACTGCATTTCCATTCTGCGGCTTCATATAAGAATAAAAATAAATAATAATTAATATTATCTCTACATCTATTGTCCCAGCTTTATATCAATGTTAATATAGATAAAAATACAGTAGTATAAACCCACTAGCTACAGAAGTTCTAGACAATGTGGCATTCATCACTATTATGTACTTCAAAGCAGATGGGCAGAAATTCACCAGTGGGACAGTTTAAAGAGGGTCTCTTGGCTTATCATTTTCCCCTTCAGTCACACGGCATTATGAAAGATCAAAACAGGGAACTCTGAAGAATGCAAACCTTCAGAAAGCTACGCCAAAGGAGAAGGTGAAATATAATGTGATTTGCCATTACAGCCACAAAGTCATAAAGTACCAAGAGAGAGAACAAAGCTGAGTGTTTAACAGTATCAGATAAGTAGGGGATGCAAGGGAGGGAGAAAGTACCTTTTAAATTATCCTTATCCAGATGTGATCAGATTTCTGCAGAAAACATGGAGCTGAACCTGGTTCAGTTACAGCACTGAAATGACAGTAAATGGTGTTACTGAAGTTCTTTCCTTTTGCAGACTAGTAGAAATGTTCCCTGCAGCCCTGAAATTCTGCACTGATGGGGGTTTTATTGACACATGGATGCATGGATGTAAAACCTGATCAGCAGGTTTGTACTTAGGGAAGGAGGATTATTTGGTCTAATAAGGGTGAAAGATTTTAGGACCGGGCTCAGTGCCCTGATTTTAAGACAGACTGATCCAGACTTCAAGATTTTCCACTATGCCAAAGAAATGAAAAAGGCTATGGCTTTCTAAAAATAAATGTGCAGTATGGTGTTGATACCTTTCTATAGAAATCTTCAGACAGTAGCATATTTCATGACTTAGGCAAATCAGTGGAACAATTATGTCTGCAATTACATAAGTCTGTACTATTTTGACTTTAGCCTAGTTTCATTATATTTTAGGTTTTAACCCAAATCATCATAGGTTTTAATGACTTTAACAGAGATCCTTCTAATTTAAACCAATGTCAGCAAGAGCTAAATCAAGTTCTTTGTGTTCATATGACTAAAAATAGATTTCACAGAGCCATTCAAGTATCTTAGCTTTACAGCTGAGAAGAAGTAAAGTCAACAGCTTGTGCCCAATAGGAATGCAAGGGGAATGAATTCATTGGAAAAACATTTTTCACCCCATGTTGGATGACTGCTCACAAAAAAAGTATGTCTGCTTCCTGCTTTCTAATACCTCAGTTGCTACAAATGAAAGAGGGAGACAAGCAGAGGTAGAAGGACTGTTTATCATATTGTGAAGTCCAGCCACATGAAAGATATTGCCCCTGAAATAAGATTAGAAAAGCGGTAGACCTTTGATACAACTATGATAAAAATCCACCAGCTGTATTTGTGCCAGAATTACTATTTTCAAAGAAGACTAAGTGGTTTCAAAGCCATCAGCTCATGGGTAGAAAAATCACTGTGTCCAGTTGGGCAAGGAATGAACGTCTCTCACTTGGTGAGATGTTGCATTTTCTTGTCCCTGTTCCCACCCACTGCTGACCCACGAGTTTTGATGTTTACCCAAAGGGAGAAGAGCAGCTCTGTTTTCTGCCCACCTGAGACACTCAGTTGTTCCTGAAATCTCAATGCATTTTTCATGCCTGAACTTTTCACAAGGAAAGCAAAGTAGAACACAACATACATAAATATAAGACAAAGTCCTACCTGCATCTTCAGCTGACAGCATCATTTTTGGAAATTCTGCAAATCTTACTTAGGTGCAAAGATTGCTGGTTGGGATCTAATCCTGCTGTAACCCACAGCTGATAGCCGACTAGCAGCCAGATTCCCAACTTGTACCCAACTGTGTCATAAGGTGAGGAGATAACAGCCTATCTGGGGGAAACTGTAAATCACAATCTATCTGAAATATCTCTCTCCTCTCTGAAGGCTAAATCAGCCCAGGAAAGGTGCCCTAAACCTGAAACCACAAAAGCAAGTTTTCAAAGGCATCTAAATTACTTAGGTTCAGCTTTCTGCCATATTCAAACAGTGACATAACTGGAGCAATTTAATAAGCCACTAAGCCTTAGCTTTCATTTTCCACCTCCCTCCCCCCATACCCAAGAGCTGATCCTGTCAGCTGAGAATGGACAGAGAAAGTGTTCCTGCTCCCTTTCAAAGCAAAAATAGAACTACTTAAACCACCCTCCAGCCATGTATGCAGCTTCCAAATGTTAACCCAGATCCATTTCCTGGCATTTGTTCCTCACATGTTTCCAACCCATTAGAAATAGAAGAATTATTTTATTCAGCCTTTTTTAGTCTTGTTTCAGAGTAGCAACCATAAGATTATTCCATGTGCACAGATCTGATGTGGCACTGCCCCACATGGTGGTTCCACTTCATTGTCGTGATCACAATCTCCAAATTTTCACCTTCCATAAGGACATTGCACTACCAGATATTTATGTAGCTATCATGCATCAAAAAAGCCCCAGTAATATAACATCAGTGGCCAGCCACAGCAGAAGTTCCCTGCAGAAGCAGTTTTAAGTAGCCTGATTTCTGCCCACAGTTTGAGCATGATCTTAATATTATGAAGTGGTGAGGACATATGTCATATGCCAAACTGTAGCCAATGTAGAATGTAACAGCATCTGAAAATGGCTTGAAGTATAGTATGTGGAGAGGAAGCAGCTAGCATCATTAGACAGAGCTGAAAAGTGGAAGGAAACCGAATATTCAGCTTTACAACTGTTTGGGTTGATGAACGATTACTGTGTGCATATTATTCTCTCTAGGATACCCTAGGCTAACCCAGTGGTCTTCTGTCCAGGGAAACAGCAATCGAGTTTGGTCCTCCAAAGGTGTAGGAAGGATGTTGTTTTTCCAGCAGTAATGTCTCAATAACATGTTAGCCTTTCTGAAGTACCTCTCTGCACATACATGATGCTGGGCATTTGTTTCTAAACACTTTTTGCCCTTTTATAATGCTGTATATTGCAATAATACACTTAACATATTAATTCTTTTTTAAGCCCCCAATTTCAAGTTTGCAAACACTCCTTATGGCACTTCAGCCCTGTAGGACAGTCTAAGCCCATCATCTATGACTTATCTTGCTTTGTTGCTCATAAAAGGGACATTGCACATTTGTACTAAAGACATGTCTCAGCATCTAGGTCTGTAAGAACAACTTCTATCAACCTGTAACTCATTTGGAGTAATATCCAAAGGCAGACTGAGAAAAAAACCCTTTTCATTTCTCAACTGCTTCTTCCCTGAGGCAAGCAGGAGTTAGCAGTGAGCTTCAAAGTATAGATGGTGCTAGAATGACACCACCCAGTGCAGGAAAGAAGTCTGATTTAGTCTGTGTAACAGTTAACAGGACCATATCTACTGCATGCACAGAGGAGCCAGTTCTAGTTCTTAGAGCACTAGTTAGGGACTTAAGTGCTTTTGAATTGACTGAGCTTAAATCCTCGATATTCCATACACTCACTGTGGAAACCTTTGTAAGTCTGTTAGGATGAGCTCCAGCCTAGATCAGACATCTAGTCTAATGCAACTCTGAAAAATGTCAGCTGTTGGTAGCAGCAAAAGGGATCCAGGTGGGAGGATGATCCCTGTAGAGCAAATTCTAGGCAATCCCAGATCTGGAATAGGGTTTTTGTCATGGTTTAAACCCAGCCAGCAACTCAGATTCCCACAGCTACTGGTTCACTCCTCAGCTGCGGGTTGGAGAAAAGAATTGGAAGGGTAAAAGTGAGAAAATTCATGGATTCAGATAAAGACACTTTACTAGGGAAAACAAAAGCCATGCACACAAGCAAAGCAAAAAAGGATGGAATTCATTTGCCACTTCCCGTGGGCACGTAGGTGTTCAGCCATCATTTGGACAGCAGGGCCCCATCACACATAACAGTGACTTGGGAAGACAAACACCGTCACTCTGAACATTCCCCTCTTCTTTCTTCTTCCTCCTCCTTTATCTGCTGGCCATGATGCCATACAGTATGAGTTAACCCTTGGGTCAGCTGGGGTCAGTTGTGTCCCCTCCCAGATCCCTGTGCACCTCCAGCCTCCTCGCTGGAGGCATGAGGAGCAGAAAAGGCCTTGATGCTGTCCAAGCACTGATCAGCAATAATGAAAACATCCCTGCGTTATCAACACTGTTTTCAGCAAAAATCCAACACACAGCTCCATACCAGCTACTGTGAAGAAATTTGACTCTATCCCAGTCAAAACCAGCACAGCTTTATGTTCAGGTCAAAATCCATTTCACTGGGATTAGGTACTGAAAATTTGTCTTCTATGTCTGAGTCGGTCACCATAGGCTCCCTGTTTACTGAATTCACCCAGACTGAGTGGTATCAACATTCATTTGTGCAAAACATTGTGGTGCGTTTTTAAATACCAAACAAATGTTTAAACATCACCATCTGGTTGTAGATATATCAATACAAACAACCAAACATGATACAACGAAGTAAGTGTATTAATCAGTGCCTGGTGATTAATTCCCACATCATTTCCCTGCTTCCCTACTGTTCAGTTATTCCTGTGCCTGTTGAGACCCAGACTCCTCCACTCAGGGGTGCTTCCATATGTGCAGGTGCCTAAACACACACACACAAACACAAACACACATGCACGTACATCTAATTAACGCATGACACAGTGGGATTCCAGTTCTCACCAAGACCTTCGATTCACCCCTATTATAAATTATGAATAATGAAAATAATGAAAATAATGGGAAATCCAAGAACAGAAAAGAGCCCATGGGATAACAGTTGACCAAATGCAATATTTCCCAAGCTCTGATCAGACCCCAATGGCTTCACTGCACACTGTATCTGTCAGACTGCGCTGCCTCTCACTTCAGTTATGACAAGCCTGCGTGTGCAAAGTTGGATGAATATACAAAATCATTTTGTCTTTCTGCAGGTCCATTGGTTGGCTCAGCCATACTTTGTTGAACATTGTAGTCCTACAAGCCACCATCTCTTAAAGAAAAAAATAAATTAAAAAAAAGTATTTTGGAGTGCCAAGAACCAAGTGACTCAAAGAAAAACACTTCTTTCAGTGGTTTCATTACATATATTTACTCACATAACACCTTTTTTTAGTGCCGTGGAGGGTCCAGATTTCAAAGGATGGGATGGGGTTCTCATTAAAGCAGAAGTCAGCTGGAGAGATGTGTTATTCTCATTATCCTCAACTGCCCTTTACTATTTTGTTCCTCATCCTCCAACCCCTCTGTCAGCTGACACTCCTGTTTCGGCAGAAAAGTTGCCTGTGTAAGGATCAAGAACTGAAACTGAATCTCTCCCTAAATTTCCCTGTTACTACCTATTTGTAACAGGACTACAAAAGGCATCTTTCTCACATAAACCTGACAGCCACAAACTGTATGGATAAGTGTTTCTTCCTTACTCTGCAGCTTCTTGAAATATCTTCCATGTGAACTGTAGGAGAAACAATAGCTAGTAATGCTTTGATAATTGTGGAATATTTCCATGCAGGGTATGTCTGAAATAGATATAAAGCCACAGTCTCTTCCATAAACACTAACAAGAAAAGTATTTTATCTAATGCTAAGTGAATTTGCCAGGAACAAGAGCAATAAAATATGTCTGCACTACCCCTTCATTCTCATACTGATGAAAAATCCCATACAAACAAAAAAGAGATTTCTATGGTTTACTATATGAACATTTCAATTTGGCTTTCAATGGGAATTAAAATTTCCAAATTCAAACATCAGAATCGTCATTTAAATATCTGAAGTTGGGCAACTTGCATGGCTAATTTTCCATCCTTCCTGTATAGTCTATGACTACACAGGTGTTTTCACTGTAACCATATCAGTGTTTCAAATACACAGCAGCTACTGAGTTCTTGAAAAAGTTAATCCAAAATCCTTTTGAAAAACATTTCCTCATGATTATAAATATAAATAGACTTCATTCTGGCAGCAAAACTTGATAGATACTACAATGTAGGTGAAATTTTCCTCTTTGAGAGAAGGCCTACAATGATAACCAAATCTTCCAGATTCTCTAACTTCTGCTCTAAAAATGGAAGCATTTTCTGCAATATCATTTCCAAGAAAAGTGAACCAATTATATTTGACACATCCTGCTTTCCAACTTGCTCTTCTTTTCTTGAAGATTCATGAAAAGGAGGCATGTGCTACATAATATGCTCTTTCCCACTAACTGCCTGCACTGTCTAATTGAACATGTGATGGATGCTCTCAGGTGGTCAGATTGATTCCTCTGAATCCCTGCAAAACAGCAGTGTTGTAACTCCCCCCCCAAAAAGAATGAACAACAAAGTGATACAAATGGCATCTAAAACTTGTCTGCCCTCTCCAGTGCCACCTAATAGTGGAATAGAATAGAAACAAGCAAAAAGAAAGAGAAATCAGCTAGATGACCTGATCTTGCACAAGGAAGTCAAGTGTAAACCAATTTAATCCTGAATCCTGCACATGCACTTCATGACAAGGACTGGAAACCCATTACTTCATATGTAAATATCAACCCTGCAGATGACAATGACAACACTCTAAGCATCTCTTTTACTCATCAAAGCATTTTAAATATGTTAAGATATTTCCTCAACAAGCATCACTTGCATATTGGAGCCTCATATCACCACTACTTCAAAGCAAAGGGTTTTGAAGCATGTTCTTGGCTCTCACTGGGAGAAATCTCTCATGTAACAAGGATGCAAGGTGCAGTTGCAGCAGGCATCTACACTGCATCATATCTATTCAAATGAATTCAACACCCACTGAATTACTTTGCATATTAAGTGAACAAGGTTGTCAGTTTCATTTGCCTTCAGCTTTCCCCTGCAAATGATCTAGGGCATTTTCTCTGTCCCCTTTTACAGGAGCACCATGTGGATGCAAGGTGGTTGGTGCCTTCTCTACACTTCAAGGATGAAAAGAGGAGGCACTGCAATCTCTCTGTTTGAAGAAGGTTAAGCAATGTTCCCTCTCTGCACCTCTCAGTCAGTTAAGAAGTTACTTTCCTCTAAGCCACTCCAAAGAACACTCCAGTAGCTAATGGAAAGCACTGTTCAGCTTCTCTTGGGATTGCCTCTCCAGAGTTACTTCCACAGAGGTCCATGTCTCCTTCAAGGAGTCAATACAGCCAATACAGCTTGGCCAACCACATAACATGGCAGTACCAATCACTCAGTGCTCCTGAAAATCACAGTACTTGTGTGAAGTCTTGTATGATATGTGCACAGGGGCTAATGGTTTCTCATACTCAGAGGATGATTTTTTAAATGATTTAGTAAGACCCCAACTGTGGAATCAATCACAGAATCATGGAATCATAGAATCATACAATCACAGAATGGTTTGGGTTGGAAGTGATTTTAAATATCATCTAGTTCCAACTCCTCTGCCACGGGCAGGGATATCAGGGAATCACTTGATCCATTGGATGAAAAAAAAAAGAAAAGAGGAAGGAAATGAGTTTGTTGTATGTCATGGTTTAACCTTAGTAGGCTCACTCCCCCACAGTGGGATGAGGGAAAGACTCAGAAGGGTAAAAGTGAGAAACCTCATGGGTTGAGATAAAGTCAGGTTTACAAATAAGAACAAACAATCAAATAGAGAAGAAAAGAAACAAACCCAAGAAAAACAAGTGATGCGAAAAACCCCACATTGCTCACCAGCAATCAACAAATGGCCAGCCAGTCCCCAAACAATGTTAGCCCCAGTCAACCTCCACACACACACACACGCACGCACACCCGTTTTATTGCTGACCACAATATTTTATGGTATGGAATATCCCCTGGGTCAGCTGTTCTTCCCTATGCTGCCTCTCAACTTCTAGTAACAAAAACATCTCCTCTTTAGCAACACTGTTTTTATCATAAATCCAAAGCACAGCACCTACTTTGAAGAACTGGAGCTCTATCCCAGCTAAAACCTGTTCATTGCTGGAGCAAATATTCTGCAGGGATCACAGGAATAGGAACTTAAGCACACAGGGAAAAACTACAAGGGTAAGAGCTTCACTCTGTGGGGATAACAAATGAATTTTAATATTAATTGACTCCTCTTTACATGAAAATGTTTTTTACAGGCAAATATTCATCTGTAAGTGCTAGAAGAAAAATGATGGTGATCATAATAATGGGATTGATCTCACCTAAGTTGCATAAAGATTCAGAGATTCTGTTCAGACTATTTGTGTGGTTCCTCAAAAGCCAAAGGAGACAAAATGATAATGCCAGAACTCAGTTCACCTCACCTCTCTAAAATGTCTACTTGTCCTCCACCCTCTGAATGTTCCTGCTTCTCCTTAGTGACTCCAAGAGTAAGCTAGAAAACCAACACAGGCTGAACTCCTAGGCTTCGGACAGCTGAAGACAAATGACTAAAATCCTAACCACATCTTGGAAACACCATGGGAAAGAGCCATGAAGAACAGAGGTCTGGAATGGTCTGGAATGGAAGCCTTTCTGTGTTGCTTATGTGGCACTGGAGTCCACTGTTTCCACCGTGGAAACTAATTTCCAAATGGTGAATACACACCCAGCACCTCTGCCACTTTCCCAGACAACAACATCCTTTTCCAGGAACTTTATTCTGTGCATAAAAGTAATAACCTTTATTTTAAATGAAATATTTTGAAGTGTTAGCAGGATTCTGTTTGCTGAATCCTGGCAGTGGAGACTCCCTTGTGAATTTTGGAATATAAGTGTCTTTGCCAAGTATACAAATGACCTTTGGTTCTGCAAGAAAGCACCTATGGGTATCAATTTAATGTTTGTCTGGCCACCATAATTAGACTAGAGGTGTGATGATGCACACACATAAAGGATATAGACCAGTATATGCACATTGAGCTGCACCCTATATAATGCTATTTTGCTGCACTTTCAGCTTCTAACCTAACAGAGAACTTGAGAACTTCACTTTCAGCTGCGTGGAAAAATAGACCAAATGTCATTCTTTTTAGGAATGAATAAGAGAAGTGCACAAAATTCAAGGAAACTGTATTTGATTAATGTATTCTGAGAAATTCATTGTTGATGTAGGTTAGGTAAGATGGTCTATAGATTCTAGAGGAAGAGATTTGAATACACTATTAAATAAAAATCAGATAACTTAAAAAATCAATTTTGTTCAAGGGAAAAAGTTCTCTCAAGCCAAAAGAGACTCAACTAATTATATCAAGAAAGTGCATGTAATGCACTGTATATGCACTACTATAGATTTTTTGTCTCTTCACAGAAACAGGCAGGTAGAAAACTATGGGAGATGAACACAGCCCATCTCACAAAGTGAATTTTATGGCCTTTTGCAGATATATGACGCTGACCTAAACTGGGGTTTGATCAATTTCCATATTGTCATCATTCTCCAAAGAAGATGAGAGTAACTATAACTTTTAAGCAAATCCCAAAGCAGAAAACTACCCCTTATCAGATGGAACAGGGAAAGCTTAAAAGTGGAACTTGATCCTGGAATGAGAAATCCCATGAATGTACTTAATCCTTAATATTAGATACATTTATTTAAGATATTGCACATTTTCTTAAATGTGGCAATCCAATTTAAAGCACACTTTTCCAAATTTGAGTTCAGTTAAACCCATTCCCTACCCTCATATAACATCATAAGGGGCAAATAGAATATTCACCCCAGAATATTTTTCCAGCACCCTCAATCCCAACAAAATAAAATTAAGACAAAGCATTAGTAACTTTATACTTCTTCCAAGATATACCTGCCACTAATTACCAACATTGGCCTCATGAAGGAAGTCATCTACACCTCTGTGTCATTAAGGATTTAATAAATATGTCACTTATAGATGGTAGTTTGAAAGGTGCAACAAAGGTCCTGATTTTCATAGGATCAGTGCCTGTGAACTGCAGGAGGTCCTGAAGCCTGTATCCTATGCTTCACCTTGGCCATAAGCATCTCATTGCATTGCTCATTATAGCTGGAAAATAGAAGCTCTTTTCAAATCACAAGGAATCTCTCAGTCCCATAAAATTTCCAAGTTTGCTGATTCTTCACTGATTTCAAGCACCAAAAATGTTAAAGACTGAAAATTCAGTTCTGGGTCTGACACAGGAACCATGTCCTAGTCTCCCCTTCAACATCTACCCTGCAAAGTACAAATAAGAACCTAGAATCTGTCATTTACTACAGAGTGAAGAAGGAAGAGGAGTCCTGAAATGTCATAAACAAAAAGTTCACTTATTAAGAGGGGGAGAAAAAGTGGGGATAAACTCGTTAACTTTCTGCCCCTTTGGTATAAAAGTGATCCTTTGAATGAATGGTGTCTGCTATGAATTCTATGTAGCAGACATATTGATCCACCAGAGACATCTTGCTATTGCTATATAATAATATTTCAAATCCTTTTATTTCCTTCTTAGGATTCCACCCTACATATAAGGGAATATACCCCTAAGGACTGGACAGCATCTGGTGTATGTATAGAGATGAATCACAAGATGGATATAAAGAAAGAAAGATCTAAAATCCCTTGACAAAGTAGCTGTTTGAGTCCTTTAAGAAGCCTACTGAAAGTTGATCTTAAATGTGATTTCAGGAGCCAAAAACCTCTCCACACGATTTATTTCCTATACAAAAGAAAAATTTTTCTTCAAAAATAGAGCTGCCATGTGGATCCCCACAGCAGTGTAGCTATTTTCTTTCAAGTTGTGGTTGCTTCTTAACATTGTAATTAAGTTTGAATAATGCTGCCACAGTAAATCATGCACTTTACACAATTACTGTACAGAATGTAAAAGGGAAATAAAGTATTCTGTGAGCTTTGTTAAACTTAAAATACACTTGACAATCACTTAACTTAATTAGATACATTTGTCTCCTGAAAAAGTTGCTGTACTAGAGGTGATGTTCACCTTTCCAAGCAAAATAATCCTCTCCCAGAGCCAAAGGTGTATATCCCACCTCTCTTTATTATTATTACCAGTAACACTTCTGTATGAAGCATCAGTATCCCAGCAGCCAGGTGACATTTTTCTACTCCCAACTCTGTCAACGATCTGCTCTGTGTTTTTAGGCTGGTTATACCAGCTCAGTGCCTCTGTTTCCAGATCCATTGCTTGTAAGTCTTTTCCTTTTGGAAGTTATTATAATACCATGTACAGCATAATAGCTAATAATAATTACTGTAATATACATAATTATATTATGTGTCATGTAGAGAATAATAGTTATAGTAAGAAATCCCTAATACTTTAAGGAAATTAACATTTTGTGGTTATAAACTAACCTAGATTTACAATTCCCCTGGTTTCATGAGTTTCCTTTAATAATTTTAAATAGTGTTTTCTTTTAAAGGACAGGTAAGAGTTCTTTTTCTCTCTTTTTTTACATTCACAAGAGATTGGAATATGCACAGGGCTTAGACAATATTGTCCTTTTGTACAGCTTGGCAGAGCTCCATTTTTTTTCCAGGGGGCTGCATCAATTTACATCAGATGAGAATCAAGCTTTTGTTTTCCTCTAGCTTTTAGACACTGATTTATTTTAAGCACCCATAGTGATAAAACAGAAAGACTCATCCATTATGGTTTCATATCTGTGAAACTTGCTATTCTGCAGGGGGAACTACAGAGAGGAAGTTCTGTTTTGGACACCTACCAACACAGTAATGAAGAGTAAGGCGGTGGGTTTGAGCATGATACAGTTGCCTACGCTCCACACAGATAAGAAGAAAAATGGGCAACAATAATTCACATATTTTTCTCTCTTCCAAGACCAATTCTACTGAAAGGGCACCAGATGTAGAATTAAAACAACCTGAAATCTCTTTTAGGCCTACACACTGTCCAAAGCAGCAAAGCTGTGTGCTTCACCTTGTCTTCAACACAAGCCTCTCCATCAAGATTACAAGGTGGCAGAGAGGTGGTGATCCCACCTGCTCCAGCCAAGGAACATCCTGGATCAGTGGGAATCTTCCTCCTGTCTCTAAAGATCCTGGCCACTTTGAGTCTTGTTAAAATGGCCACAGTCTGAGCTATTCTCAGAACTACTAAAATCTGTCATAAGCAACTCTAACATAGATTGCTTGTATTAAGAAGCATAATGAGCAGCCAAAAATGTACAAAAAATTTGATATTATGCGGGTTTCATATCAATTAAATCTTCCGTGTTTGTAAGGTTAATTGCTCATATGCCATTTTCAATTAAAAAGTCATCTGAAAAAATGGTCAAAACCCAATTTAATTCAACTTTTCCCCATTTTTATCCGTATGTGTCACTTTGACAAATAGTTCCCCCAGGCCACACTATCTACTTTTTCCAAGAAACAACACTTCATGATAATATTTATTATTTAATAATGTAATTTAATAATTAACAATTGTCTTTAAAGTTAGTTATTAATATTATGAACATTAAAACTAATAAAGCCTAATTTCTTGATAACTCATGTCTTGTGGCTTTACCTCCTGATGTGTAATGAATTGTATGTTCTGTTTTGGAGCATAGAAGATAATCTCCCATGTGGCTTCTCCTGTGTCTGGACTGTTGTCACCCTAGTGCCTTTCCATCATTCAGACTGTAATTAGAGTCTTATCTGTTCAGAAATTCCCACCAGTCTGTAACGAGGCTTGACACTGGTCACCATTTTCAAGCAAACAATAGAAAATGAGAATAAAGAATGACAAATAGATGAAGTGTGATGGAAATTTAGGGGTCTCTTTTCCCAACAGAGGTCCTTCCTCTCTCTGGAATGTCAGTGAGACAAGGAAGGGAATGATGAACCAGTTCAGTTCAGGTTAATACACAATTTTTCATACCAGAAGGTAAATCGATAAATGGTTGCCTAGATCAATTTTCTGTCATGTCTATGCAACATACTGAGGAAATGTAGCAAGGGAAGCACTTGAGGATGTGGCAGGTGGGAACAGAACTGGCATTTTGATTATTATATCTGGAGAGTTTTGAATTACTAGATTTGAGGGGGGGGATTTTCATTTCCACATGTGAGGCTGAGCTGTGTATTCATCACACGTACACAGCACTGCATTGGTTGTTTATGCTCTCTGATTAACTGTAAAAACTGTTATACCAATTAAGTGTGAAGGTCTTCACTAAAATTATAGAAATGTATTTATAGGAGACTCAATATGTACAGCAGCTGTTTATTAGGGTCACTGGTATAAAATATATGATTGATCTGATGACTGTTTATGATTCCATACAATACACCAACAGGGCACCTTGCCAGATGGATCAGCCTCTCCCAGACAGGGCTGGGCCTGATGGTCAGGCAGTGACATATGTGCTACAGCCTCTTCTGCTGTACCTCTACCAAGCAGAGGTCATTAGAGCAGCATCTTGCCCATGCTGAAGTCACCAGGTGCCAGCCCCCAGCATTACAGGTGGAAGATTTTGACTTTCCAGTCTCTTAAATCTGCTTTGTGCAACTCTAGCAGTGCAAAACAGTCTTAATGCCAGCTTATTGGCAAGCCCACTGGTGTGATGATCTCCCACGTGGAAATAAAAGCACGTTTTTTATTAGCCCAGAAGCAGATCATCTGGTGATGAGATGTCAGACCAGGGTTACTATCTGCTTCTGCTCCCTTTCTGTCCCTGTAGGAAAAGAGAACCTGCTAGAACCCTGAAAATATTCCTGTATCCCAGTGGGTTCATGCTCAGTTTCGTTAGTCCTCTACTATCTCTCTGTACTCAACAAAAATTTTGGTTGACAATTACATGTATGTTTTAATAATTATAGGTGTGCCTTTAAAAATACCTCTTTAATTTGTTTCTGAAGTAGCCTGTAACAAAGCTGAAAAGAAGAGGTGACTAGGTTTTATTTGTGGACTCTGTAAAGCAGCTACTTTGGACTGCTTTTCAATTCGTATGATACAATCCTGCATTCTGAAATAAAACCAGATATTCTTAGGTATTTTTTCCCCAGAGATTAATAACAGCGAGAGTCTATATGACTGTGGTCCAGGAAAGCTGTTAGAAGTAAGAACTCCTGGAAAAAAATTTTCAGCTTGTATTCTAACGCCAAATTTTGCAAGCATCCTGTTTACTTACTGGGACACTCCAGTGAAATCAGACCAGTGGGCCATGACTGAAGCTAAAAATAAAATTACAAGAAGACTGTGTAAAGCTACAGCTCTAATCCCTACAGAAAAAGGCAGGGCACCTTTTTCAATTTCATAAGGATTTTAAGAACCCTTCTCTCCTTATAACACAGCTCAAGACTGTAGAAAAAGTACTTCTTTTAAGAAACTGTCCCACTGGAACTCAGGCCAGGTACAGAGGCAGAGCACAGCCCTAACTTCCCTGGTATGTCAGCAAAGAGAATGAGTTTATTCCAGCAGACAGAGGGAGAGATTTGACAGACAGCTGGCCATCCAATACTCCATTATTAACGCCTGTGTTCAGCAGGATGCATTGTTTGAAAGCTGTGTTTTTTAAAGCAGTCTCCTACTACCAGCATCTGCATTAACTATTAGTTTTATGAAGTACAGACTGTTTTGCAATGTCATTGACACAAAGCAAGCTGAGCCCTCTGCCTATTTGAGGGAGAAAGAAAAAAAATCTCCTGTGCTTATTTAACCTTTTTCCAAACATATGCTTTGAAAGACCTCACAGTGATTTGAAGAAACTCTCAGAGCTACAACTAGAGGCATGCTGAGACCTTCTCTTTTGCAAAAAAAAAAAAAAAAAAAAGAAGCTTTTGCTTTCCTCAGGAGAAACAATGAGGGTGGAGTAGGCTGAGGTACAGGTAACCCTTATCTTTTCTGGGCTACCATGAAGGCAGAACCAAAGAAGACCTTAATAGCCTAATAGTATTGCCTTACAGTAGTAAATCCAGGCACAACACACTGGTAGGAGGATAATACAGTTTTATCACTGGAACTATGGGAATCTACTCCTCTTTCCAACAGCTAGCCTGATCTCCATATGCTCTGTGGCTGTCAGATTAAAATCATCATAGAATCACTGAACCATTTGGGTTGGAAAGGACTTTAAAGATCATCTACTTACAGCACCCCTGCCATGGGCAGGGACACCTGCCAGTACATCAGGTTGCTCACAGCCCCATCCAACCTGGCCTTGAACATGTCCAGGGATGGGGCAGCCACAACTTCTCTGGGCAACCTGTTCCAGTACCTCAACACCCTCATAGTAAAGCATTTCTTCTTAATACCCAGCCTAAACCTACTCTCTGTCGGTCTAGAACCAGTTCCCCGGTGTGCAGTGCCAGTTCCCACAGGGAGGTGAGGAATTTCTGTTTTTCATTCCAGTTTGTGCAGAGCAGGTGGTAACCCACAAAAAGGCTGTCTCTCCGATCATCAAAACTTTGCAAAATTTATACATTTTAACAAACAAAGCCATAAGCATTCATTGGTTATAAATTACATAACCTTTCTATTAATTAGTGCTCAAACCCCTAGTTGCTACTTATGTCTCTTGTTTCCCATGGTAATTAGTCCACAGGTGCAACTCTTCCCTCCATTTGAGTCGGGGTCCCTTCTGAGTAGGGGGTCAATGAGTCGGTGGTCTCAATCTCCCACTGCTGGAATTACTTTTCCCACAGTTCCTGCTCAGTTCTGTTGACTTCAGCCCTGGTGGTTCTTGTCCAGACAGCCCTTTCATCTTGGGATTGTCTTTTCTTTTCCTTAAAACAAAAGATTAGACAAGCATGCAATGTTCAGAAAGCAATTGCTTAATCATCACTGTCCAGCTGTAGCTACAGATTAACAACCAAAAACAATTGCAAAGTTTGATTCAAATCTTGAGGGTCTCAAATCTTGAGGTGTTTGATCTCACTATTACTACATACCCTTGCAAAGAATCTCTCTCCATCTTTCTTGTACGCTTCCCTCAGGTACTGGAAGGCACCTATGAAGGAAAGTGCTATTCATGGGAGGGAGAAAATACTAAAAGTACGGCTAGATTCCTGACACAGAACTTCTACTTCCCTACAGACTTACCCAAAGCTCTTGGCCATTCAATTTACACTGTTTAGAGACCCCTGAGCAATGTTGTAATAAAAATATCTGGCCCCCTCTGAGAGGATATTTTTGCTTTTCCCAGGCATAACCCTAAAGATTACTTAGATTTATATGCAGATTTTTAAAGCCTTCATATTTATCTTTTCCTAAAGGTATGTTTGGAAGCAATCAAATCACTGCCCAATATCCCTGTCCTCTGTGTGCTGAGTCCAATTATTTGACCCTACACACATACACACAGAACACAGAGAATGTGCAGACAAAAATGTACACCTGCTGCCATGTGAGGGAGGATGATCCTCATCCTTATCCTCATCCTCACCTACAATGAGGCCAAGTAAGCATGGTCATTGATTGGGAAGACCTCAGGCCACTTCATGTGGAGCTTCTCTGCATTGGACTAGAAACCTGGATAGACTGCAAGGTAAGAACCACAATGTGATCAGAATGAATCATCACTTCATCCAGCAGCAAAATGTGGCCATCACAACCAACTTCAGCATTTGGACATTTAGCCTCTCAATGAACTGTATTTTTGCTCCATCTATAGATAATGAAGAAACAGCACGTGTACATAAACCAGAGTACCCACAAGTTCTTCACAGTCTCAGGGCTGGGCACTCAGCAATATCCTTACTAAAATTTGGGAATTTCCCCCTCTGTTGTCTGGCTGCCCCAGGGGAGAAATCTGTGCAGACACACTCCACAGCACCTCTAGAATCTTATCCTTCTTGTTTATCCTAGACATCAGTCTTACAAAGTGAATCACCCACCCATATTTCTGTTGAGTATAGATGACTCACTGGACAACTAAACTCAGCTGAAAAATTCCATCTGAAATGTTCTGTAGGATCAGACTCTATTTAATAATTACATCGTATCGTAGGAGTTTGAAGTGTTTTATTTAAATTAAAAAAAAAGAAAAAGAAAAAAATCTCAAAGAAAAACTACAAGAACTCATGTTTCTAAGCTTAAGTCCTTAAACATACCAAAGCTGGAATTTTTTCAGTAATCCATTTTCTGCAGTGGGAGGAACAGGTTGACTTCTTCTATTAAGTATTATAATTGGTGAGAAAGAGAAACAGAAAAGAACAAAAGGTCTTTGGCTGCTGTGTTAGCTATCACCTCCGAGAATAATTTTGATCTTGCAATTGCAAGGGCCAATCCACAGCACAGAACTTATATAAGACATTTTTTTTGCTGGTTTATGAGAGAAAAATCTTGGCACCCTCATAAACATCAATGTATGTGTCTTAAAAGTAATGTTCATAATTTACATAAACCAAACAAGACAAATTGGAAATTTCAGCTCTTGGGCAAAAAGCGTGTCTAAAAGGCAATTTCAGATTGAATTAAGTGCCAGAAGGACTAAAACCCACTAAAATATTGCCCCTTCCTCAAAATTATAATACCTCAAAATTATAATACCTCAAAACTAAACACACACACACACATACATCCCTGCACATGTTACACAGAATCCTGTACCTGTCACCTCCTCCTGTTCAAATCATGAGAATTTGGTGCCAATGTACTATTCTTTCTGCACTCCAAGCATCTTTTCTAGCCTAGTCAGTTTAAAAGCTGATCTACAGTATGTTCCTGCACCTCATTTTGATTTCAGTGCCGTAAATTGTCAGGTAGACCTGTAACAAAAGGTCACACTGTCTAGTGTTTGCCATGTGGACCCAGCCAGAGCCAAGCTGCTCCCAGCCATATCTCTCCTCTGGAGAGCTCTCAATTACATTGCTCTAATGCACCCTAATTCCCAGGTCTTCTTCCAAGATAACACTAAGGTCAGTCACTCACCATTTATTTTCTACCATGGTGTTGCCAAATCTGGAGGATGTAAATCCCTTTTTTTTTTTTTTTCCTAAATGTGATAATCATTCTCTTTTGTCAGCTACCTTGTCTGTGCACCTGCAGCCAGATAAAAGGAAACCAAATTGGATCAAAAAGATGATTAAACCAAATGTCACTGTTTCACACCCACCTTGACATCTCTTCAAAAGGCTGTAAATTATCAGAGGACTCAGCAGGGGAGAATTGAGCCTGGACAAATAAAGATTCACCGTTCAAGTTTCTCAGGTGTTTTATCAAGTTCTGACTTGGCAATGAAAAATTGGAGAAATTCACTAAACACAAAAGTATTTTGAGGGTCATTCATAGGATGTTTTATGTTGCTTTAGTAGCTCATGTCCATTATTGTAAAAATTACAATAAAAGGATGCAAAGAAAAGAACAGAGTTTAGCCCCAAGGTTTATCCCTGTTAAGTATGCAAATGAAATGCACGTAGATCTCTAAAAGGTTATTTATTGTGTTGAAAATAATAAGCAAAAGTGTTTCAAAATGATTCTCCTTTCATACCTCTGTGCTTATGAAAGTCCATTTACTTTAAAGGACAGTTAGTAAAGGTGTGGGTTTTTTCAGACTATAAATAGTTGAACTTTGCTAGTTCTCTCAGAGGGACACCATGAGACAGTTGCTTAGTTCATACACTCGATGTTAAGGAGCATAAAATCCCAAGCCCTCCAGATAAAAACTTTCTCTTTTTTTTAAAAGGTATCAGTACTCAAGCTACACACAGACCATGTACTCATCTTCTTCTGTCTCTAAAATACAGTGTGTCTGATTGTGTATTCATCCAATAAGAACTGGGAATCAATTACATTTGAAATTGAAAATGAGAAAATTACACTGAAATTTTAAACACTCTCTGAAACTCCACCTATGAGGGCCACATCCCAAAGTATGGCAGACCAAGAACCAAGAAATAGATATTAAGAAAGAAAGGGGGGGAAAAAACTACCATACTCCAGAAAAGATAAAAGGGGATTTCAATAAAGGTCTAAGTCCTGTCATTTATTTCCCATGTGGTCTTGGTTCAGTTGCTTATATTTTTCCCACAAATCTTCTTTAAATAAACCAGAACATAACTCCATTTTGTTTCTGAGTGGTTTAGTGTTCATGAAATAGTTAGTAGCCCAATCAATCAATCATTGATGTTATAGCAATACCAGTTATTAAGAGTAACATGAAAAATTAACAGAAAACCAACTTTTCAAGAATTTTGGAATGTATTTTGCCTCTGGTATTTGCTGAATTCCTAAGTTTATGTAAATAATCCCCCTGTGTGAGTTAATAAAAATATTACCCGAGTCCTGGTTTCCATTTCTGATACCATGGACACCACTCTGGAAGACATGAGACAGGTTGGCAGGGAAGCAGCTCACTGCACCCCAAGGTTGGCCTGAAGGAGCAGGTGCTTCCAGGCTGACACAGAAAAGAAGGAAGTAGAAAAGTACCGAAGTTCTTGTGCTTAGGAAACCACGCCCCTTGACTAAACATTTCAAAGGAAATAAACCACCTGGTTTTGAAGATATGAGGAAGAAGCACAAACACATTTTCAAGATGAGAAGGCAGAATTCTCATACAGAAAATGAGCAAAATTTCCTACGAAGTCTGATGGCATTTCCCCCAAGTGGCAGGAAAAAACTGGCTTGTGACAGGCAGCTGAGAGCTCCACCACAGCTGCTCAGAATCAAGCTTCTCTCACAGCTTGCCTAGAACGATATCATCTTTTGAAAATTGAAATCAGAGAGGAATATAGGAGATGTAAAGCATTAGCAGAAACTCCAACACATATCATCAGTGGATGGATATTTGTTGCTGGCACCAAAAGCACACAAGGAAAGGCCAGTAAGTTTTCTCCTGAGTGAACAGAAATGGTGGGAACAAATACCTGAAGTAGTAAACAAGAAACATAGAGTTGTGGAATACCTTCAGCTGGAAGAGACCCCATGGATCACTGAGCCCAACTCCTGCCTCCTTGAGGGCAGTCTAAAAGTTAAACCATTATCCAAAAGTATTGTTCAAATGCTTCTGGAACACTGAAAAATTTCTTCATGGAAAGCATTGTCAAGTACTGGAACAGGCTGCCGAGGGAAGCGGTGAAGTCACCATCCCTGGATGTATTAAAAAAGCATGTGGATATGGCACTTGAGAACATGACTCAGTGGTGAACATGGTGGTGTTTGACAGTTGGACTTGGTGATCTGTGAGGTTTTTTCCAAATCTAATGTTTCAATGATTCTCTGAATTACAAAAGGGATATTTTTATGGCTTTCACCTTGTAGCATGAAGTGCAGGCTCTGCCAGAAAGGCAAAGGTTTTGTAAGCCTACAGGAACACAAATGCAACCACAGACCACGAACAGAGCCACTGGACCACTGAGAACAAGACTCAATTCTTCAGACACCTAGTCCCGTACGAGATACTTCAGGTTAATGAAGACTTAGACCTATGGGAGACCTGCATCCTTCCAGACCATCAGCTGCAGATGAGCACTGATATCCTGGGCATCTCATTTGGCAGCAAGTATTTATATTTAGGCAATTTCTTCCTTCTGAGCAAAACACCTAGGAGGAAAAAAAGAAAAAAACTGGCAAAAAAAGAGCTATAATAAAAGCTCTGTGAATAGTCACTTAAAGAATGGAATTAGAGAAATCCTGAAGAGAAAAGATAGAAGTAATGTCAACTATTTTAGGACCGTTGATGACTCAGCCCAATACGTGCAAGGCCACCTTAATTACCTGGAAATTTCTATCAGACTGTAAGTCTTCTAAATAAGAGGGGCTTAGAGACTTTTTTCCATATCCTCTCAGTAAGATCACACATAATAATAACCTGTGTGATCCTAAGCCAAATTTGAAACACACTCAAAATAGATACCTACCTAACCATGATTTTATTTTTGAGTTTAAACCACCTTAATAACTATATTTTCTTTCCATAACACTTGAGTTTGAGTCGCAGACAAGAAGAAAATTGTACCAGATAATTTAAAAGAAGTGAGAAAGCAATAGTTCCTATGTTAAAGAGGTTATAATCAGAATATAAAACAGGAGACAGCAGATGGGTGTACTCTGATGCAAGGACAGAGGAAAATGCTGAGGGAGAAGTTGGTCATTATCAGAAATGGAGTTAGTGAAAATACAGTTAAATCTTTATCCCCTTTTTTGAGGGCACCACAGAAAAGACTTTTTAAAAGAGTAGTTTGAAAGCAGATGATGTGATAATTTAGGGTATATTTCTGTTACATTATCATGAGGAAGGGCAGTGGAAAAAGCATGATTATACTTCAAAATTCACAGTTAGAGGATGAGGAGTGCAATGAAGGGCCAATTCAAAATTATTTTAGAAATACCAATGTTAATAAAAAGACCACAGGTGGGATGAGGATGAAAATGAGCAACACAGGCAGCCTAGTTTGTGGCAGCTTTGACAGAGGGGATCTAGAGGAAATACTTTAAAAGATAGCACACCTTTTATACGTTAATTCAGACGTGAACATTCAGCTTTTACAGTAAATAAAGTTAGGTCTCATATAGGATTTTTTCCTTCAACTTCATTTTTAATAGTGAAATTAATATATCTCTTAGACACTGGACAAATTCTCTTATAATTAAGTTTAATATCACTAAAGTCAAGGAAATCCTCTCCATTAATTTCAAAATTATTCTTCTGCTTTATTAAAGAATATTTGAATATTTTTTATTCACTAAATTAGTCAGATTTTTATTGATTTAATTTTTACAAAGGACAGTGAGGCATGGAAAAGTTAAGAAGTTGCTTTTTTGTCCCAAAACTACAGAAAGCTGCTATAAGGTCAAAACAGACTTTGGTGATTTTTTTCCAAAAGTGCTGTTTCCATTGTAATCCCAAATCATTTTGCAGCATTGAACTCTTGAGGTAAAAAAACCTGTGGCACTTATTGAAGGTGGTGCACATAGAATATAACTTTTCTCTTTGGTCATCTTTGCTCCTTAATACACTTTGGGAGCCAGAAGAAAAATACATCCCGAAAGTCATGCTATCCATTCTTGGAGTCCTTCCCAGAATAAAACTGTCAGAAGGATCTTGCTGTTTCTCAGCCCTTTTAAGCAGGTGTGGAGCTCATTGCAAAGCACGTCCAATCCCACTGCAGTCAGTAAAGAGCTGCAAGGCTTGAGACACCTGCAAAAGCACAAGTCTGCAGAAATGACAAGCACCTGGTCTGAAAAGTTTTAAGCCCTGCTTTTCAGAAGCTCGTGATAAACTTCCCTGGCATGCCAACAAAACTGAATTCCCACTTACCTTCCGGTGGGACGTTCCTCTGCCAAGGGAAGAACAGCACGAATGGCAGCCCTGAATGAATGTTTGCAGTACAATTACACCTTTCTTACTATTATTTCAATTATTCTAGGTATATTAAAGCAGCACTCACAAGACAGCCTTAACTTCTCAGTATACAAATGCTTAATAAAAATAAATAACCTAACCTCAGCCTAAATACAGAAAATATCCAAAGAGTGAGCAAAGAGGAATGCTGGGGATGGGGAACTGAGATAAAAAAAGACTAATTCACTTGCCTAAGGTGACCAAGCTCAGAATTGAAGACAAATTTCCCAGTTCTCACACCAGTGTCTTAACCACAAAGTTAATCCACTGCTGATCTCTATTTTTATTCTTCATAACCTTTTAAAAAAACACTCCTATAGGGCTTCATTTTCTCATTGCTTTGACAGAGCACAAGGGTGAACCACTGCAGGGCAGGCAGGTAGATGAATTGTATTTGAGTTAGACTACAGTAGGAAAATATGTTTGTCCTTTAACAGTGAAAGATGCATTTTTCATCCAGGTAACTCAAAAACAAATTCTTTTTTATTATATATTGAATGTAGCTAAAAGTGAACATATTTCCTTATACACCTGTGCTCAGAGAAAGAAAAGGCAAAAAAATGAACCCAGCCAGTTCATCCTATGCAGCTTGTTAGGAGCTTCCTCAATTTCTCATGGTTTCTTCTCTCATAATTTATTCAAAATTGACAGAGACATTTGTCCTCACTGAGAACAGAGGCCAGATTGTAAATGCAGTTATTTTAAAGACAAGTTTGTGCTGAGTTTACCAAATGTAAGAACACTAAAATATTATATATCCCTGAAATGCAAGGCTTTTCACTGCACATTATTAAAAGCAATTTTGTCATAAACTGACAAGCAAGTGTTTTATTAAACCTGTTGGAATTCATTGTTAAATAACAACAATGTTCAACATTTATATCTTTAAATCTCTGCACATACATAAACCACCAAATCTTGCAACACAAGTGGATCAATTTTTCTTTTATTATTATTACTAAATCTGCTTTACGATGTGCAAGCACTGAGGCTCAATTTCCCACCTTTCAGGTTTTCTTCTCTGTGTGCTCATTTACATATGTGTAAAATTTGTTGTAAATAGGTAAACATAGCAGCTTTCACTCATACTGAACTCACTATTCAACATTGTAAAAAACATCATTGTAAAAGTAATGCATTGGGATGTCAGTCCTCATAGCTTGGGAATCTGGCGGGAGAGCAATATTTGTAGCAGATGAAGATGGTTGGGAGCAGTCTCTGAGGTTCAGTTCCCCAGGTCAACAGCTTTGCTCATGGAGTGTCTGCTGCACTTGCCAAAAGGTGCAGATTTATTGCATCATGCAAAATTAAAAGGACATGGATTTAACCCTAAACAGCCCTAATTTGCCAGGTTTGTGCTCCTATGTCATGTGTCAGACATGCAATCCTGCATCTTCAGAGCTGGTCCATCTCTCCACTGACCAAGTCTGCAAAACACTCAGCTCTGGGACTAGTGGGGATATTTGCTGTAAAGACAGAAAGGTTTGCTTCTCCATGAACATCCAGCATCCACTGTTTGGTAAAGCTCAGATGGTTCTGCCAGGAACAGGATGTGATCACACCAGATAAAACTGCAGGGAGTGTTTAGGGAGTGCAGCAGTCATATTTTCTGTGAGGATGATGCAAAACATGAATTTTAGTCAATATGTTCTCTAAGCCTGGCAAAAAAAAAAAAATAATTGCAAGACCTGGTCTATCATTAATTATAATTATCAGTTGCCACACCATTTCATTCAGTTCTCCTTTTGATCATGCCAGGAACAGAAGGAACCACATTCTGTCAAGGTCTTGCATCAAGAGAACGGGGAATATTATTTTGTATTCAAGCAGTTCAAATTTAAGGGCACATGGGCTGATCCCTTAAAAAGAAAAATGATGATGAATCACACACCATCTATGCACTCATCTTTGGGGCTGTTTTTTTCCTAAAGCCAGCACATAGCATACTATTTCCCTGAACAACTCTGGTGCTTACAGTTCTAAACACTTTTCTAGATTCTGCCCACAACACTATTTTTCTTTTTCTTTTTTTTTTCTTTCTTTCTATTTTTCCAGGGCCTTCGTGCAAATATTTTTCAGTGTGACTTTGTCTCTTCCCTATTGCCTTCCTATGTTCCTCTTTGCCCCTGAACAAAAACAGGTCTGGGATTTGTCTAGAACCATATGGTAGCTTCAGGTTATGTGAAGCCTTAACCTGTTTCCTCCAAGGTGGTCCCTGTTTTGGCAGTGAGAAATGCGTTCTGAGGGCACTACTTGGCAGCACTGGCTTCACTGATCCTTTTGCTTTACAGGAACTGTTCTTGCATCTCTTAAAGTCACCATAGGCTTTGGATGTCCCAAGAGTTGCTCAAACACCACTATATATTTCAATTTAGTACTTCAGGGAAGATGCTGCTTGTCCACTTGGATTTGCTTCTCCAGTAAGTCCAGTGGGATCACTTTTGCTACACCTTGCAACTCAACTCTGCGTGGGAGATAGAGCCAAGATTTCTGTGTTAATAAACTATTTGTGAGATCCCTTGCATGTTCAGCTACTGCTCCTCAAGGAACTCGGGCTCTCTGCAGATAGACTTCCTATTCTGGGGATGAGAGAACTTCCAGAGCCCAGAAACTGTATGGATGTGCCCAAACTTTGATATTAGGTGTCAGAGGACAGTTAGCCTTGCGGTTCTGCAACTTTTGGGATAACTAGCATAGGTGTAGTTTGTTATTTATTCTCAGAAAGCAAAACAGAAAGCTTTTTGCAAATTTGGAAGCAACACTATGAAAAGAAATGAAAGATCCTTCAAAGCTGCCCTGATTTCCCTGCATACATCTCCCCTCAAATTTTCATCTTGTTGCAAGATTTGCTGCTTCACTCTTTTCCTTCTTTTATTTCCAGGCAGGTTTCTTGATTGCTACCTAGCAGCAAAGCAGCTGCCAAGGCTTACAGTATGTGCTAGTGACTGATGGCCAGCACTTTCCTCCTGGAAACGAGCCTTTCCTTGCTGCCAGCACCTGGGCAGGCTGCTGTTAGGAGCACCCAGACTTGCTCCAGTCTTCTCATTCTTCCTCGATTTTTTCCCAGAGTAACAGCTATTTTAACCACAGCTTTAGCAGGGCCATTCTTTTCACCAGACAGCTTCATATGCACCGCAAAACCTCCTCTCAATTTTGGCATATTTTGTAAATAACTTTGTAAAACTTTTCAGTTACACAACAGTTAAGTTCTCTCCCAGGCCATAGTATGGGCTTAGGTTTCATGAACCACACAGGACCCAGGGGCCTCATCAGCTGCATGATTTACCCAAAACAGCACCTTTCAAAACTTAGGGGAGGGCTCGATGAGCAGAGCACTATCAAACCACATTAACACTGAATGGGAGTGTGCAGTGGGAACCTCAGTAGTGCTTCCGGCTGACTTCGATCCATATTTTTGTTTGTTTTGTTTTCTTTTTTTATTAAAGTGATTCCTACTATTTTTCTTGAGGGGCTGTTCTTTCTAATTTCAAAATATTATTCCAATCCCTACTGTAACATCACCATTTTTGTTGTTCCTGTTACTGTCCTAGATCCTGCTCTAACCTTGATACCCAGCACGTTACGGACTTCAAAAAGTCTCTGTCTAGGACAATTGCCCAGGAAGCCAGAAAAGCTGTATCCATCAATGGAAAAAAAATGGGGAAGACCCAGATAATGATTATCCAAAGAGGAGACAGATTTCTAAAGCAGGTAAGAGGATTTACCTTTTCTCTTGAAGGAAGCTGAGGATGACCAGCTTGTACTTCATTGGCCAGGTTTTAGATACTTTTTGGATATGAAATGAGCCATAGACCTACTGAATGGGAGCAAAAATGACAGATTATGACACTACAGTGCTGGGAACTGTCCAAAACTATTTAGTCCAGCCCAGGAGAGTCATCATTTTATCCTCTGAACTTCCGAGAACTGGTTTGCCTGAGGTTTTCACTGTGCAGGAAAGTAGTTTTTTTGGCATGTCTAAGTGGGAGCAGTAAGGGAGATTGGAAAATTGGAAAATTAATTAAGAAGAGAGAGGGTCAGTGGGTAAAATAGAAATGGAAGCCAACTTTTAAGCAACCTGAAGAGCTGTGGGATACTCTCTGTGTCCTAGAGCCACTGTCCCTGCAGAGCAGGTTGCTGCGTTGCTCCTGTTACGTTGGATCTGACTTTTTCCATTGAAATCATGCATTTCAGTACAATCCCTCCTGCTCCCCTGCTGCCATTCCTCCTTCAGGATCTGTCAATGTCTCCTTAACTCTGTTTCTCCTCAGATAGAGTGGAATGTGAGCAGAAATATTAAAAGCAGAAGAAAGCAGAAGAAGCAAGCAATGAGAGGTTAAGACAACAGACAGAGGAGTGATCTGAAAAGGGATCAAAATGTAAGTGATGAGCAAAGAGATTAGTGATGTTAATTGGGAAATAATCAGAGAGAAGTGGGGTTTTTTTTGGCATAGATATTTATTGCAGTATGAAAGTACAGGGCCACAAGGCAACAGTGGGATAAGGACTGTCAGATGCATCCCTCTACAAGGAAGCAAGAAGGAAAGATTACAAGGAGACCCATGGGCTGTGTGGACAAGCAATAAGAAAAGCATTTAGGGAATAATGAGCTACAAGGAGATCAGGGACCATAATAATGTTAAAAAAAAAAAAGGGAAGAAAATTTTGCATAACTGATTTCTCATTTGATGTTAGCCATATTTCATGTGAACCTTGCAGCATAGCAGCTCTTTTGGTGCTGGAGCACAACTGTGGTAGAAAAGAACTGGGATAAGACAGAAAAGAAAAAAAATTCTACAGTTCAAACTGGAACTGACATGCAAGTAGGGAAAAAGAAATTGAACAAGTGTTCTCTTACACTGTTACTGAGCGTAGTAGCACACAGTGTTTGTGTAAGCAGATGTGTATCATAGAAACTTGCATTAAAAAGCCTGTGAAATCCGTAATCTCTCCTCCAGCGCTAATCAGGCTCCCTGTGCCTCCTCATCCTGCACTTGGGTTCCTGCCTGTGGGCTTCTGCAGTGAGCTGTGATAAGTCTTTCTGCTGAGGTGTTGGGGGCATGGTGCTGCCAGAGCTGGACCCTCAGAACAGCACACATCTAATGACACGCTGCTGCTGCAGTTTTCAGAAGCATCTTAGACCAAAACACCTTCACCTGTGAACTATCACATTCAGACAGTGACACAGATCTCCTTTGACACCTCTGCTACAGAGATAGCTGTGCCTTTTACTGCACAGCAAGATCCAGCCAGGCTCGTTTCCTACACAGTGAAGCAGTCCTGAGGCTGCACCAGTCTGTCATTAGTGGTGGAGAAACCCACCAGGGCTTCTGGAGGCACAGTGACAGGGACAGCTGACAGAGGCCAAAGGGGAGACAGTGGAGGAACTACAGCCATAGGCATAAAGCAGTAGAAAATATTCCTACCCCCTCTCATGATTTTGCTAGTTTTATTTTCCACCTTTCTCCTTCAGGAGGGCAATTTGCTCAGCTCCCTCATTCCTTGAAGTTATGTACATCAATAAAACAAGTGGCAGCCTCTTTTATGCCAACTGCAAGGATGTAGTAGCCTGCACAATGTCCAAAAAAGTCTTTAACTCCCATTACCTACTGCAGGGAGTGTCCTGAGGTGGCTCAGCTGGAGCACCAAGCTGTTGGGATTTCATAAACACCCTTTTTTTCAGAGGGACCCTGGTCAAACAGTTGAGGTATTTGACTCAGACTCCAGAGAACACTACAAATTTCTGTCTTGGTTCGGGTGTCCTGGCAGTCTGAGGAACATTCCTAACTCAACTTCCTGTCTGTAAAACAGGGATCAAAACACATCCTCTGTCTATTCAAGGCGTGTCTTTCCTCCTTTCTTCATACAGCACTTTGCACGATGCGATCACCAACTGCAAGAATGGCCCTCACTGAGGTTCAAGCAATAAGGATAATATGTCTTCTTAGAAGGAATTCTTAGAAGAAAAAGAGGGTTTAATTTTACCAAGGTTTCAAAAACTATGTATGCACAAAACGCGTTTAAAAATAATTGTGTTTATTTTTAATCTTATTTGCCAGCCTTATCTTTCAAGCAGTCAGAGATAGCACCAATATAATCTGGCAAAAGCAAGAGCAATTTAATGGAAGGAGTAGATAAAATGTCCAGATGCACATCCAGCATGTAAATTGAAGGACTTGCTTTATTGTACTTGCCAGATTTAGTGAAGAAAAGTGCAAAATATCTTAATGAGATAATTGTTAAGACTTGGAAAATTGGTATGTCTCCTGTATGGTCAGGAAAATGCTAGAACACAGAAGAAAAAGATCTATATTATTCCAAAGTAATATAGTGACAGAGAGACTTGGGCTCATAAACACTCTGAACTAAGAATGACGTGAGCACCATAAATAAGTCTTTGTCCAGAGAGTGCTCCCAAAGTTCACAATACATATTCTAAATCAAGAAGCTCATAAAAAGTGCTGATAGACAATTCCATGGGGAGAGGGCAGATTAAGAGATGCCTGTGCAGCCACCATAAATACAGCTGCTATGGAGAGTCCAGAAACAAACCACCACCATGCACAGTTAAAGACCAAGTGCATGAAATGAAAGACTTAGGCAGGGAAAGAATCCAAAAGTAAGAGCCAACATATGGGAGCCAGTACTTATTTCTTGTTCTGCTGTCTGACCTTGGAGAAGTTATTTTGGGCTTAGACCTGAAAAGTACTGACCAGTCTGTTCCCAGACTAACAAAGCCATTAGAAACATGACTTGCCAACACTGTTATTTCTTGCAGGCACAGAGAAGGTGCTTCTCATCCCACGACAAAGCCTGCCAAAGTACTCTGTTATGAACGGTAAGGACGGCATCTGTTCTCAAAGCTGTATTTGCACTGTCTGTAAATCACACCATCACTGTGGGTAGGCACTGCCTGATGACACTCAGGTCTCATCTGCACAAACAGCACTGAAATCCTGGAAAGGGACCAGGCTTCTACAAAATCCCTCTGCCAGCTTTGCTTCTGTCTCTCTGCACTCAGCTTGTGGATCTCCTATCCCATCTCATGGACCCTTCTGAGAGTTTGCAAGTACCTGAACTGTGGGCAGAGGGCTGGTTGGAGCATTTTTGCTAAGTGTGCCTCTGTTCACAAGAAATGCTGCAGGAGCTGGGTATCCCTCAGCTCTCAGTCATAAGGGCCCTCAATGACTTCAATAGATCCCACATCCAGTATATCCCCCCATGAAACCTTCCACCCTATTCATGTCTAGATTCTAAAATCACAGAATCATAGGATGGTTTGGGTTGGAAGGGACCTCAAAGCTCATCTAGTTCCAACTTCCCTGCTGTGGGCAGGGACATGTTCCACTAGACCAGGTTGTTCAGAGCCCCACCCAGCCTGGACTTGAACATTTCAAGGTATGTGGCATCCACGACTTCTCCAGGCAACCTGTGCCACTGCCTCACCACCCTCACAGTAAATAATTTCTTTCTAATGTTTAAACTAAAACTACTGGGTTTCAATTTAAAGCCATTTTCCCTTGTCCTGTCACTCTATGCTCTGGGAAATAGTTTGTCTCCATCTTTCTTCTAGGCTCACCTCAGGTACTGAAGTCCCATGAAAACAACACACATTTAAACCCATTTGAGCTTAGGCTGTACATTTTTTGGACCAGATTCCTCTCTGACTCATATCAATTCTACTGCAGTATAACGCTATTGATTTTAGTGGTGGTATTGCTGATTTACACAAGGTTGAATAAGAGGAGAGCACTGGTGACCCCTGCAAGATGGGGATAATAATCTTTACCTACAACCCAAGGGAAATGTGAAAGTTAATTAATTAGTATTGTAAATCTCTGTGAGATCCTAGAAGTCTATAAATGAATTCAAATGGTACAGAGAGAGGGCATAAAATGTTTCCTCTTTCAAAAGTTTAAAAACATAGACAAGGAGGAATAAAGTGGAGTACAGATCCAAACATTCAGATATTGAGCAGCATGTGCAATTCAAGCCCCATTCCAATAAACTGGTTTTAGACACATACGGGACATAATACATTTTCAATGCTGAAAAGCAAGATTCCCTGACATTTTCTTTAAAAGAAATTGCTGTCAATACAGCCCAAAGAAGTTCACAGAAGGGCCTGTTTTAAGTTTAGTCAATTAAAGATGTGAGCAAAAGAACTTTGGACATCATTGACCCAGATATTCTGTGGCATTTATATTCATAAAAGAACAGAATATGGACACAATGAATTGCAAGAGAAATTCCCAATACAGATGGTTAAGTCACCGTTCTGCCCTTCAGTAGTGCAGAAGTCGGAAAGGTGATGGAGTCAGATGTAGAGGGCTATTCCCTGATCAAGGGAGGAAAGTGTGCTATTTCATAATAATGAGAAAGAAAGGAGGAATTTTTTTAAGCTGTTGGAGTGTCAGGATGATGCTCCAATGGAGCAATGTTTACCAAAGGCTGTGCTCTGTACAGACAACCAAGCCCGTTTCTAAAACCTTAGCAAGACACCCCAGTTTATTTGCACACCCAAATATTTAAATATGGCACACATATGGCTTGCATTGGATCATTGGGATTAGCCACTCCTACAGAAGTATGTAAGGACTCCAAGTGGAACAATGCTTTATGTTGTTGTTGTTGTTGTTGTTGTGCTACACAGAAACAAAGGGCACAGAGACCAAAACTTAGAACGTCCTTCTCCCAAGAGGGGCTGAGAATGTGTTCAGTCATGCTCTGAAGTCTGTTTGTCTGCACTGCCCACAAGAAAAACCCTGGAAGATTTGTTGAATGACTTGAGCAGCCACATTATGTCCCTACAATGGGGATTTACAGGACATTCCATGTTCTTAGAAGATCATGTTTGAAAATGCTACCCAAAAATTAGTCTAAAAAGGGTAATAAAATATGACCTGCTGCATTCCTTAGGGAGCAGCGGGGTTTTTGTTTTCGTTGTGGCTTTTTTTTGCTTGTTTGGTTTTCTATCTCTTATTACCTGCTGTCCCCAAAGCCAGCAGAAAGACAAGTAACAATTTTAAGTGCACCTGTATAAATTCAAAGCTAGCATCACTGGGAAATCAGCAGAGTTTCTCTTCATTTAGTTGATTCCATGGTCTGCATCTGACTCAAGTAAATTTAAAGAAGCAAAAGAAAATGGTCATCTATGAGCCATCATCACCAAACCAATGAATAACTCAGAGGAGGCTGGTTAAAGCTCACCCTTCTCACTGAGTCCCACACGCTGACCGTGTCACCCAGAGATGGTGAGACAAGACAGCTGTAGGTTCAAGTAAGAAAGTAGAGGGAACACTGAGGGAACATGATTTCCAGCATCATGTTGATGGGGCAACACTTTTCTTGTTGGCCTTCAATGTATTTCCCCCAGTAGCACGTGCTTTTCCCTCAAAAGAGGCTTGTGGCCATGGCCTCCTTCACCCTGGTGATCCATTACTGCCTGTTTGTAGCTGAGCTCTGGGAATACAGCTGCAAATACAAGGGTGCTACTTCCACAGTCATCTATCCGTCCTGTAACTAATTCCTTCCTTAACTTCAGAAGTGACCTGGCCACAGTGATTGTGCTCCTGTATGTGCATGCAAAACCTTTGTGGATGAGGCTTTTCAACGATTGCTGTGTTGCAAGGAACCATTTTTTGATATATTTGTACTCAGGCAGTACTAAAAAAACACCCCAAGAACCAACTGAAAGCATCAGCATTTTTCAGCTGTTTCTGTGATCAATGTGCTATATCAGGTATAACCCAGGAGAAAAACAAAGCAAATCACATGATAGCTGAAGATATCTTTTGAAAAGGCTTTGAAACATATAAGCTCAAAATATTTTTCTAACCTACAAAAAGTACATTTACATTGAGCCACTCAGCCAGAACTACACCTGGATCCTAACCCACAAATCTCCATGATCTCTGTGTTTCTTCTACCTTAGGAATGAAATGCATTTGGAAAGCAGCATGAGGAAGCTTCTCTTATATTGAGTTGTGTGAGTAACTATACAAACCAGGCTGGGCTCTAGACTGTGAGTCAGGCAACCTTCCCCCTGCTCCCTACCTCTTTATGGTCCATCTAGATGAATAACACCTTTTCTTATGCACAGTGCCTAACAGGGTTGGAAACCAATAGCTGGTTTTAATATAATGTACCTATTACAAGTAGTTTATTTAGTTTCTATGGGTGTCTGATCTTCCCAGTGACAGTCAAGGGGAACTGTTGAAATAAAATAAAAATGAGACAACAGATACAAAAATGTTGCAAAGATAGTTTATTATAATGTCTCAGGCTAATAGAATCCCTTCCTAATTTACACTACTACTGGAGCAGAGAAAGTGTACATATACATGACGCCAAACACTTCTCTGTCTCCTTACACGTGTTGTCTTTTAATCTTTAGAACTTGTGAAGGTCCAGATTTTGAAAATTTCTGTAGTGGCTCTTGGTACCTCAGTTTCCTCATGTATAATATGTTGGCACATTATTGTTTCTTATACAGCAGTAGTGTCTGAAATAATAGTGCCTACAGGCAAACCTGCTCAGTATCCCATTGTGCTTTGGTAAGAGATGGAAAATACCAGTCTCTGCCCTAGAGACAATGACATGTAACAATGTCATTGTTAATCTTCATTATTGAACTCTTATGGAGTTTAACACTTCTCAAGTGCTTAGAAAGCCTGCAGTGAAAGGTGGGTTGTAAATGCAAGGAATAGTACCAATGATAATAGATTACTGTGACTGAAGTAAAATCACAAACAAATATACAGTGTGGTGCATTAAAAGTAAAGAAAAAGCAAAGGATTGGATAATCAGCTATAATCAAACTAAAGAAAAATATCTCTGTCACCAAGGAGTGTCACTAGAAAGCGATGGCTGGACTTCAGTTCAAAAGTTCAATTATACAATTTCAGATTCAAAGGAAACTTCAACTCAGCTATTGCCTGGTGATACGATTACTGAAACCTTGAAGGAATGAAATTGAGTTTGAGCTGAGTGTAGGAGCAGTAATTTACCAGGTGGAGTATTCAGAAAACATTAACCCTGTAAATGCCATTGGCAAGGTAGAACTGATTAATGCAACACTCTCTTATTTCTGAAGATAACAGTCAATTTTTAACTCATAACACAGGAAGAGTATATTTTCAACATAAGAAGTTGAATTCTGTCCAAAGCCTAAAGAAAATTTCTCCATCTCAAATACTTGATAGAAGAATCGCTCTCCTGATCTAGTCAGAGGCCCATCTAATCCTGGGTCCCCGATGACAGTAAACCCGTTTTGGAGGAAGAAAAATAAAACTTAATAATTTTGATATGATAACCTGTCCAAGTGAATCCCCTTCTTATACAGATCATAAACCAAGTTATGCTCCAAGTTACCAAGTTGCTGGCATTGTCAAAGTCTTTTTTTTAACTATTGCGGTTGGGAGCTAAAATTCAATTTTTGCTATGATACTTATGGTTAGTCTTCCTGTTCACCTTGATAAAATCAGTTCTTGACTTTAAAGTTCCTGTCTTCACATAAGCACATGATTAAAAGGCTGTTAATTTCATTTTGCATTTAGATGGCAAATTTCTACCTGCAATGCTAAAAATCTCTCCATTAGCACTGATATTACCCTTGAATAACTACCAAAGCTAGAGCAGAGCAGATGATTGCAAAAATCTAGTTCAACAGCCCACTTAAGATTCTGTATAGCATTTTAATTCACAAGTCCAGCACCTGATCCAATAACTCATACCTGAACCAAGGATTTACTTCAGAAAGAGATCCGTTCAGTCATGAACAAAAAAAGCTTCTTATCCCCAACAGTGACAAGACAGTAGATTTAGATTGGATACAAGGAAGACATTTTCTATGATGAGGGTGGTGAGGCACCGGCACAGGTTGCCCAGAGAAGGTGTGGATGTCCCATTCATGGGAGTGTTCAAGGCCAGGTTGGATGAGACTTTGAGCAACCTGGCCTAGTAGAAGGTGTCCTTGCCCATGACAGGGGGGATTAACTACATGATTTTTAAAAGATCAGTCCCAACCAAAACCATTTTATAATTCTAGGATCGTCCAGTGATTATATGAAAGTCTGGTGTACAGTATTTTATTCTTGAATTGTAGCTCTTCAGTCACAGTAGGAAAGGACAATTCACAATAAGCTGAGCCCGAATTTTGGAGATACTTGCTTAATTCCAGTGTCCTGCGCAGATGTTGAAATTCTGTGTTTAAGTCCAACCTTGGAGTCTCACCACAGCAGTTTTCAAAAAGGAAATTCAAAAAATTGATTCTGAATCATTGAATGCCAGTTTGAAAGGCACCTTAAGGATCATCTGATTCAACCTTTCTTGGCAAAAGCACAGTATGGGAAAGATGGCCCAACACCATGTGCAACCAAATCTTGAAATCATCCAATGTCGAGGAAAAATTCTTATTTTGCTTTGCACATGACCTCCGAGAGCCCCATTTTTTCAGGAGAAGCATCTGGAAAATAGTCAGGACATACTATCGTCTCTCAAAGTGTCATTGTGTGTCCTGGTTAAATAACTGAATCATGCTGCTACCCAGCACAGTCTGGCAAGTCTAACAAGACTTTTAAATGCCCAGTCCTTGGGCCCCTCAAACACAAATATATTATGTCCTTTCAGGCATTTTCAACTGCCTCCCTGGGGTCCACCTGCCAATCCAGAAGGACACAGGTTTCCTGAAAGATTGCAACACATCTGCCAGCCTGTGCAATAGCTGTGGATTCTGTGAGGCATCTCAGACAGCATAAGGCACCTCATGCAAAGCAACAGCTCTGTAGACTCAAGATTCAAGCTCAGTGTGTGAACAAAGTTAAGGGCAACAGACCCGACTGACCACTGACCAAATGTGCACTTTCATTGGCATTAAGATTTAGCTCTCCCAAAACAAAGAGATAAGACATGGCTGTTCCTGTGGGAATTAACTGGATGACCTCTTGAAGCTGACAGCTTGAGGCAATGACCACACCTTTGACGCCAGAGGAACTGCCAATGCAAATAAATCCTGGACTGTTGGCGAACATGGCACTCAGGGAAAAAAGCTCTTAATCTCACTAGACAGCTGGGATAAACATTTATAAAGGAAACATTTTCAAAAGACTA
This sequence comes from Pseudotriccus pelzelni, assembly GCA_035584735.1. Lineage (NCBI taxonomy): Eukaryota > Metazoa > Chordata > Aves > Passeriformes > Tyrannidae > Pseudotriccus > Pseudotriccus pelzelni. The sequence goes on from JAWMRA010000113.1 coordinate 107,517,021, forward strand.
GGCAGATTATAAAGGCACCAGGAGTCACTGAAATCTTGTTAAACATTGTTCACTGCATTACTTTAGATTTTAGCTTGAACTTACACTGTCAGATAAATTCCATTTATCTGCTGAATGCTTTTCTCACTGTAAGTGTTTGTTGCTATGAATTCACACCTTCAGTGAAGATTTACATTTCGTCCTTGATCGAGACAAAGATAATGTTCAGCTTCAATCATTCTAAGGCAACTTTTTTTTTTCTGTCTTGACTGGGTCAGTGTTTCTTGGTGTGACACTGACAACACAGGTTATGGTGTTCAGCCGTTAGTGTAGGAGAGAAGGATGTTCTTACAGGTAAGGCACTGAATTAGTCCCCAAAGCGAATATGTCCCAAATACTTCCACAGACTTCCAGCCTGACTGACCTTGGAAAAACTACATTAGTCCCTTCATGGATCTATAAAAAAGGAAATAAATGCTTTTTCTTCCCATTCTGCCGACCTTGCCTTTTTCCTACAGACAAGACCAAGCACACTGGGAACAAATTTTAATTGAGGCTCCTGATCATTCTTTCAATACAGACTATGATGAATCATCAACATCATGGTAAATTTGGTGATTTAACCAATGCAATTGCTCCACTGTAATTTGGAAACATAAAAACCTAAATGATATTTTTGGAAGAGCTGTAGAAGAATTCCCTTGAGCACTTCCACACTTCCATTTGCTATCCTATCTCACTTGTCATTAATTACAAACTAATGAGTGCCATTTTCTGTTCTGCATTGATACTTTACTTTCTCTTCCTGTGGGGACATCAACCATCACTGAAGGACGTGCCCAGAATGAAAGCATTTATCTATGCCATCTCACAAAGCTCAGCATTTCAGATAAAACAATACTGTAATACAAAATAACCCCTCTTTTCCAAAAACTAATTTCACTGATAATCCCTTCAGTTTGGCTCAGTCTGTACTAGAAATTAATTTTACCCATAGTCTTGAATGGTGATAAAAATGACCACGTGCCCTGTGACATTTACCACAGAGCTCTGCACTTTTTCCTGATTTGCTAATATCGTCTTTTGACCCAAACTATCCTTAAGTTTGGTTTCCTGCATATTTTGACTCCTTGACAATACAGTGAAGATTATTTTGCTCCAAGTTCCTTGTTATAAATTGTGTTTGAGGCAATGTAATGATTTATACTAATAAATCTTGACCATTATCTCTATGTACTTAATGACTATGTCTGCAATAATTACCTGTGATACTAAATCTATACTTTTAAATTGTTACACTACTTGCTGGCATGGTTTTGGCTTGGGCTAACAAGGTCAATAACTCATAGGCATAGTGAAGGCATTAGCATGAACCAGGAGCCGCTCCTGAAAGACTGTTTGAACAGAGTGACCTTATTTTGGGTTAGAAAGTCTGATAGTGCAATTATGGTCACTTCTGTTCTATTTGGCTGCCAGGTCATAGAATGGTGTTGGGTGCATTTACCAACATACACAGCATTAATGGAGGAACTGAAAATGTGCCTGAAAGGGCAAAATTATCTAATTATCCATAAAATGCACTGTGGGTGAGCTGCAAACCTGCAGACTGTATGCTCTGTTAGCTGATGACAGAGAAAGAGCAAAGACAGTGAGTTTTATACCACCTGGGAGATGAATGGGGATACAAATTATCCCAAGTACAATCTAAAATAGTTCTATGACTGGCTGGACTATCCAGGACTCCTTGTAAACTGCTCAGCAGCCCCACACCTTCATGAACTCTGCCTCTTAAAGCCAACCCTGAGAGAGAGAAGCATCAGCACCTCCTGTTCCTACACCAGAATTCCTCATTGCCTGTTCTGTGGCTCAGTGAAAGATGCCAAGTGGTTTCTGGGGCTCAGGCTACAGAGTCTTCCTTAATGCCAACATGGAGAAGGAAGTTTTTATAAAAGTCAGAAAGCTTTTCTGTGGTAAGGAAAAGAAAAAATAAAGGAAAATGCAAATACCCCAGAATCTAAAAGTGATTGGAAACTCAGTGTCATAACTTCCCTTCCCACCCTTTAGTAGACATACTAAAGTTATTGGTAAAAGCATTAATTAATCACACAAATTTAAAGATCTATGTCAGTAATAAAATAAATAAGAGCAGTACAGCCAGACTGTTCCTGAATATTGGATGTGTTATTACAATAATTAAGGTGAATAGTGATTACCTGTCTTGTTTGTGGCTATTTTCTTGAGCAGATAACTATAGCTTCAATAAATGACATTCTAAACATATGTTTGGAGCATGATTCACTGATGCATTAACCCCTCTCATACAGCAAGCATAAGCCACACACACTAAGTACTAATGTGCAATAATCAACTTAGTTGAGCTTCAAGGAACAGTGGCGGGAAATAAACTGTTTGCAAACTGCAGAGTAAAATTCAGTCCAACCACACTGTGCCTTTATCATTCATCCATGAATGTGAGATCATTGTTTAGCCAAATTCTGAACGACAGGTCTTCTTCATAAAAATATAGCATATTGAAAGAAGTGAGATAGATACGTACAGCCTGAGTATGATTAGTATCTGGTAGTGCAAAAGCTCAGAGAAGAAAAAATGACGGCAGTTTACCCTTCCCGTAGGAAAGAGGGAAATTACTGGATTGGAGTCAATTTGAACAAAAATAGACTTTGTTTTTAAACCAGAGAATGGATGTTCCAATTAATTATTCCCAATTATTCTAGACCAGTACATTTTATCATACCCAAGAATCACTTCAGAAAACTGGTAATATTTGGCATTTCACAGGATTAGCCTCTATCTCCCGTTCCTTCAGGATATCATCTTTTCCTCCCTGTCACCTCTCCTCTTCCCAGATTTCACTGCCCTCTTCCTTACACCTGCAGCAACAACTGTGTTGTCATCATCAGTAGCAACTGAGCTCATCTGTTTCTCTGAGTGACTTTGCATCCCACCTCCCATCAAAAGACAGCAGTGAGTATGTGGCAATTCTTTCTGCTTACATAGAGCTCCCATCCCAAATTCTTCAGTAGCATTATTCTATGTTCTTAGACAGTCACTTCTTTCTGTTCCAAAGAAATCTGCAATCCAGTGTAAGGGGAAGAGATGGATTAGATTAGACTGCATTTGTGAATGCTTTTGTATCCTTTGGAAAACGGGACATTATACAAATGCAAGGTTTTGTATTATCATTAAAGCAATGAACTGAGTTATCCTTAAAGTGTAAAAATTACCAACAGAAAAAAACAGAGGTTTTTTTATTAGTAAAATCCCCACTGTATGGAAGTTGAGTTTAAGGCAGTTTTCAAATGTGCAGCCACAAATGTCCAGTATACATTGAAGAGGTGTAAAGATGACACTGCCTGGATATATATATATGGCCAGTCTTCGTGAACGAAGATCCAGGGAAGGTCTTTACACCTTCCAGCCTGCGCATTGGATTTTTTAGGTGAGACACAGTGTGCGCGG